>CAIGQQ010034268.1:4284574-4299625 GCA_903798035.1 Danio albolineatus | reverse complement strand
GAGAGAGAGAGAGAGAGAGAGAGAGAGAGAGAGAGAGAGAGAGAGAAGAAAAAATGAATAGAACAAGAGGGGAAAATGAAGAAGTACGTAAAGACCAAATTATATTGTTGGAAGATACTACTAACTTATTTTTTTATTTAATTAATCCAATTTTAGTTATATTTGATATTAGGAACCGTTTCTACATCTACCTGACCCCTCCCCCCTCCCCTCTTGTTTGTGTACTGATGAAGGTGTTATTGGCAAATGGCTTCAGGCAAAGAGGATCTTCAATGGAGATATATACTGTTAGTACGTTTTTCCAAATAGAGATGTGAATGGTATTTCTTGATTTCCAGTTCATGAGGATAGTTTTCTTGGCGATAGTTAGAGCCACCAGCAGTAACTGGCGACTGGAATTATTTATATCTACTGTATTGTGGATATGTCACCTAATATGCAGAGGGAGGGAGAAAGTGGGATGTGACATCCCATCAAGTTGGAGAGTGAATCAGTAACCTCTTCCCAAAATGTTTTAATAGAAGTGCAATGCCATAGGGCGTGAAGATAAGTGTCTAGGGTATTTTGTGTACAATGTGAACATATCTCTGACGTGAAACCCATTTTAAATAATTTCTGCCCAGTTAGATGAGATCTGTGAAGTACTTTATACTGTATCAGTTGTAGGTTAGCATTTTTAGTCATGAAGTATGTGTTTTTGCAAATTTGAGTCCAGAATGCAGCATTGGGAGTAATAGATAAGTCTGCTTCCCATTTAGCGGTTGGTAGAACTAATGCGTTGTCTGATTTTGAAATCATTTTGTATATATGGGAGAGTAATTTTTTGGAGGAAGATATATATATAAACTCTGAGATTTGAGGAGAAAGGTCTAGACTTATTGATTGGTTTAGTAATTTTGAATTAATTGATGATTTGATTTGTAAATATTCCAAGAAGCAATTACTCCCAATGCTGTATGTCTGGACTATATGGGAAAATGGTGCCAAGTTATTATTATTAAAGATATGCTGAAGTAGTGTGATTCCCTTAACTGCCCATGTGCGAAAGTTGAGTGGCTTCTTGTTAGCTAAAAAATCAGGGTTATTCCAAATTGAGGTGTATTTAGATGGTGTGAGTGGGGACTTTGTGATCTGATGGAATTTCCACCAGGCTGTCAGAGTTGCTTCTATTGTTGGTACTTTAAAGCAGTGATGTTTTTTAATTGTTTGACTGTGAAAAGGTAATTCTGAAATGTTAATGTCTTTGCAGATTGATTGTTCAATATCTTGCCATGTGTATTCTGATAAGTTAGGTTTAATCCATTTGTGTATATTTTGGAGCTGATTTGCGAGAAAAAATAGTTATAAAAATGTGGTGCTTCTAGTCCTCCTTGTGATTTTGGTTTCTGTAGGGTTGTCAATTTAATTACTGGGGTCTTGTTTTTCCAGTAGAATTTTGTGATAAATGAATCTAGAGATTTGAACCAGGTATGAGTGGGTTGTGTTGGGATCATTGAAAATAAATAGTTTATTTTTGGGAGTATGGTCATTTTAATTACTGATATTCTGCCCATGATGGATAATGGTAGGTTCATCCAGCGTCGAAGGTCGTCATCTATTTTTGTGAGTAGTGGAGTATAGTTGAGGGCAAACAACTCTGACAGCCTGGGGGAAACCTTGATACCCAAATATGTGATGTAGTTGGTGCACAGAGGAATTTGTGATGATTGGGATGTCACATCCACACTGGTGTGATTTAATGGTAGTATAGCAGATTTATTCCAGTTGATTGAGTATTCAGAAATATTTGAGAAAGTGTCGATAAGTTTTATTGTCTCTTGTAATGATGTTTGGGGATTTTGTAAATATAATAAAATATCATAAGCGTAAAGACTTATTTTATGATTCGTGTTTAATGTTTGAATTCTTTTGATGTAGGTGTTTTGACGGATAGCTGCTGCAAGTGGTTCAATGAATATGGTAAATAGAGAGGGAGAGAGTGAGCATCCTTGTCTAGTTCCCCGGTGCAGAGTGAAGCTGCGTGATGTTAGTCCGTTAGTAATGACAGTAGCTGATGGTGATGTGTAAAGAATTTTAATCCAATTAATAAATGACTCCCCGAAACCAAATCTTTCTAATGTGGAAAACAGGAATTTCCAGTTTACTCTGTCAAAGGCTTTATCTGCATCAAGGGTGACTATAATAGATTTATTTTTGTTTATTGATGAATGGTGTATTAGGTTGATGAGTCTGCGTGTGTTGTTGGATGATTGTCTACCTTTAATAAAGCCGGTTTGGTCTGAATGGATTATAGATGGCATGCACAGCAAAATCCTCTGAGTAAAATGTACTCAGTTCAGAGTGTATTTGGTCCCTCTCTAAATTGAGTAAAAGTTACTCAGCTGTAGAGTTAAAGTTAATGAGACAATGAAAGGATTAATGAAGTGATGACGAACACCTGCTGTTAATAAGCATAAACAGAAGTCAAACACAAAACTACAACTGACTTCAATCAGCAGCAGCAGATTCACTTATCACTAAAAGTGGTGGTGTTTTTTGTTGTTGTAAAAAATTACTTAATCGGTTAATTCTCATTAATATCACTATATGGAATTTTGTAGAGTGTGGCAGAAATAAGGCCAAACAGGTCGGTAATAAGTAAAGCTGCTGTTTGTGGAGTTGCTGAATGATCCTCTGCTGAGATTTTGAGAGATTCAATGTGTTTTATTTCAGTTCATTTTATCTTAGACTGTTATCTTAAATGTATAGTTTTGTGTTTCTCTTCTGATTTTGCTTATTAACAGCAGTTGTTCATCATCTGTGCTCAAACATCACTTAATTAATCCTTTCATTGTCTCTGTGCTGAGTAAATTTTACTCAATTTAGAGAGGGACCAAATACACTCTGAACTGAGTACATTTTACTCAGAGGATTTTGTTGTGTGATTTTTTCTATTCTGTGGGAAAGTGTTTTAGCAATTATTTTAGTGTCTACATTGATTAGTGAGATTGGACGATAGCTTGATGGTAGTGTTGGGTCTTTATTAGGTTTGAGGAGAAGAGCAATTGTGGCTGTGTTCATGGTGTCTGGAAGTTTGGATTTTTGTTTTGATTCGTTTAATAAACGGATGAAAAGTGGTGATAAAATAGACCAAAAGTGTTTGTAGAACTCAGCAGGGAAACCATCAGGACCTGGAGATTTATTATTGGGCATGAGTTTAAGTGCATTAGAAATTTCTTGTTCTGATAAAGGAGATTCAAGAGTATTTATTTGCTGTTCGTTTAGTTGAGGTAAGTTGATATTGTTGAGAAATGAATTTATGTTATCCTGAGATGGATTTTTTTCAGAGGAATATAATTTACTGTAAAATTTTTGAAAGATCTGATTTATTTTATTAATCCTAAATGTCAATTTTATGTCTTACAATTTAAAGAATTAGGTGACCTTTTTTGTAATTTTTTTTATTTAATGTAGTTTTATTTTGAATTTTTTGTCCATTATTTAAAATGTATCAAACTTGTGCTGGACAAGTTGGTGGTTCATTCCGCTGTGGTGACCGCAGATTAACAAAGGGACTAATCCAAAAAGAAAATGAATGAATGAATAAAAATAAAATTATGACCAACAATGTCTGTATTTTACAGTGTTTGTGTACTTCACTGTAGCTCAAAAATAATAACAATAAAAACAATAACCACATTATCATATAAATGAATCTTGATTTGATTGATACATTTAAATTGGTCAATTAAACAGCCGCCTAGCAACCACATAGCAACACATAAACAAAACATTCCAGCGTATCATCATCAAGTCTCCTGTTCCTTTGTTTCCCAAAAGCAGACACAGACGAACAAACACAAACCAGTGGTCTGTAATCACACAAAACCCACACAGACAACATCCCCCAATGCGTAACTAGTCCCTCGATGAAAAACATTCATCCGCGGATCGTTATTGTTTGGCTATGAGAGAAAAACAAAAGACATTCAGACCCATAATGAGTGAGAAATGACAAACACAAACAAGCAGCATAACTTCCGCTTTAAAAAAGACAATTATTTTATACTAAATAATCAAGTTAGACTTCTAGAGACGTTCTTATTGTTGTGTTATTTATTTATTATGAACAATCATCTTAAAAATGGCATCTACTGTTTGCATAAAGTGTGAGACACGTCTAATTTTGCTGTCTGAATCGTCAAATTGAATTTACAAAAAGGATTTTATATAGATAGAAAGCTTATTAATGCATTGCTTTAAAACATGGACAAAAGTTTATTATTATTATTATAAAAAACAATAATAATAATAATAATAATAATAATAATAATTTATGGCTCTATAACACACATGCTACACTCTAAAAAAAATTACCTTATATTGGGTTTGTCCATATTTGACCCAACGTTGGGTTACAACAACCCAGCATTATTTAGAATGTATTTTATAAACGGTTGAAACTATTTTTGAGTAATGGCTAAACATACTTATATGAAGGACAGTGGCAAAATATAGAGTTTAAAAAAATTGAAAAGAAAATATACAGACTTCACCAATTCATGCATGGACTTTCCAAATTAATTGCGAGTAAATACCAATAAAACTGCCAAAATAGCATTTATGTAAACATATACATACAGTGGTGTGAAAAAAAAGTGTTTGCCCCTTGCTGATTTCCTATTTTGTGCATGTTTGTAACACTTTAATGTTTCAGATCCTCAAAGAAATTTAAATATTCTTTAAAAATAACAAAACACATCATGCAGTTTTTAAATGAGAGTTTTTATTATTAAGGGAAAATGAAATCCAAAACTACATAGCCCTGTGTGAAAACTGAGTGCCTCACTTGCCTCAGTTAAGGTTAGTGTTCATGACTCCCCCATAAGATAAAGACTGAGCAAAAATGGCTTGTATGTTCATTGTGAGCTCGAAGACGAAAACCACTGCTGAACAAAAAGAAACAGAAAGGCTTATCTCAATTTTACCAGAATAAATCTTGATGATCGTCAAGATTTTGAGGAAAATACTCTGTGGACTGATGAGACAAAAGTTTAACATTATAAAAAATAGGTGTCCCTTTAAGTAACACCGAATTACAGAAAAAGAGCATCATAACAGCAGTAAAATGCGGTGGTGGTAGTGTGATGATCTGGCACTGTTTAGATGCTTCAGGACCTGGAAAATCTGCTGTGATAAATGGAACCATGAATTCAGCTGGATACCAAAATATTCTGAATGAGACTGTCCGGCCGTCTGTTAGTGAGAGAGATAGAGAGATAAATAGATCAAGTATTGAAGAGATGGAGAAATGAGGAATGGAGAAACGAGAATATTAAAGATGACGTGGAGCGATGGAGAAACAGAGACATGAAGGAATAGTGAGACGTCATGATGGAGAGACTGAGGAATAGAAGGATTGAGAGATGGAGGGATGGATGGATAAATGGAGGAATTCAGAGATGAAGAGATGGATGGATGGATGGATGGATGGATGAGAAAACAGAAATAGAGTGATAAAGAGATGAAGGGATGGAGAGGTGGTAGGATGAAGAGATGTAGAAACAAGGATAGAAAGTAGAAGGAATGGAGAGACTGGACTAGAGGAATAGAGAGAGATGGAGAAATTGTGAGATGAAGGGATGAGAGATGGGTGGATAGATGGATGGATGAGAAAACAGGAATAGAGCGATAAAGAGATGAAGGAATGGAGAGGTGGTGGGATGGAGTGATGTAGGAACAGAAGGATAGAAAGTAGAAGGAATGGAGAGACTGGGGACTAGAGGAATGGAGAAAGATGGAGGAATGGTGAAATGAAGGCATGGAGAGATGGGTGGATGGATGGATGGATGGATGGAAAAACAAAGAAATAGAGAGATAAAAAGATGAAGGAATAAGAGAAAAGAACAGATAGATTAATGAAGGGATGGAAAGACTGAGGTATGGAGAAAGATCAAGGGCTGTGGAGATAAATGGACGAAGAGGCAGAGAGATGAAAGGATTGATGTAAAAATAAAGAAATAGAGAGATGAAGAGATGAAGGCATGAGAGACAGAGAACTAGAGGAATTGAGAGAGATGGAGGGATGAAGAGAAGGAGAACTGGAGGAGAGAACGGTCAAACTTTATTTTGATGGTCCGTTTGTTGAATCTAAGTTACAATGCATCAACATGCCGACTAATTGTCATTAGATTATAAGTAGACTGTTAGGTTGGGGTTAGGGTTGGGGTTAGGGGTAGGATTAGTGATTAGATAAGTTAACATGTACTTGCAAAGTTTCTTATAGTCAGTTAAATGTAGGTTGAATGACAGTCTACTAAGTCTACTCAACTGGACATCAAAAAGTCTTACAGAGTGAACAAATTAAAGGATGGAGAGATGCAGTAATGCATTGGTGGGAAAACTCACACACACTCAATGACAGTTGATTACTTTTGCAGAAATTATAATCATATTTGACATATACAATGTATAGACTGATCATACATTGTTTCTGTATTAATGTAGTATTTTGTTATATATTATGAAGTGATTTATGATTAATATGTTGTTGTTATTTTTATTCTTTGCATTTGAGTCACAATCCTAAGACTTATCATATTAATAATTAATGTGAATGCAAATCATTTGATTAATTATGGTCAACAAAGGACGCGTTTATATGCGTTTGCAATAATTGTATTTGCAGAGCTTTAAAGATTTAACATTTGCATATAACAAATAATTGTATTCTGTAATTAATAAATTATTGAATTAAATTATTTATATTGAACATTTAATGTTAATATACATCATTAAACTAAAATGCTAATATCTGTGTATTTATTTGTTTGTTTCTCATACATTGCAGATTAAAATCTAGTTTCCCTGTATGTAAATTAAATAAACAAATAATTATATATATATTGAAATTAAATCAATGTTTTAAGTTTAAAGTATTTTGAGAAATAAATTTATGCATATTTTTACTGGATTTAAAGTACTAGTAATGCTATAAAATATTATTCTGATAATATTAATATTTTATCAAACCTTCCCTGATTATCAGTTCCTCTATATAAGTCTGACTGGTTACCTATAGACGAATACATTATCCCTCCTCATCTCTCAGCCAATCAGCTCTCCTCCTGTCCACACAGATATAACAGTAGAAACTCCTCAGCTCAGATGCAGATGGTGAGAAACATTTTTGTCTAGACTACTCCAGTTTACACAGATCCACTGACTGAGGAGAGTGTGGAAGTGTAACAGCATTCATGATAGACTTTGTTTTCCCAGAAGCTCCGGCTGTGAAACTGGGAATGGAGACCGAGTGACAAGATTAGAGCCCAACAAAAACCCTCTTCAAGTGGAATAAATCTACACATGAGCGTGAGTTTGGCTATTCAGAAAACAGACGCTTTCTCGACAGTCTGACAAACGAATTCCATCTATATTTAAACTGAGACAAATATACAGAAAACACTGGTGTGTGTTAGGAGAGTACCTTTCAGAGACATGAACTCTGGTTCACATTGACAGATCAGAGAAATACTGTACTCGTGTATATATATTTCTCCTCAAGTGAGTTAAATATGGTTTTAAAGAGATTCAACTGTTTTAAAGGAGCTCAAGTTTTATCTGTTTGGTACCAATTGTGCAGTTAGAGCACATCATATTTAAGGGAAAATTCGGATTTAGATAAAAAATTCATAGCATGATTATAGAGACCAAAATTAGCACACTTATTGAGATCTTCTTGTGTCTGAAAATGAACAAATAACTACTAAAATGTGTAGATTTATGCAGTTTGTGACAAACAATGTAAAAACGGATCTCTGAATTTTGGATTTGATTACTTATGTTTTTTTTCAGCTTATGTACATTGTTCTTTTGTATGTTTATAGGTAATTCAAGGTATTGTTTGTAAAACCTGCTTAAAATAATACTTTAGAGGGATTCATGTTTACGTTGTTTTCATAATTTTTCATAAAGTTGCTTTATAAAAGCCAATAAGGGCTGTGGGATTTGATAAAATATCTAATTTTTCGGACTGATCTTGCAAGTTGAGCTTCAGCTTCAGTAAATTTTTAATGTTCAATAAAACATGTTGACAAAAAACATATGTAATTTTAAAATAACAATTTTAAAGTGTAATTTAGTTTAATAGAAACTAGAATGAAATTAAACTAAATTACAATTTAAACATTTCTGCAACAAAAATCACCAATATACAGTATAAAACTAGAATAAGTTAAAGGGAAAGTTCACCCAAAAATGAAAATGTTCTTACCCTAAAGACTAGGTTATACTTCTGCGTTGAGTGATCGGCGTGGTGCTCTGTTTATGTTGCTCTGAAATAACACTCCTGAAACGCTAGCTGGCAGTGAGGTTTTTATGGTTTTATGTCGAGTTCCTTTGCTGGTGTTTTGTTTTTTCTGAACACTACCTTATTGTACAAGTGGCTCTAACTCGCTCATTTTGAGTCGGGAACCAGCGGACGTGTAACAGCTTTAATCATAAGGTAAACACAAAACAACAGTTCCAAAACACTCCAACGCTCCAACGAGTTGGTGTGGCTCTCGGCCCCGCCCACACTTGTCAGCGCTACCAAGCCGACCAGTCACGGAGCTTTCGCTATGTGTCATTGAGAAGTGTATTTTTTATTTTTTTTTGAAAGGTGCACGTCGGCGTCAGCCATGACGAGGGCTATGAGACTGCACGGAGGCTGTGGCGTAGCATATGTATGCGCTTGACACAGAAGTATAAAGCCTGGTTTATACTTCTACGTTGAGTGATCAGCATGACCCATGGCGCATGCCTTGTGCGTTGCCGTGCATTTATATTTCTGCATGCTACTTTAATGTACAAGTGGTTCAAACTCGCTCATTTTGAGGCACGAACTGGCAGATGTGGAACAACTTTAATCTTAAGGTAAACACAAAACAAAACTTTCCACCTGGAGCTCCTTCACGGGACTCAACACTAATAAACACTCATTCCAACGGGTTTGCACAGCTCTCAGTCCCGCCCACAGTCATCAGTGATACCAAGCCGACCAATCACAGAGCTTGCGCCATGCATCGTTCAGATGTGTAGTTACTTTTTTGAGAGGTGTGCATTGGCATCAGCCATATCGAGGGCTTTGAGACCACGTGTAGGCTACACCGGTGCATACGCGTACGCTTCATGCAGAAGTATAAATCAGCCTTAAACCAGCCTTTACCCATAAGTCCCAAACCCTTGTTTTTTTTCTGTTCAACTGAATAAAAAGGTATTTTGAAGATGTTAGAAATTGGTAACCATTGACTTACATAGTATGAAAAGCAAATACCATAGAAGTCAGTGGGTATCGGTTTTCAACATTTTCTACAAAAAAAAAACAAGAAAAAAAAACACTCACGAATGACAGAACTTCCAGTTTTGGCTGTGAATTAGAATTAGAATAACCAAAACAATCAAACAAATCAAAATGGTTTATTTATTAACTGACTTCCACGTTTGTTCAGTTTAATGCGTCCTTGCCCAATTATTAATTTCTTTTAAAAAAAAAGCACTCAAGAAGTCTTTTGTTGCTATGGTTACTCATATTTGCAATCATCTATTTAGCATCCTGATTACATAATCTTACATGACGTTATTCCAGACTGCAGTCCTTACACTGTTTGCAGAACTAAACGCTTTTATCTGCTGCTTTCTGCATTATCTTCTCCCTCTGAGGTTGAAGGCTTCATTAGCAGCATCACAACCCCATAATCCACACAGTTCTGACACACTAAACTATCTGACTTAAGTTTGAAGGATACACTGAGGGTTGTTCTCTAGGTTCAGCAAGCAAATAAAAGCTCAGGTCACTTTCCTTCAGCAGAAGAGAACAAAGAGAAAACGCCTACACAATGCTAGCTCGACATTTCCTGTGGCCGCCACGTGTCTTTTTGTCAGTGCATAAACACAGTGTTGAAGAACTAGAGTGCTTGACATGAGCTCATTGTAGAGAGACAATCAGAACTTGTGTTTTTCTGTGTGTAACTGTGTTTGCATTATGCTAATTCGAACAGGATAACATGTTAGCACAGTTAGTATGTCATTAGCATGTATTCAAAAAGAGAGCATACGTCAAAAACTCTACCTCGTTTCTTCATAAATTGTAAAAATGTCATTTTTAAAAGTAATTTGTGAACCAAAACACATCACAGCCATTGTGATATTTAATGTGAGACTAAATTGAGCTCATTTCAGATGTGAACATGAAGTTAACCTGCTTGTATGATGCCATTTTCTGTTAGCATGTTGTTAACTTGATGCTAACACATTTTGTTGCTAGCTAGCATGATATTAAATTGTTTCTATTATGCTAACATATTTACCATTATGCTAACACATTTAACATGTTGTCAGATAGCATGATGCTAGCATGTTTCAGAAATCGTACATTAATTCAAAATAGTAAATGCAGTATATTTAAGCTCTGTCTATGATTAAAGAGAATGGAACATGTCCATTTGTGATCCAAAACACAGCCAAAGTCCCTTTAAGGCCATATTAAGTGTTACATTTTCTCTCATTCAACACTATGAGTGAGATGTCTTGTGTATTCTGTAGTCTTTGACTAAAATGAGATCATGTATGATTGGTTATTATGCTACTATGATGCTAATTATATTAGCATGTTGTTGACATGATGCTAATTCAACAAATAAGTTGGCATTATTGTTCTAACTGGTTTATAATATGCTAAAATATATACCATTACAACATGTTAACACATTCAAGATGTTAGCACAGTGCTAGCATGTTTCAGAAACTGTAGAGAAGAGAAAAAAGGATAAAACCTGTTAATTTGTGTTAATCGTTTTTGTGTTTTTTTGATGTGTGACTAAAATGCGATCATGTACGATTGTACCATTTCAGATAGTGTTTCATAATTTGTGATTTTTTTTTAAAGTGGCGAATATGTTTACACATTAGTATTATGCTAACTCAATTAGCATGTTAACATGATGATAACTCAATTAATACGATGCAAATTTGTATCTAATATGCTTTTATCTAATATTCAATTTGCTTTGTATCTAATATTTACTTTTATGGTAACACACTTAGCATGTTATCAGTTAGCATAGTGCTAGCATGTTTCAGAAACTGCATGGATCATTCTGTTTATGCTGTGTCCATGATAAAGAGAATGGAACATGTTCATTTGTGAACCAAAACACAGCCAAAGTCCCTTTAAGGCCATATTAGGCGTGCCATTTTCTCTCATTTAACACTATGAATGAGATGTCCTGTGTATTCTGTCTTTGACTAAAATGAGATCATGCTAAAATGATTAGCATGAGCTCATTTCAGAAAGGGATTCAGAATTTGTGTATTTTTAGAATGTGGCAAATATGATGTTACCATGCTAATATGATGCTAACTCCATTAGCCTATTATTAGCATGATGCTAAGTCAATATATATGTTGCCATCATCATGCTAACTGATTTCTAATATGCTAAAATATGTACCATTACAGTATGTTAACACATTCAACATGTTATCAGTTAGCACAGCTCTAGCATGTTTCAGAAACTGTAGAGAAGCGTAACACCTGTTAATTTCTGTTAATGTTAATCTGTTACATTGTTTTTGATGTGAGACAAATGAGATCATGCACGATTTTTATAGTTTCAGAATTTGTGTTTTTTAGAAGGTAGCGCACATTATTTACATGCTAGTATAATGCTAGTTCAATTGAGATGATGTTAACTCAATATGTTGCTAATTTGTATCTAATATGCTAACACATTTGCTATTCTGGCAACACATTTAATGTTTTATCAATTAGCATAGTGCTAGTATGTTTCAGAGACTGCATGAATCATTCTGTGTATGCTCTGTCTATGGTTAAAAACCATAAAACCTGTAAATTTCTGAAGCCATTGAGGTTTGATGAGCTTGACATGAGCTAATGTCGTATAGTGATTCAGAGTTTGTTTGTGTTTTTCTGACAGAGAGTCTGTACATGTGGATGACTGGCTTACCTTGAAGACGAACATCTCTCTCCTGAGTAGGGCGAGTGTGTTGAAGCCGCCGTCACAGATGTCAGGTTTGGCGTTGGGGTGAGTTGGTTTGTCGCCGTTGGGTATTCGTGGCGGCCGCGTCTGCCTGTCATTTTTGCGTGGATCTACGGGAGGGTGTGAGCGGGCTGGTGGGACTGTTGGTGAAGGCCTCGTGGGTTGAGGAAGTTTATCTGGAGGTCCTGAAGAGACAGCGAGAAAGAGACGAGGATTATCAAATACCTTTTCTTTGGTTGTTTCCGAAGGTTTCATCACATTTAATATTTTGGGATATTTTGAGTTTCTTTTGTTGAATGCAAAAAAAGATGTTTTGAAAAATGCTGATAACCTGTAACCATTAACGTATTTGTTTTTTAGGCAAGGCAAGTTATATAGCACATTTCATACACAATGGTAATTCAAAGTACTTTACATAAACAAGAATAAAAGAAACAAGAAAATAAAATCGATTAAAAGAATTAAAAATGAATAAAAACAGATAAAAGCAGATTAAAATGTGTTAAAAAGCTTTTAAAAGAATGAAAAAGGAAATAAAGACACAATAGTGCGATCTGTTGGACATAGCACAGTGCTTATTCAGTAAAGGCACAGCTAAACAGATTTGTTTGAACGTGCCTAATGTTGGAGCACATCTGATCATTTCTTGAAGCTGACTCCAGCAGTGGGGGCGTAGTAGCTGAAGGCCGATGCACCATGCTTTGACTGAACTTTTGGAATTTCTAATTTACTTGATCCTAAAGATCTGAGAGACCTGTTAGGTTTGTATTCAGTGAACATATCTGTAATGGACTGAGGTCTTAGGCCATTTAGTAATTTATAGACAAGTACTTTAAAACCTATTCTGAATGTAACTGGGAGCCAGTGTAAAGACCTGAGGACAGGTGTGATGCGCTCTGATTTTCTGGTTCTGGTCAGCACTCTGAATGAGCTGCAACTGTCTGACTGTCCTTTTCAGAAGGCAAGTGAGGAGGCCGTTACAGTAATCCATCCTGCTGCTGATAAAAGCATGAACAAGTCCTCACTGGAAACAAAGCTTCTAATTCTTGCAATGTTTTGAGATAATAGTATGCTGATTTACTTATTACTTATAAATTTATCATTATATATCATTATTTAATCACTTTAAGGGTGGTTGTGGCCAAAAAAACTAATGAATGGCTAAATTTGGTCTTATTTCTGCTCTCTATTTTTACTACATAGACTAAATGTGTGATTTTGTTTGACAGCAGTAAACTGTCTACCTTAAGTGTATGTAGTGTAGTATTTGGTGAAGAATAATGCATTGAATAATTAATGAAAAATGTTTTGTTTTTTAATCATATTTTAAGAAAGGTTATAAAAGCTACAATACAGTAGTCGTCAGTTGTATGCAAATACTGGTATGTGTTTACCATATATTTATTGCTGTTTTTATAAAGACATAAAATAAGTTATAAACACAAATTTACAATAATAATGAAGTTATATTATAATATTTAATATGTAATAATTTGATATTCATTATTATTCATTCATTTTCCTTCTGCTTAATCCCTAATCATCAGGGGTCACTACAGTGGAATAAACCTCCACCTATTCTAGCATATGTTTTACACAGCGGATGCCCTTCCAGCTGCAACCCAGTACTGGGAAACATCTATACACACTCATCTACACACACACTCATACACTACGGCCAATTTAGTTTATTCAATTCACTTATAACGCATGTCTTTGGGCTATGGGGGAAACCTGAGAACATGGAAGAAACCTACATGAACAAGGGGAGAACATGCAAGCTCTGCACAAAAACGCCATCTGGCCCAGCAGGAACTCGAACAAATGACATTCTTGCTGTGACAGTGCTGACCACTGAGCTACTGTGCCACCCTTCTTTATTACTATTATTATTATTATATTGGTAATTTAAGTTAAAAAGGTAGTCAATCCAGCTGATCAAACATTTATTATTTATTTATTATTATTATTATTTGGGCATTATTCATCAGTATTCAACTGGACTGTTTGCAGAATAAGACAAATATATATATAAATAATAAAACACTATCATTTTCTCTGGCATCAAATATATTCCAGCATACACCTCAATTATCTGCGGGCTCATTATCACAGTGCAGCAGACGGCTGACCTGCGCTCAAGAGTTCAAGCTGTTAGCACAATCAACCGCAACGTCAGACTTCTGCAAGCGGCGACTGAACGCTACGAGTTCAAGAAAGGACAGGTGATTAAATGGAGGAAAATAATAATGAATGATTTTTCAGTATGAATCAGGCAGGAGGGCCGCCTGACAGGATTACCCCTCTGGAAACACCACAGAGGAGTGACTGTCTGAAATCAAATCTCCTGAAATAGAGCGAGGATTACAGGCCTTCACGTTACATAACTAACGCAAGCCGAACGAAACATGGATATAGACAGGAGATCTGCTGTGGTGAGGGTGATGGAGATTGAGCGGATGTGGTTGGGAAGTATATCTCCACCCTCTGTGGTCTCATCCTGTGTCGGAGAGAGGAAAAAGGAAGAACTATGGGATGGAGATTGGATGGGATCCAGGAAAGAGGATCTGAACATCTCACGAATGTGTTTTAGTGTTTTTTCCGGGTGGATGTGGAGGAACAGGGGGGAAATAATACACTAGATTTTATGAGGATGCTGTTGATTTGGTTGCTAGGGTGTTGAAATGTATTTACTAAAAATTGGAACTTTATTTGCCAGTACTAGTAAAATAGAAAAAAGAAACTATACACTAAAAAATGTAGTTAAAGTTAAAGTTTTACAAAAATAGTTGGATAGATGATAGACGCATGATAGAGGGGATTAAAATGCACGATGTTAAGATGATAACTATGCTAATGCTAACAGAATTATGTTGTTAACCCAATTATAATGCTAACATCATGCTATCAATTCCCATCATCTATCCAGCTTCAAAAATTTGGTTTTTGTAAAGAAACTGTTTCAAAAATTAGACAGACAGATTCATGTAGATAGATAGATAGATAGATAGATAGATAGATAGATAGATAGATAG
>CAIGQQ010034268.1:4234524-4277138 GCA_903798035.1 Danio albolineatus | reverse complement strand
ACACACACACACACACACACACACACACACACACACACACACACACAGCTCTAGAGGCCTGGGCTCTGATTACAGATGATGTATCCATCCTCTTAATTCTAAACACGAGATGGGAAATGTCAAAGTGGATCATCCCACACGGCTGAATGATTGACAAGCGTTTCTGCCACGTGCTCCGTCAGGAAATGACTTTAATAACAGCCAGCGACTTGATGAACTTTCAGGGATTCATTAGCCTTCAAAGGAAATGACATCACATGGGAACAGTGATTCTGTGTAGATGTTTGTGACACTGACGCACCAAGCGTTGTTTAAATGCAAAGTTAAACACAAAGACATCAGTCAGGATACCCTTGAGGCCACGTTACACCCTTTTTATATCCCATACGGATTTCCTTTCTGCGAAGAGACAAAGGTCCTGTTCAACTGAAGGCAGAAAGCGCAGGTACTAGAGGGCAAGAACTCTATTTCATTAATTTACCCTTCACTGTATGCTGGATTTCTATTTATAATCTGGCAACCAGAATCCTAGATCTGTTTCCACGGTGGTGAAAAGCTATCAGTGGCCCACACTTACAGCCTCGTCAATAGGATTTAAAAGAAAACAGTAAACGCCTGGAGCCTAACTGGTCTCTTTGAGAGAAATGCTTTTCCCATGAACCGTGTTTGATTTCTTTCTGAGTGCACTTCTGGGCGAGTATTTACTGTAGCTTCATGGGTCACATTGAGATCATAAACTGTGTGAAGCATCATTCCACAGAGGATGTCTGAATGTATTTTAGATGTGTGCGCATGAAGAGAGGGAATCAGTCTGGTTCTGGACTTAAAAATAGCATTTGTTTTCTTCACGAGGGAATTGATTTTTAACAATAGCTTATAAGGCCTTTAAAGACCAAACTACTGTGAGCTTTGAGGTTTTGAATCGATGGCATACGCTTTGGTTGAAGTGATTAGCCTGCATTATTTACACTTTTTATGATTTCCAACTGATGGAGGTGAAAAACGTTACCTGGGATTCTGAATTGACCTTATTCTAAGCGTGCGAGCGGGCGCAGCCATTTGAATCTTTTTGGTTTGAGACTTCCGGTCTCATTCACTTCCATTCAAAAACAGCTTGTTATACTGCTTGATGTTGCAAACTGATGTTTTCTTACTATATTATTCTGCTTTTTCTGTGTAGTCATGCAAACACTTGTTTATAGAGTAGTTTGACTGTTTTCTGTCGATTCCTTGTCATTTCTCCCATAGGCGACTGAATCTGAAGTGCAATAAGGAAGAATAAGGTCGGTCACATTTTATTTTGATGGTCTGTTTGTTGAATTTAAGTTACATTGCATCTACATGCCAACTAATTCTCATTAGATTATAAGTAGACTGTTAGGTTGGGGTTAGAGTTAGAGTTAGTGTAAGTGGACATGTACTTGCGAAGTTTCTTATAGTCAGTTAAATTTCTGTTGAATGTCTATATCTACAGATATTAATCCGACAGTCTACTCAAATGGACCATCAAAATAAAGTCTTACCTTGAGGTCAATATAAATCTCCACCAATTATATTATTGCCTTATTTAAATTAACCTTAGTTTTCAAAATACTTTTACTTAAAATGAACAGTAATACAACGGTGTCTGGCATTTACCAAGGTACTAAAGGATCCTCATATTCTTATACCATGATATTTCTATGGTAAATGTCCAAAACATTATTGTCATACCAAGGTAAAACATAGTACTGTCACGATCACCAGCGATATCCGCAGTCAGAGATTGCTGGTTCACACACACACTTCCGTGAACTACAGATTGGCTAAGGACTACAATTCCACTCATGCAGCGCACACACACACTCCTGCTCCATATCACGATTGATTGCATACACACCATCGGAGGACCGTCAAAGACTGATTACACTCACTACATAAGCAGCACATACACACACAACATTTGGTGAGCATTGTTCATTTGCAAAGTGACTTACAACGCGTTTT
The DNA here is from genome assembly GCA_903798035.1 of Danio albolineatus. Lineage (NCBI taxonomy): Eukaryota > Metazoa > Chordata > Actinopteri > Cypriniformes > Danionidae > Danio > Danio albolineatus. The sequence goes on along the minus strand of CAIGQQ010034268.1, from coordinate 4,275,152 downwards.
CCTTTGTTCCTGTTTTTCTGTTTTTGATCCTAGCCTTGCTATTTGTTTAACCTTGCCTGCCGCCAGCCTTATCGACCTACCGCCTGTTTTGATTACGATTCTGATTGCCTGTTTATATCTGTTTGCCCCTGATGACCGCTGCTGACTTCACATTCAAATCTGCACTTGGATCCTCGCCTCTGTTGTCATCGTCACTCCACCGTAACAGGTACTTTAATATACTCAAAATATGGTAGTTAAATCATGATGCTAAACTATAATAATAAAAAATAAAAAAATAATAAAAGAATACATATTAAAATTAGGTGCACTTTATTTGGTGAACAAAGCAAGTCTTTCATATAAAATCTCTACTAAACTACAGAAAATTGTACTTTGCAAACTGTATTGTAAATAAATCATATGAATATTTTCATATTAATCAATAATATTACTGACATTAATTTGAAAACTGAATAAATATAAATTTACACACATTTACACCAGTAAATAAACAGAATCAATGATGGGCTAAAATTCTGTGGAAATCTGCAGAATTCTGCGCGCGCAGATTCCGTGTGGCCCTACTTATGGGATCATGTGCATACTTTTTGCAGTAACAAAAAAAAGACTTTTGTCAAGTTGCTTACTCACGTGCAAATTCAAAATTTTGATAACAATTATTTTAACTTTTAGAGTGCTTTTTAAATAAATTCAGATTGTATTAGTGGTTGTTTATCACAGCACCACATGCTTGAATACTTAATAGGTGATTTATATTCAAACAGACATAATTATTTATATATCATGGCATGCAAAATTCTTACTTAGGCTTTTTGTTTATTAACTCTGTATAGTAAGGTTCGGTTTAACATCAGTTGAACTAAAGTCAATGTATTGACAACTCAAACGTTTATTTGATCATCTTTTTGCACTTTAATTTGTTCAAATTATTTGTTTATGAGTGGAGAGACAGTGATAGAGCCAATTTAGTGGATGAGGATGATTAGGAGTCAATGGAGGGATGACTACAGAGAGTCAGGACCTCAGTTTAATGTCTCATCTGAAAGACGGCACCCACTAACAGTATGGTGTCCTCTTCACTATACTGGGGCATTAGGACACTGGGGCATTAGCGCCCTGCTGGCCTCACTAACTCTACTTACAACAGTAACCTAGTTTTCCCATGTGGTCTCGTATCCAGGTACTGACCAGGCTCAGTCCTGCTTTGCTTCAGTAAGTAACCGGTTTGGGCTGCAAGGTGATTTGGCTGTTTTTATGCATAAATGCATTAAAATGTTGTCTTGTAAACAAACACTACACTCTGAAATATTGTTTTTCATTTATTTATTTTTTACTTTCTACACACATTAGCAATTCTATTCAGATCCATATGATTCTGAAGAACTCTTACAGTTCTTTATTTCCCGCCTTTTTTTTCTTCAGATCTCGAACTGTCAAAGCCTTCATTATTATACCCATTTATCGTGTATATACTGTGTGACAATACTCTCTACATTATACTTTTGCAGCTGTGTGGAAAATGATTTACACCTGAGTAGTGAGATTGAGGCCCCGTTTACACTAGTGCGTTTTAGTTTTAAAACGGCGTTTTAGCATGAAAACGATCTGCGTCCACACTAGCGTTTCACCCAGTGTCTCAAAAGATCTCCGTCTTCACTACTCCACCAGAAACGTATATCACGTGACCATTCGCGCACCGTCAGCGCACTCTGGGCATGCGCTTTCAAGTATAAACAGGAAGCACGTGTCTCACTCAGCGTTTGGTTATTATTAGTCAACAAACGCTGGTTGAACGATGAACGCGATGGTAAAGAAAGCAAGAGAGGTCCTTTAGTGGACAGACGACGAGGTCGAGCTGTTACTTACAGTAACAAATGAATATAAAACATCCATGGCTGTTGAAAATACAGTGTTTACAGTAAAGGCTGGTCTTCCGTCTGCCGGTGACGTTATAGCCACGTGCGCTTGACGAATAAGGGAAGGATACGCAATGACCCAAAGCCCCAATCACGTAGCGGATCTCAGCAGCCACGCCTCTGTTTTCGAAAGTCTGCGTTTTCCCACGTCCACACTGAGACGCTGCGGCGGCGTTTTAGAATGAAAACGGCCTCTCCAGCGTTTCTAAAACGCTCCGTTTTCGCACCTCGAAAACTCGGGCATAGTGTGGACGGATGGCGTAACCGTAGCAAAACTTATGCGTTTTAAAACGAAAACGCACTAGTGTAAACGGGGCCTGAGAAACCAGTGAATTGAAACACAGCAACCATAAAGGTGTTCCTTTGGCTGACACTCAAACAATAATGACTAGGAAACACAATTGCAATGCTAGAGGTAGCTTTGCAGGTGAGAAACAGCCAACGTTAGCATTTGTTTTGCAGGTGTACAATTATAAACAAAGAGGCTCATTTACTTTTACACACCTGACTCTGCTAAATGAGTTTTGTCAGCATAAAAAGTAGTAAATTTGATTCAGTAATACATTGTGTTAAACTGTTTTGCCTATCTCGCTAGCTTCCACCACGTTTGTTTCACACAATAAACTAAAAGCCTTCGTTGAAAAACTCAAACCCCTTCCATACTCAGAACCCATGTCAGGCTAATGCTTTATTTCTCTGCTTTACACCCTGCTAACACGAGTCATTACACCCTGCTAGCAAACGCTAATGCTTTAATGCTATTCTCCGCTAACCCAGTCCATTACAGTTTCCAAGAAAACCTCAGTTGACATTGCAAAGGTTTCCACGGTTGCAATGCTCATATTAGCTTTGCAGTTGAGATTTGGCAAACAAATATGAAACATCTAATGTTAGCATTTGTTTTGCAAATGTACAATTATGAACAAAGAGGCTCATTTACTGTGTTGTGCTGCTAAATGAGTTTTGTCAGCATAAAATGTAGCTGATTTGCTAATCTCCCTAGCTTCTAGCACATTTGTTTCACACAATATGACTCAAACTTTTGTTGAAAAACTAAAACCTGTTCCATATTCAGAACCCATGTCAAGGTAATACTTTATTTTTCTGCTTTACACCTTGCTAGCAAACATTAATACTTTAATGCTATTCTCTGCTAACCCGGTTCATTGTGTTTTCTTAGACAATTTCACTTAGCATTGCATACATTCCCCACAGTTGCAATGCTAGAGTTAGCTTTGCAGGTGTGATTTGGCAAACAAATTAAACATCTAACGTTAGCATTTGTTTTACAAGTTTACAACTATCAACAACGAGGCTAATTTACCATGTTTTACACACCTGATTCTGCTAAGTAAGTTTTGTCAGCAAAGAAATGTGCAAATTTGACTCAGCACACTGTCATTAACTGTTTTGCTAATCTCGCTAGCTTCCACATTTGTTTCACACAATAAACCACAAACTTTTGTTGAAAAACTCAAACCCGTTCCCTCCCCAGAACCCATGTCAGGCTAATGCTTCATTTCTCTGCTTTACACCCCGCTAACACGAGTCATTACACCCTGCAAGCAAACGCTAATGCTTTAATGCTATTCTCTACCAACCCAGTCCATTACAGTTTCCTAGAAAACCTCATTTAACATTGCAGCCGTTTCATAAAAACAGACCCTTGCTGATTCTTTACTCAGAAAATAGACATCGCTAAGATCCGCTTGGAAGAATACTGTAGTAATTTATAGCAACTGCTGGTCTTCACGAACTATACTATAAAGTGTATTATAATTTAAGCAGTATAGTATTTACAACACTCTGTTAACGAATGCACCAGCATACTGTAGCATTAACTAGAGAATTGAAATGTTGTAAAAACAATACTTAGTACACTTAATTTTTTACTACAGTAAACTGTTTACTGTAGTATAGTATACCATATAGTTGTAGAAAACTACAGTATTGGGTCATTTATTTATATTACTATAGTTGTTGTGTTACCATAGCAACTACAGACTTTCCTCAACAGATTAATTCAGATACTTATTGTTCAAAAATACTATAGTATTTACTGTAAATGACTGTAGTAATTTTTCATGTATAAAGATTCAGACGCTAATCATAACAGTAGAGCATAAAAACACTAGACTTAGCTCTTAGCATCAATAAAAGCACATGCGCTTGTACTGCAAATCAGAGGAATCCCTTATGAAATGCTAATTATGGACGAGAAACGTTATTAGTCTTCATTTCAGCATGTGTGGTGATTAAAAACATGGGATGGTTGAAAACAAGAGGGCTTTTGTTAGCCCTTCGAGAAGGCCATCGCTGAGTAATTGGATGAGGAATGGAGGAAGAAATGGCGAAAGCGCAGAGTGCTCAGATTCCTAGCGTTCTTCTGTTACCCGTGGCTTATTCCAGGAGAGATCAGGTTCAGGTTCAGTCTTGGGTGTGAAGAAATGAGCCGGTGCCCGTGAACAGATGAAGCATTGTGGGCAGAACAGCTGCTGCGTCTCTTGATCTGTTCAAAGCCTCTTCTCTTCCTCTTGTTCTGCTCTCGTCTAGACTTACGGCCCTTTTCTTTGGCCCTGTCACTGCTTTTACGGTTTCAGATTCAGATCTTCAGTCTGACCGGTAAATATGCTGACCTTGAACACAAACTATCTCAAAAACCTAGAATTGCTGTAGAAGAATTGAGTGTTTTCTTAAAGGGATAGTTCATCCAAAATAGAAAATTAAGTCATTGTTTGTTCATCGTCAAATCTGTTTGAGTTTCTTTCTTTTGTCTAACACAAATGGAGATGTTTTGAAGAATGTTGGAAAATCCATTGTGTTTGTTTTATTTACCACTATAGATATCAGTAGCTATGTTTCTATCCAAAGATGCGACTTATGCTCAAAACTGGAATATCACATAAAATATGTGTGAATACAGCACAGTTTCCAGTCAAAGAGAACAAAATCGTCACTTACTGATAAACTGCAGCCAAATATCAAAAATAAAAATAAAATTTGCTGCGATAGATAAGCCACTGTGGGTCTTTTGTCTTATATAATGAATTACTGGCGCCTCAGAACATGAAGATGAAACGCAATAAGCGCGCCGCGGCTGGAATAGTTGGCGATTTAATAGTTAGAATTCATTTTTCTTCAGCTTAGTACCTTATTTATCAGGGGTCACCACAGCAGAGTGAACCGCCAACTATTCCAGCATATGTTTTACGCAATGGATGCCCTTCCAGCTGCAACCCAGTACTGGGAAACACCTTTTCACACTCGCTTACACAAACACACTCATACACTACGGCCAATTTAGTTAATCCAATCTATAGTGTATGTCTTTGGATTGTGGTGGAATCTGAGCACACAGAGGAATCCCACAGGAACACAGGGAGAACATGCAATCTCCACACAGAAATGTCATCTGGCCCAGCTGAGACTCAAACTAGTGCTAACCACTGAGCCACTAGATCAATGATTTTTTTTTTACTAGATAACACCGAGTGAACATCCATGTTTTCATCACCAACACACTTCACACTTCATAATGCGGTTATTACAGTTAGGTAGTGTATTTACAATCATGAACAATATTATTACAGTATATAATCATCTTTGTTGATTCATCTAAATAATGAAAATGAATTCATGTTAACTTGGGGTGCAGTCGCTAATTGTAATGTAAATTGGAAGCTGACAACAGAGGTGCGGATTCAAATGCAGGTTTTTCTAAGAATAGTCAGGCAAGCAATGGGCACAATCAGGAGCGAACAGATGTATGCAGGCAAATCCATAGTCGTGGTCATAAAACAGACAGATGGTCAAAAGGCAGGCAGCAGTAGGGATGGCGAAAGTGAAACTGAGTTTTGACACAGTGTCGAGATCCCGAATTTCGAAACACTGCACCTAAGCATGATTTGGAACAGCCAGGTCACGTGACTAAAGTGCTTCAAAACACAAGGTCACGTGACCACAGCGATTCAAAGCATCAGGCATTTCAGAAGCGCTTCAAGACCTGGCGAATCTGTGTTTGACTGACACGGTCGGAAAAAAAACATCTCCATCTCCGGTAGCCTACACTGTACAAAAAATCCGTAATTTTTAAGGTTTATTATTTCGGTGCTGGAAAAAACCCATCAAATAATGGTCGTTAAATTACAGGAATTTACCATCAAATATCAGATGTTAAATTACAGAAATTTCCTTAAATTAAAATTTCGGGTAAATTTCTGTAATTTAATATCCGTTATTTTACGGTAAATTTCTGTAATTTAATATTCGTAATTTTGCCTTTATTTCCGGCACCCCAGCTGCTAGTAAATAAACCGGAAAATTACGTTGTTGTTTTTTTTTTTTTACAGTGTAGTGGACCATGTATGTGCACCACACTGTACTGCAAATGGCCAGAGTTTGAATCCTGACTTGCACAAATACTTTGAAATTATGACTTTAATATCTCTTTTATCATAAAAACAACACATGAAAATGTTCATTCCGATGTCAGACCAATGTTAAAACAAAACACAAAAACAGAGCATTTAAATCCTAACATCTATAGCTGCATCACCCTGGATTCAAACCCATTATCTCCTTCACGCCAGTCAGGAACTCTCACCACTTCACTAAATCACCTGAAGCCTCAGTTCTATAGTGTGGAGTTTAATACCTCAAATTGTGTAACTGTTTCTTTCCTGAAGCTTTTCCAAAGCAATACATAAAAACGACCTCTAGGTGTCACTGTAGAGACGAGTTTCGAAACGTTTCAAAGCTTCAACACAATTGCTTCGACTGTTTCAGTGTTTCATGATGCCTCACTTTGCCTACCATTAGGCAGCAGACAGAAATAAACAAACAAACAAGGCTAGGGTCAAACACGGAAGGCAAGGAAAACGCGTCGTAATGTTCACAAGCAGTCTAACAAGACTCAGCCCTGTGTGTGTGTGTGTTTGAGAGGTCTATAACTAGTCTGTGTAATCATTCTATGATGATCCTCCGGCTGAGTGTGTGCAAGCAGTGGAATCGGGAACATGTGCGTGTGATCGGTGCATGACTGGCACTTGTAGTCCATGTAATGGCAGATTTGTAGTCCGTTGCGATCTGCGTGTTTACCAGCGATCTGCATGGGCTAATGTTAACAAGCATAACTTTAGACTTTAATAATCCATTAGTAAACGTTGAATTATAATTCATAAATGCTGTGTAATGTTTATTCTAAGTAAATACATTAACCCATTAAAGCTTATTGTAAAGTGTGACCCACTTCAGCGTACCAGAAACCCACATTCACCAGTTCAAATTGACACTAAAGTCTGTGTAAAACTGCTGAAATGAGGCAGCATTTCAAGACTCCATTGACTTTAGGGATGAACAAAAACAGTCCGCTTCGGAATCCAATGAAAGTGGCTTTGAGACAGACAATCGCAAGAGAGATTATAGACAGTATTTAAACACACACACACACACACACACAGGCGTCAAGTTATCCAAGCGTTACTCCCAGTGCTGTGTGTGTGAGGCGAGTTTTGAATGGAAAACGAGGCAGAAAGCGAAAGATGGAGAGTCAGGCTGTGCTGGCGGAAGGTGCTGCTGGTGCACACATGGAATGCTAATGCTCCAGTCGGTGGGTGAGAGCCTATTTTGAGAGCAGGCCTGGTGTGTGCCAGCGTGAGCCGCTCGCCTTACACATACAGGATATGGATCACATACAGTACACCACGCAGGCCAGTGCAATCACATATATACAGTTAAAGTCAAAATGATTAGCCCTTCTGTTCATTTTTTAAATTTCTTTTTCTCAAATATTGCTATTCTAGATCATTGCAATACAAGCCCATCGGTAGCAAATATTACCGAAATTTCATAGTAAGGAGGTTCCAAAACAAATCGCTGACTTCACTGTCAACATTATCTGCTGCAGTGAATTTGTACTTTAGTATTTTAGGTTTGAATGAATAGGCTTTCTGATGTCAATGAGAACAAAGCTGCACATGCATCTGTTTTGCCATCATAAGAGTTGCCATAGAAATGAACAGTAGTTTAGTGTGAGGACGTGAGCAGAGTCGGAGAGTTTTCATCTCGTAATTACTGTAATTCCGACACAGCCTGATTGTAGCAGACAGCATAAAACTACATTAGCTTTTAACTTCTCTCATTTGCCGTATACATCCTGAGTTGGATGTGCTGCTTTATTTATTTATTTTTATATTTTGCTCACCAATGCTGCATGTATTCAATAAAAATACACAAAAAATCTATTTACGATTTAAATAGTGCTTTATAGCTGTGCATTTTTTTAAACATTTATTTCTGGGATTCACTGCTGAATTTTCAACTTCATTACTAATTAATAAATATACAATAATAATAATATTATATTTATGAATTATTAATATAATAACATATATTAATAACTAGGTAACACTTTACAATAAGGTTCATTAGTTAATGTATTTACTAACATGAACTAATCATGAACAACACTTGTACAGCATTTATTAATCATAACTCAACTTTTACTAATGCATGGTTAACATTCAAGTCCATGCTTGTTAGTCATGTTAACTCATGGTGCATTAACTAATGTTTATTAATTAATTAATTAGTTAATTAATTTATTCATGCATTCATTCATTCATGTATTAATTCCATCCTGTCTATATGCCCGTCTGTCTATCCATTCATTTATTCCATCTGTATTTATACCCATCTGTCTATCCATTAATTAATTAATTAATTCATTAATTAATTAATTCATTCATTCCATCTGTCCATATGCCTGTCTGTCTATTCATTTAATAATTCATTAATTTAATCATTCCTTATGCCATCCATCCATCCGTCCATTCATCCATCAATTCATCCATTTATTCATTCAATCCATCCATCCATCCATCCATCCATCCATCCATCCATCCATCTATCTGTATATGCCCACCTGTTCATTCATTCATTCATTCATTCATTCATTCATTAATTCAATCATTCATGCATGCATGCATTCATTCATTCACTCACTCAATCCACCCATCTGTGTATTTGCCCACCTGTCCATTCATTCATTCATTCATTCATTCATGCATGCATTCATTCATTCCATCTGTCTGTCTATATGCCCACCTGTCCATTCATTCAATCATTCATTCATCCATCCATTCATTCATTCATTCATTCATTAATTCCGTCTGTCCATATGCCTGTCTGTCTATGCATTCAATAATTCATTCATTTAATAATTCCTTCTGCTGTCCATCCGTCCATCCATCATTCATCAATTCATTCATTCATTCATTTAATCATTTATTCATTCAATCATTCAATCATTCACTCAATCCATCCGTCTATATGCCCACCTGTCCATTCATTCACTCACTCATTCATTCATTCATTCATTCACTCATTCATTCATTAATTCATTAATTCATTAATTCATTCATTCATTCAATCATTCACTCATTCGATCATTCATTCATGCATGCATTCATTCATTCATCAGTAAGCAAACTAGTCAATATAGAAAATGCATTCTTTGACACTCATTCACACACAGCTTTGTTTCTACTTAACTAGCCAGCTGACCCTTGTAGACGTGCAATAAAAAAGTTCCTCTTTACATGTATTGCATCATTCACACTGATCTTGCCAGTTATCCTTTTCCAACAGATCTTGTTTTTATTTTTTTTTCAGCTTTTCAAATGTATGATTCCTCCGTCCTCTTCCTCCGACATCCAAACATGATCTACGAGTCCTGGACAGCTCGACGCATGCGGCTAAACACGTTCATCACAAATGTAGGTTAAATTGTTCAACTTTTGAAACATGTCTTCTCATTCATGGAACATGCAGGACATTCCTCATTCTCCATTGTTTTCCTGACCCGAAAAAACATGATATTGGGTGAGGGAGGAAAAAAATATATGTCTGTGGAATTTTAATTTCCTGCATGAACGCCGCCACATGAATGTTCATATTTTCCACTGTAGCCGATGTTATCGCTTAAACTTAAGAGCCCAAAAAACATCTGAATCCGCCGGAATTTGTGTTCGCCTGTGTGTGTGTTTACTCTTCCTTGGGGACATTTAGCAGGAAGAACATTTGCTGCTTATCTGTTCAAGATGTGCAGGTATGTTGTGTGTGTGAGCTGCTAGAAATCTTTTTTTTAAATCTTGTTACCAGTTATTGTTTGCTGGAGGGCAGGTTTATATATAAGTTCAGTCTGTAAAAACCACATGCTGTGCTGATATGAAGGAATTTTCAGTTTAATTTACCTTTATTTTACAGTATGCATACTTAAAGGTGTAGTTCACCCAAAAAGTGAATGTTCTACCATCATTTACTCACTTTTTACTTGTTCCAAACCTGTTTGAGTTTGAGTTCAAACAGGAAAGAAGATATTTTGAAGAACGCTGATTGCTGGCATCCCTTGACTTCCATAATAGGAAAATAAATGATAACAGGTGCTAGCTAGCAACATCTTTCAAAATATGGTATTTTGGATTATGTTACAGATTGATTGTACACTTTAAGACTTAAAAAGTTCACTCAGAAAATCAACATTATACATAAAATGTAAAAACAAAACATAAAATTTGTGCTAACATGCAGAGTTTGAAATGTTAATGCAGTGATTTTTAATGCCTTTCTTTAATATGCCTAAACATTCATTCATTCATTCATTTTCTTTTCGGCTTAGTCCCTTTAATAATCCGGGGTCGCCACAGCGGAATTAACCGCCAACTTATCCAGCATTTCTTTTACGCAGCGGATGCCCTTCCAGCCACAACCCATCTCTGGGAAACACATCCACACATTCACACACATACAGTACGGACAATTTAGCTTACCCAATTCACCTGTACCGCATGTCTTTGGACTGTGGGGGAAACCGGAGCACCCGGAGGAAACCCACGCAACCACGGGGAGAACATGCAAACTCCACACAGAAATGCCAACTGGCCCAGCCGGGGATCGAACCAGCGACCTTCTTGCTGTGAGGCGAACGTGCTAACCACTCGGCCACCGTGGCGCCCTATGCCTAAACATGATAATATAATATAATATAATATAATATAATACAATACAATACAATACAATACAATACAATACAATACAATACAATACAATACAATACAATACAATACAATATAATATAATATAGGGGTGACATAGTGGTTAGCACTGTCACTTCACAGCAAGAAGTTTGCTGGTTCGAGTCGCAGGCTGGGCCAATTGGCATTTCTATGTGGTGTTTGCATGTTCTCCCTGTGTGGGTTTCCTCCTCTCTGACAGTCCAAAGACGTGCTATAGGTGAATTAAATTAACTAAATTGGCAGTAGAGTATGTGCGAGGATGAGAGAGTGTATGGATGTTTCCCAGTACTGGGTTGCAGCGGAAAGGGGATCCGCTGTGTAAAACATATGCTGAATAAGTTTGTGGTTCATTCGCTGTGGCAACCCCTGATTAATAAAGGAACTAAGCCGAAGGCAAATTAATCAATAATATAATATAATATGCTTAATATGTCAATTTTTCTATTAAAATATGTCTTTAGTATGAGCAAACGTGCAGTTTTGATCTTATTGAAACTCATGATCATCAGCCAACACATGAGGAACTCACATAGAGTGAAGTATATGAGTAATAAATACATTTCCATCTATTTAAATATGTCAAATATTTGAATTTGGCCCATTTTTCGCCACGCTTTTTTTTTTTTTTTAAGATTTTTTATGCTTCTGCTGGCCATACAGTATATATGTGGCAAATTTCCTGTCATATATAATACTTGTATAAGCTTAAATGACATAAAACATGAAATAAACAGTACACATCCAGTGTATGTACATATATTCATATACATGCTACATGAAGATGAATTTATGCATTTGGAAAATATATTTCAATAATGTTTCACATACAGTATATTCAATTCAGTTCCATTCATCTGTACTTGTATAGCGCTTTTACAATGTAGATTGTGTCAAGGCAGCTTAACATGGATCATAGTAAATTGAAACAGTGTCAGTCCAGTTTTCAGTGTTGAAGTTCACTTTAGTTCAGTTCAGTGTGGTTTAATATACACTGCTGAGAGTGTATGTAAATATATTGCGCTTCCGTATGGGTTAGTCTGTGGATGAATAGTAATAATAAGGAAAATAATGTTCAGGCTGATCATTTTGCTCCATAAGACCTCAGTGTATGACCCAGGAGCCATGAGTTTTTTATTTGCTTTGCCTATACAGTATGTTTTTTTGGGGGTGGAAAATCTATTTAATATTGGAAATCATTGACTTAAAAAGGACCACAGTAAATATTCTACTGAATAACCTAAACATTTGAATGGCCTGCATGTAAAATATCAGAACAAAATGGGCTGTGTTCACTTATATCACACACAATATATGCGAGACTTCATTAAAGGGGTGGTCCACTACGATAGCATTTGATAAGGGTCATTTACAGTTACACTGACTTACAGTATTACACAGCAGAGGCAAAGCTTGTGCTAGTAGAGGTGTGATGCTGCCACTATGTTAGCTGACCAATCAGAGCCTCTTGAGGGCAGGCATTCGGAGGAACTGGGAAATATGACAGTCGTTTTCATGTTAGCTGAGTAGCTGTATATAATCAAAGTAAGATATATGAAAAAATGACCTGATTTTTTACAAACGAAGCATGAGAACACATTGCTTTGCATCTTATAAACACAGCCAAGCCTTAAAAATACACTCTGGAGCACCCCTTTAACAAGTGAAACCAAAGTATACTTTCGTCTTTAAACCGCTTCACCACAGTCTCTGACTTCAACTCATCACAGTTTCAGTGCTAAGGCAAGCTGCAGTTCAACAAGTAAACAAATGCTTTTATTGCTCTGTTCTGTCCATTCCATTGTCTCAGACAGTCTCTCTCCCTGCCTCAATATTGTTCCCGCTGTGAGGTCTAATGCTCTCCTTCACACACACACTTCTACAACCGAGCCAAAATGTTCTCCACGTCTCCTTCTGCAACCAGGCGAAACGATAAAAGTGAAAAACATAGCAAAAATGCATAGAAAATAGCAACTATGCAAGGGAGAAAACTGCATTTAGGTGTGTTTGTTTGTCCCTTTAATCCAGACTAAACATCTACAGAGCTTATTATTCTTCCAAAATCCACATCCATTTTTTTTTCTTTCTGCCTGACCTACTTACGGCTGAACTCTCTGACAAGATGTTGAGATGGAGGAGAGGTGGAAATGATGTCCGCTAGCAGACAGTGAAAGCGTAGCCCATGTGAGCCTGAAATCCCTTGCTGAACGGTAACAAGAAAAACACAACCAATACACACAGTCATCGGTGCTGTGTGCTCGGGCTGAGTGTATCAAGCTAGGCCTAATAGAAGAATTCAGCATATGATATCAAGTGAGCTAGTTGTGATAAGTGTTTCAACTTTTATTATGATTTATCACACTGTTTTATGATATATGATTCTGAATGGGCATTCAGGACATTTCAAGGTATGTTATGTAAGGGATAAAGTACATCCAGGAGGCTGTTATCACATAAAAAATCCTATATAGATGCAAAGTGGAGCTCTGTTGTATAAAACTGTAGGGCTTTATTCTGCAATAACAACCGTCCGGTATGTATATTGTCCTGCTTGTTACATGGTTATTTGCCACAAAACTTATAAATTAGATTCAAATCATTGTTCTGAAGTGAAATAGTTTAAATGAAGCTGACAGACTCAAAAATGGCTGAATGGAGCATACACTAACCTGTAACACACTATCCTACAGTAAGCGGTTATTTCGGAATAACATAAAGTTGGCCAGAATTATTAGCTAATTATTATTACAATTATAATCGTGAATGTCATTGAATACGTTCACAGCCATATTTATATGCTTCTTTCTTCGCCACTGTTGTTGACTGTCTTGTGACTGAATAATACGTAGGTTAGTGTATGCTCCATTCTGCTGTTTTTGTTTTGTCAGCTTTGTATTTAATTAAAGAATTAATAAACTATTATGGCTCAGAGCAATATTTTGTGTTTTAAGTAGCTATTTTGTGTGGCAAGTATCCACGTAATAAACAGGATAAAGTACAGCCAGGCTGTTGTGTTCACAGAATAAAGCCCTTCAGTCTTATACAACTGAAAAGCCTGTCAGGCTTTACTCTGCAATAAACAACCACCTGGATGTACATTCTCCCTTACTGATAAGGCTAGTAGGCTTACAGTATGTGACTGGTTGTTTTACTAGTTATATTGCTAGTTGTTGATTTGATTGCTAGTCATTTACTATAAATTACTGTAGTAATTTTCCTATGGGAACAAATGGCGCGTTACTGTAAAGCAGGGGTCACCAATCTCAGTCCTGGAGGGCCGATGTCCCTGCAGGATTTAGCTCCAACTTGCCTCAACACACCTGCCTGCATGTTTCAAGTATACCTAGTAAGACCGGGGCTTAATTTCTGTCGGAACCAGGATCCAGCACCTTATTTTATCGATCTCCTTCCTCATCCGCCCTCCTCTACCGTCCGCTGTTCACTTTCACTTTCTTCAGTGACTCCCCAACCCTCTTCACGTTCGTCCATGACACCTACACCCTCCCGCCCCGCTCTTCACTTTCGTCTGCGACACCTCTCCATCCTCTGGTAACATTCCGGATCCGTTACCCCGATCTGTTCCGGGATCTCGCAATTCACAAATTAATTGATTAGCTTGTTCAGGCGTGTTTGATTAGGGTCGGAGCTAAAATCTCAGCCAACTTATCCAGCATATGTTTTACTCAGTGGATGCCCTTTCAGCTGCAACACATCACTGGGAAACACCCAGACACACTTATTCACACACACACACTACGGACAATTTTAGCTTACCCAATTCACCTAAACCACATGTCTTTGGGAGCTAAAACGTCTGCCCTCCAGGAACAAGTTTGGTGACCCCTGCTGTAAAGTGTTAACAAACATTAGGCCTATAAATAATCATCAAATTTCAATTAATTTCAGCATGTCAGAATCCAGATTAACATGAAAAATGTATTTCATAAAAAGCATATTAAATCGTAATATTTTTGGAAGGCTTTCGGGAAGTTTCAATAATCACTGATTATAAATTAACAATAGAATAATGTTGGACATTCAAATAATGTTTTTAAGTGAAGTTTATTTGTAAACTAATTTCCAGAGCATCACATGCTTATGATTGCTTGCAGCTGGTCCCGCATTATTCAATTTATGATTCACCAATCAGACAATTCCTAAGCCTCTATAAATACCCTAAGTTCCATATCACAGCCATCTTTATTTTGAAGAATCCCCCCTTCCACCCCTACTCCTCCTCCTTTCCTAGATGGGTGACACGGTGGCCCAGTGGTTAGCACTGTTGCCTCACAGCAAAAACGTCACTAGTTCTAGTCCTTACGAAGCCAGCTGACGTTTCTGTGTGGAGTTTACACGTTCTCCCTGTGCTCAGGTGGGTTTCCCCCGGGTTCCCCTGTTTCCTCCCACCGTTTAAAAACATGCAACTTAAGTTAATTGACTAATCCAAATCGGCACCATAGACGTGCTCCTAAGTAGTAATCCTTTCATAGCAATCACAATCTGTTCATTTAGCTACCCGCAGGGGAGTTCTCGAGATCTACCTGAGCTCAAACTCTCCTCTCGCCTTGCAAACGGGAGGGAGCCCAGGGCTCGAGGATCTTATGAGCTCAGGGCTCTCTTCTGGGACAGCATGCCAAACAAGGATTATAATCACTCATCAGCTAAGTGTGAACTCTTGAAAATATATTTGGCCTTATATTCACATTGAGTAAATAGAGTAAATATTTACAAACGGTGTTCCTAGAATCTAATTTGAATTAATTTCATGCCGAAATTTCAGATGTGGTGAATTATGGTGAATAAAGAGAGGGATACTGTAAATAAACTCCACCTACTTCATTCAAACCTGCTAAAAAACTAGCAACTCCACTCATTTGTTTTCCCTATTAGCAATCATTTGCTCTTAAACCTAAAGGAATATAAACTGCAATTGACCAAAATACAAACATTGCACCATTTCAGCATTCTCAATCCAGTAAAGCAATGTCCAGACGATGCAGTGTTTGCTTGAGCGGAGAGCGAGCTGAGATTTATTCTCCAATAAAGCTGCCTTTATATGGGCCCAATATAACCAGGTTTACGTACCGTCATGGTTGGGGTTCCCCAGAGTCCAGGGCTCATCTGAATCGAAATGTGTGTCTCCTCCAATCCCCGGACCGGGGAAGTAGGCATGTGCAAGAAAACCCCCTTCTCCGTCGAAAGGGGAGCTGTCGCCGTGAAAACCTGAGGCGAAAATGATAGTAATATCCACATCTTTCTTGCTACGCTCCAGGTCGCTGTATGGCACTGCCTCGAAACGCAGGGGCGTCACGTTCTGCCACACGTCAAACGCCCGCCGGATGGCATTGTGGGTCTCTTCTGTGCCCACTTTAGGCGTGGTGTTTTTTATGCTGGAAAAGGAGCAGATGGGGACAATCAGAAAGCAGCAGTTATGATCAGAAAACAACAGAAAATGTGACTCCAGTCCAGGCTGCATTTGACTATTGATGCATCTTTCATGTTATTGGCAATCCTTTTCCAAAGAGTACTTTAAATAATCCTACAATGTTGTTTTTAAAAGTTAGCAATTTGATATTTGTCTATTAACTAATAAATATGCATATATGAACTATTGTGGGTGTCACGGTGGCGCAGTGGGTAGCACAATCGCCTCACAGCAAGAAGGTTGCTGGTACAAGCCTCTGCTGAGTCAGTTGGCATTTCTTCCATGCGCTATAGGTGAATTGGGTAAGCTAAAATTGTCCGTAGTGTATGAGTGTGAATGAGTGTGTCTGGATGTTTCCCAGAGATGGGTTGCCAAAAAGTAAATGAATGAAGGAATGTATGTGTGTGAAAAAGATTGTGTGGTGTTTCCCAGAGATGGGTTGCAGCTGGAAGGGCATCCTCTGCGTAAAACATATACTGGATAAGTTGGCGGTTCATTCCGCTGTGGCAACCCCAGATTAATAAAGGGACTAAGGCAAAAAGAAAATGAATGAATGAAAGAAAGTGTGTGAATGAGTGTGTGTGGTGTTTCCCAGTGATGGGTTGCAGCTGGAAGGGCATTCACTGTGTAAAACATATACTGGATAAGTTGGTGGTTCATTCCGCTGTGGCGACCACTTATTAATAAGGGGGCTACGTCTGCTACGTGAGCAAAGTCTTGCTGTAATATAGTCCAAAAATCTAGAAACTCTCAAAATTAAGAAGCATTTTCTGGACAAGCAAACAATATTGGCTTGTTTTCAGAAGTAATATGACAAAACTCGAGAAGTAAAGTTCATAGACAAACTTCATGATGGCCTGAGAAAGAATTAGCCTGAACCTTTGAAGTAGTTTTAAAGTTTAATTAATTAAAGTAGTTTTTAAGAACTATGGTTGCTATGGTGTTCTGAGTGGTTGCTAGGCAGATGCTAGGTTGTTTTGATTGGTTATAAAGATGTTGCTCGGTGGTTGCTAAGGTGTTCTGAGTGGTTACCAGGTGGTTGCTAAGGTGTTTCTAGGCAGTTGTAAGTTGTTGCTATGTGATTGCTAGAGTGTTCTGGGTAGCTGCTAAGGTATTGCTAGGGTGTTTTATGTGGTTGCTAAGATGTTGCTAGGTGGTTGCTAGGGTGTTTTAGGTGGTTGCTAAGGTGTTGCTAGGCAGTTGCTGGGGTGTTCTGAGTCGTTGCTAAGGCCTTGCTAGGCAGTTGCTAAGATGCTCTTAGTGGTTGCTAAGGCGTTGCTAAGGTGTTCTGAGGGGTTGCCAAGGCATTGCTAGGTGGCTGCTAAGGTGTTGCTAGGCAATTGCTAAGGTGTTCTAGGTAGTTGATAAGGTGTTGCTAGGCAGTTGCAAAGATGTTCTAGGTTGTTGCTAAGGTGTTGCTAGGTGGGTGCTAAGATGTTGCTGGGTGGTTGCTAAGGTGTTGCTAGGCGGTTGCTAAGGTGTTGCTAGGTTTGCTAGATGGTTGCTAAGGTGTTGCTAAGCGGTTTCTAAGGTGGTTGCTAAGGTGATGCTAG
The DNA here is from genome assembly GCA_903798035.1 of Danio albolineatus. Taxonomy (NCBI): domain Eukaryota; kingdom Metazoa; phylum Chordata; class Actinopteri; order Cypriniformes; family Danionidae; genus Danio; species Danio albolineatus. The sequence continues at coordinate 4,257,184 of CAIGQQ010034268.1, read as the reverse complement.
GTGGTTGCTAGGATGTTCTATGTGGTTGCCAAGGCATTGCTAGGTGGCTACTAAGGTATTGCTAGGTGATTGCTAACGTGTTGTTTGGCAGTTGCTAAGGTGTTCTAGGTTGTTGCTAAGATGTTGCTAGGTGGTTGGTACTGTGTATAATCTTATGTCAAAAGGAAAAAGAAGATTATTTTGCTTACCCCATTGGCAGATTAGTTTGCTTCTTTTAAGGACAAACTCACTTAATTTTGACATATCAATTCTGAAAACAGGCCAATATGTTTTGCTTGTCTAGAAAATGCTTCTTTATTTAAGATTTTTTAGATAATTGTACTTGAAACAAGTATTTTGTGCAGTAGACAGAAAAAGTATTGAAACTGTATTTACTATTAACACACAAGTCAAATATACACAAAGCGATATAAGAAAAACACAAAGAGTTGACATTTATTAACTATCGACTTGAATCACCAAGCACACTTTAAAAATCTTCTTTAATGTACTACTAAAGAAGTAAAAACACCTATAAAAATGTTTTTTTGCAAACTTTAAAACACCTGACTATGTTTCCCACGGGTTGCTTTAAGTTTTATTTGATTGTCTCTTGGCTTATATTAAGTATGATATCAGGCACTGGTGCGAGTGTCTATAGCGCATTAGCCAAAACTCTCAATCAACTCAGTAGCAGCTGTTTTCTCAAATGTGTGGAGGAATTTAAACAGTATTAAAGCTGCGCCTCTTAAAATATTTACAAGACATAATATCTCACAGAAACCTAAGCTCTCTATCTCGATTCCTCTCTCTCTCTCCAGGTGGTTGTGGATGAGGTTTGGAAATCATCCGCATACAGTTGTTCTGTCTGTGAGCGCAAACTATTAGATCAACATCTGGCCTCGCACTGTTCATTTATTTTCCTTTCTCAGCTGTACTTCCCAGAAATCATAATCCTGTCTTTGAACTTCGTGACCTTTTAGATATTTCTTTTTTCCTGTGCAGGCTTAGGTTTGTTCGCCGTGCGGTGTGTTTTAAAAACCCTCCTGCGTCGCTTCTCATCTGCTACTTGCACAATTGATTCAATACAAAAATCACCGAGCATAAATTTGCATCAAGTCTGGATGCCAAAAAGCACTTGGTTGATGACCAGAGCTTGTGGAAAATCGTTTTCCACAATCTAACCGTGATAAATCACCGCGACGGCCAGGGGTTAAGTGTGTGTCAAAAGGGCACAATGGTTATAATTCATGGATCGACTCTTTTGGGGTTTAAACCTGTAACTGTTTGGCCATCAGCCCAGGTCTTTAACCACTGGACTTCACCACCAACACCAGAAACAAGTCTTTCCACTGGGGAAAATCCAACAGCGAGAGTGTTGTCCACTATACTTATACTTGCAGGGTTGTGTGGTTTTTCTGAATCCAATGGAAAATGGCTTTTAAATTACACAGTCTGAATTTAATTAAAGTTTAGGTACAGGTGGAAAGCTGCAATGATGAAAACTGTAAATAGAAAATCATTCAGCTACAAAAATGAGAGGAAAAAAAAATGGAATAATCATCATGATTTAATAAAATGTGTATTAAAATAATTAAAAATTATACATGTATAAATAATGACACTCCATAAACCAATGCCATGGTTTCCACTACATTCATTCATTCATGGCGGGGCGCCACACTAAAATTCATTCCCGCCACGGCTACATCACAGCTTCTCATTCAAAACATTCAGTTATTTTTTTTGTTTAAATAGCGGGTTATAATCGCACAAAAACATATTAAAGAGTAAGTGAATTATAACTGAGCAAACTTTTCTGTAATAGTAGTAGTGTGGTGTGTTATTTGTGTAACCCTTTAAGGTGACATGCTGACTGACTGACAGGGCTGCGTGATGCGTAAGGCCAGCAAACACGACGTAGCTTTCAGTTATGATGAACACAGTTTCCATAATTAATAGATAAAGCTCTACGGTTCTCCATACAGTGACTTTATTTGGCTGGAATTTATGGCTGTTTCACGTTACCTTAGGACGCATAAATATTCCTAGCAAATCTAATGAATGTTGGAGATGTACTCGTTACGTAAACGCACTGAATCGCACTTCAAGAGCACAAGAGAATCTGCGCTTGAGAAGTGTATATTTGAGGGCGTGTAAGAAGTTTTGTGCATGAACAGAGGAAATCGGCACGCAAACAAAGAGATTTGCATGCTCGTATTACATGAATGCGATCTTGTAAACCTGCGCTCACGACATTTGTCATTGAAATAACGCCATAGGTAGTTGGTAGACCTGTGCCTGCTGCCACAGCTGGACAAAATCCCAGAGGAAACACTGAATGCGTTGCATGTGTTTAGCATTTTTCCTTATCGCAAACACAACAGTAATCTGCTAGTGTTTGCTCTGCTTTGGCTTTTTCGGGGTTAATTATTGTGATCTCCCGATTGCATCAGAGAAATACTGTGAAATCTCGGTAGACCGATGGCATTTCATGCCGTTCAGGCTTATAATCTTAAATGTCAGCAAACTGCCCTGTTCCTGTTTTTTCATCACTTTAGACATTACGCTAGAGAATCATTCAAACACTAGCTCTAAAGTGAACCGCGCTCTGGCACATCTCTTCCAAACGGGCCAGGGCCGGCCAACTGAGCCGCGCCTGAGCACTCACACTTGATCCGGGAAACGGGCCTGGGCACAGTTCGGATATCATAGTGTGAGTGCACCCTAAACTAAAACGAGCTATGGTTTTATGTCTGTCCAGTGACAGTGTGCGTTTCATTTAACGAATGAGAACATGTTTAGTTCGACTTGAAGCGGAAGTTGATTGGTTGCTCCAAAGTGTGGACTGATCAATGAAAATTTTTAACTCGATTTATTTTCAAGCATGTGGTAAAAGAAAACCAAGTGGCAAACAGAGAGAGGAAAGCGTTTGTCAAAGCTATTTAAATTGTGCACATAAATGCATTTAAAATGATCTATGGATAGACATTTTTTATTGTTTGATTAATCAACGTTTAAAAACATGAATTAAATAAACATTTTTTAAATTGTTTATTTATTTATAAATTTAAACGTTATTTATAATTGGATTATTTCAATACTTTATTAAATGACATTTAAAGACACAATTTAAATAAACACGTTTAAATATGTCTATTTATTTATGTGATATTTGTTCGTTTAAAGGCCTCACAGCAAAAAGGTCGCTGGTTTGAGCCTCGGCTGGGTCAGTTGGCACTTCTGTGTGGAGTTTGCATGTTCTCCCCATGTTGGTGTGGGTTTCCTCCGGGTGCTCTGGTTTCCCCCACAAGTCCAAAGACGTGGTATTGGAGAATTATTTGGGCTAAATTGTTCGTAGTGTATGAGTGTGAATGAGAGTGTATGGATGTTTCCCAGTGATGGGTTGCCGCCGGAAGGGCATCCGCTGCGTAAAACATGTTCTGGATAAATTGGTGGTTCATTCCGCTGTGGTGACCACTGATTAATAGATTAGCCAATAAGATAATGAATAAATAAATATTCGTTTAAATTGTGATTTATTTATATACATTTTTATGCTTCAACTATTAAATTGCTAATTTAATAGTTTATTTTATTTCTAATTGGCAATCCTGGTCCTCCATAAATTCACTGTACTTCCGTTGAAAAATAAATGAACAATAGAATAATGTTGAACATTCAAATAACGATTTCAGAATATTTGTGAGTAATGTGAGTAAATATTTACATAGTGTGTTCCTATTGAATCAAATTAAAATCTCAAATCATGATTTAAAAATTAAAAAAATAAGCCAATTAAATAAAAAAAAACATTTTAAAAAATATATTTAGTTCTACTTAATGATTCATGAAAATGCTTTCCCAAAAATCTTAAGGTACCATTTTTTATATTGCATATATATTTAAATACAGAGCGTCTCAGATCAACGTCTGCCAAACGAAAAACCAACAACGGTGTCCATTACACTCTGGAAAAACCAAAGTATTATCCCATCTGAACCCATGTAAACACAAGGCCTCACGCGAAACTCTCCACTGGACACTCAATACACAACACTGCGCTTTGTTCTTCCAGTCCTTCGCTGGCGATATTGAAACTATGTCAGTTACGTGAATGACTGGAGTGTGTGTTTGTGTCGGTGGGTATGAGAACACAGCCTGCTTTCAGACACGCACACATACATACAGTGATGCTATTTGTGCTCATTATAGTATGAGCATCAGACCAGGGCTCTGTGTGTGTGTGTGTTGACATGGTATGATCCAGGGTTGGGGGAAGGTGAAGGGTGGTACAGTCTGGATCAAGACCGAGAGCAGCGAGTGCTGAAGGGAACATCTGCCTTCCCATCTGCTCAGCCTGGCTACACACACACACTCGTATCACACACACATTTCTGTCTAAAGCTACCAAGCTGGATTCCATTACATAATCATAATCTCTCTCTCTCTTTCTCTCAGCTGACTGTATTGTTTGACTTATTTTAAATCAAAGAACTGCTGGTACATTGGTTTATTACTTTGTGATTTTAGCACTGCCCGTTAGTTCTTTACATTAGCACACATACTATCAAAGCAGGCCGGCCAGAGAGTTTAAAAGCACCGGTGTGAAGCTGGAGTTTGTTGTTAAAGCACTCACATGAATTATTCAGTAGCAATGTTTGTTATTGGAGCTGTTAAGCTGTCTAAATCATCCCGGCTAACAGGGAACACTCTCAGAACATTCAGGCAAGGTTTTCTCAAAGTTATGAAGAAGCACACTTATATAGTCTGTTTGTTTGTAGCTTTCTGATCTGTAATCATTTTAGCATATAAATGTTGTTTATACATTGAGTACGTTTACACGGACAGCGATACTCTGATTTTAAGACTATTAGGACCATACTCTGATTAAGAGTCTACCATGTAAACAGCGATTTCGGATTACTTTAATACGACCTTAATAAGTCATAATCGAATTAAACAGAAATGGAATTAAGATACGTGCACTCTCACAAATAAAGGTACATGAGCTGTCACTGGGGTGGTACCTTGTCAAAAGATACACATTTGTACTTCAAGAGTTCACACTTAGCTGATGATTGATAATAAAGCTAGTTTGGCATGCTGTCCCGGGAGAGAGCCCTGAGCTCATAAGATCCTCGAGCCTGGGGCTCCCTCCCGTTTGCAGGGCTAAAGGGGAGTTTGAGCTCAGGTAGATCTCAAGAACCCCCCCGCCCTCCTGCTGCTAATAAATTGCTATGACAGTATGCTGCTGGTGGAATTTGGCTATGGTGCTGATTTGTTTAAGTCAATTTACTTATGTCTCATGTTTTGGACTGTGGGAGGAAACCGGAGGACCCGGGGAAAACCCACGCAAGCACGGGGAGAACATGAACTCTGCACAGAAATGTCAACTGGCTGGGTAGAGGCCCAAACCAGAGGCATTATTGCTGTGAGGCAAGAGTGCTAGCCACTGGGCAGCCGTGCTGCCCTATAGAGGAAAAGGGAGGAGAGGGGGTGGAAGGGGGATTCTTCAAGACAAAGATGTTTATGGTAAGATGCTTTGGTTATTTATACTAAGATGGGAATCGTCTGGTTGGTGGATTGTGCATTAGCTTGACTCTGGGCCAGCCGTGTCATTTATAAGCATGCGCTCCTCTCGATATTAGTTTATAACTAAACTTCACTTAAAGGGTTCATGTTGGTACCTTAAAAGTATATATTAGTACCTAAATATTTTAAGAGCAATTGTACATTTAGGTACTAATATGTTCCCTTGAGGTATTAATATGGACCCTTTAGTTATAAATGTGTCACTTTTGAAAAGGTACCATCCCAGTGACAGCTAGTGTACCTTTATTTCTGAGAGTGTGGAGTATAGTCCTGTTTTAGTTACATTATTGAAGTGCAGTACAGACATATACACACCTTAAAGGGGTGGTCCACTACAATATCATATTTTAAACTTTAGTTGATGTGTAATGTAGCTGTGTGAACATAAACAACATCTCTGAATGTAATATGCTCAAAGTTCAATGCAAAGGGAGACATTGGCTTTTACAGAGTTAGCTTAGCAAAGCCTACAGCAAACGAAGTTTGGGGGCTACAAAACAATACATCTGGGTTCATGATGTCATAAACCTGTCATTATGTTAACTGACCAATCAGAGCCTCTTGAGGGTGGGCTTTTGGAGGAACTAGGAAATAATTCATTTTCATCTTAGTTGAGTAGCTGTATATAATCAAAGTAAGATATATGAAAAAATTACCAGATTTTTTTCAAATGAAGCATGAGAACACAATGCTTTGCATCTTATAAGCACAACTATGCCTTACAAATACACAGTGAACCACCCCTTTAATCAAACTATTATGTTTTTGTAGTACTATTTTCGCTACATTTTGCACACGCACACGACAGGTGTTAGGTGTTTGACGACAAACAAATAAGAATAGCTTCCAACAAGAGAGAGCATGTTTTTGGTGCTAGCGGGAAATGATGACAATGCTGAGAATTATGAAAGAAATTGACATGAAGTGCCTTGACTTTATCAAAATAGGACAAATGAGCTCATGTATGGGACAAATTTTGGACCTTTGTCAGTAAGGGGTGGGGTTTTCGAACCAGGAACCCCCGTGGCTACAGGCCTGGGTTTAGTGGTGGGATTTGGGTGCACGTCTCCTTTGAGAAATTGTACATTTTCATAAAAAAGACATTGAACTGTATGAGTTATGAAGTTTTTCTGACAATACAGAAAACAGTTACATTTCCTTTTTGAGATTGCTGGTTGGAGCACATACAGCACTGAAGTCCACCATTTTTATGGATGCTAAATATTGAAGACTAAACATGTGCACAACGTCATTGTTTTCACAAAATTTGCATTTATGAACTCCGAAATTCAGCTGTCATTTAAGTGAAAAGTTTTACATTGTCTAAACGTAGCCTTAGTAAGCAGTTCTTGAACCATCTCTTCATAGTGTGATGATTTACATAATCTAAAGAACTCTGTGCAATGGAAATGTTAAAAGCATGTTAGAACTTTTTTTTTTCATGGAACAAACACAATAGTCTCGGGCAGATTATTTTGAGCCAAATATAAGGCAGTTATTTTTGAATATAGGTCATACATACATAAGCTGTGGGATTATCAAAGAAATATCGCATTTAGGATAGAGAGCATCATCTGTATAAGACATCTCACAACAATACAAATCAGGGTTTTTAGTGTCATGTTGTAACAATATAGGTCAAAACATAATTCCACGAGTCTGACTGCAGACAGTATTTCTTTTCTTTACGGCCCACACTGTAAAATGCTGGGTTCCACTGATTTGATTTGTGTTGGGACATAAGGAATAAAGTTAACTTATTAGTGTTTACAATTTTAAGTGGATTGAACATAAAACAATTAAGCTGTCCCAATGAAATCTCAAGAATTGTGTTGTTTCAGCTCATTTTAAATAAGTAGTTCAAACAAACAGCGAACGTCATTTTTTTGGGTGCATGTGCATACTATAAGCTTAATACATTTATTTAACTAGGTACTGAAACTAACCTTAACCCATGTATTTACATATTATAACCCAGTACTTTTACATGATATAACCCAGGCAAATACACAGATCAACCAACGCAAAACTGTTTTTAACTTAGACAAATGTTTCTTGAGCAGCAAATCAACATATTTGAAGCACTTTGTGAGTCCAAAAATTAGTCACACTTTATATTAGGCTACAATTTTCGCTAATAACGAATCATTAACTATGACTTTTGTCTCAATAGTCTCCTAATCTGCTGCTTATTAATAGTAATTAAGATAGTAGTTAGTATGTTGGTTAAGATTAGGGATGTAAAATAAGATCATGCAGAATAAATATACAGCTATTCATTAATTCATTAATTTTCTTTTCGGCTTAGTCCCGTTATTAATCTGGGGTCGCCACAGCGGAATGAACCACCAACTTATCCATCATATGTTTTACGCAGCGGATGCCCTTCCAGCTGCAACCCATCTCTGGGAAACATCCATACACACTCATTCGTTCAAACTCATACACTACGGACAATTTAGCTTACCCAATTCACCTGTACTGCATGTCTTTGGACTGTGGGGGACACCGGAGCACCCGGAGGAAACCCACGCGAATGCAGGCAGAACATGCGAACTCCACACAGAATCGCCAACTGACCCAGCTGAGGCTCGAACCAGCGTCCTTCTTGCTGTGAGGCGACAGCACTACCAACTGCGCCACTGTATCGTCCTAATATACAGCTAATATCTAGTTCTAGTTCAGTTCAGGGCTGCCCAAACATATTCTTATGAAGGGCCAAAAACCAAACTTAACTGAGGCAGTTGGGTCGAAGGCAAATATAGGTGGGGTAATTTACCATGGGTAATTTACTAATTTTTTTAAAAATGTTTAAAAATGACTAAAAACATTACTTTATATTAACTAATACAGTTTTGTTTTTTTACATTTTATAATAAACTTATTACAGTAAAAACAAAATCTAATTTATAAAAAAATTACACTAGTCTTTGCCTTGATTTGCTTGCCAATGTCTTCTGCATAGTTCTATGTCCGTCAAGTAACAGTATTTACATAAAAAAAAAACAAATTCATTTACATTTACAATTTATTTCCGTTAGATTTTTTTCAGCTGAGCAATAAAACAACCAAAAAGATTTCCGTCTCCATCATACTCTCTGTCCTCTCAGATGGCATGGTGGGCCAAATCAAAGGTTAAAATGGGCCAGCTTTGGCCCGCCGGCCCTACTTTGGGCATCTCTGCACTAGTTAATAGTGAGATTTAATACTTTCTGAAGGCTCGTGCCTGGATTCAGCTTTCTGTCACAAAAACCCAAATAAATTCTATTGTAAAATGAATTGCAATAGAAAATAGCTATTTAAAATCTTAATATTACGTCATAATATTTACTCTTTACAATTTTACAATATTATTTGCAGATTTTATTATTTTGCAGAGTTTTGTTTTCTCTATTAAAGGGATAAATCACCCAAAAATTGTGAAAATTGAAAATTATGCACTGTAAAACCTAAAAAGTTAAGGTAACTTAAACTGTTTGAGGAAACCGACTGCAACAAACCATTTAAGTTTAAAATCTAATCCTAATGAGTACTGTGAACTTAATCCATTTGAGTAAACGAAGTAATTTGAGCACAGTGATGAAGAGAAATGAAGATAATTCAAACCAAATGAGTACTGTAAAACCCAATAAGTTAAGGCAACTCAATACATTTGAGGAAACTGATTGCAACAAACCATTTAAGTTAAAAAACTAATCTATATGAGTGCTGTGAACTTACTCCATTTAAGTTAAAGTAATGAGGGATTTAATTAACTAATTACCTTCAACACTGAGTTCAAAACTCTTTTCAAATGAGTAGAATTAACTTTCAGTATATTTTGAGTTAACTACACTTATTTCATTTGATAAAGTTGACTGTTTTACAATGTGTTCTGTTGTACACAAAAGTAGATATTTTGAAGAATGCTGAAAATTTGTAACCATTGACTTTCAATATTTTTCCTTCTACGGAAGTCAATGGAAACAGCTTTTGTGTTCAACAGAAGAAAGAAACTCAAACCATTTTGGAACAAGTCAAGGGAGAGTAAATATACATCACTGGGTGAACTATCCCTTACGAGAGACTTTCAGAAACATTAATAAATCTTGACCTCAATTATGCTTCATTCAGATAATGGCTACTGGCGAAAGTAATTTAGTTTATTTCAGTTCCCTTCAACTGTTATTCCAGTAGATGTTTGTAAAGCAGAGTCCGCAGTTAGAGACGAGACTGCGGGATGGAGTGATTTAGGAACGAGTGAAGGGAGTTTGGCAGACGGACAGTGAGGTGAAGGAGAAGAATCTGACAGACTAATTATCTCAGCACTGCTGCTGGCACTGTAAAAAATCATTCTCTTAATCAGTATTAGAGTCCTTTTCCAGTAAAACCTCTTTAAACATCCTTAAAGATAAGACATTTATATAATCGAGGAGCAAAAGTGCATTAAAAATGAAGTGTTTTCAGAGAATATAGTTTGGAATTGAGGATGGTTCACCCAAAGGTTTTAAGTTTATATTGATTTACTCAACATCGAGACGAGGTGTACTATGGGTAACTTTTTAATCATCAGTTTTTAGACAATATTTGTAGATGAAACTGACGATTCATTAAATGTCATTAAATGGTTACCAGCATTTTGTGAGTCAATAAATTAGTCACGCTTTATTTTAGGATACAGTTCTTGCTATTAACAAACCATTAACTATTACTTTTGTCATAATAAAGTCCTAATCCGCTGCTTATTAATAGTTATTAGGGTAGGGGTTAAGTATACTGTGCAGGATTTGGGATGTGGAATAAATAAACAGCTAATATCCCACATGGAAAGAACCATTTGAGGATATATGCGCATATATGACACCTATATGCAGTATATATGCACATATATGATAATATATACACTGCATATATGCATATATATGCCACACATAGGCAAAATTGACACTTGAAATTTCTGTCACATGTAATTGGCATGTTATGGAATTTAACTATGGAAACTATCGTATTATGTGTCCATATATGCACATATATGTTAATTTATGTACATATAATATAGAAAAACAGTCAGTATCACATATATTATATCACATATATCAAAGTCACCTGTATTAAAAACCTATATCAAAACCTATGTTAAAACATATATGTTTATGTAGATTCTTTCCGTGTGGGATATTAATAATAGCCAGGTAATAAGTCACTAGTTAATAGTGAGATTGGTACTTCAATTTACTTGGTTCTTGGAGTTAATTGGCACTTAAACTAAAGTGTTACCAAATATACATACAGGCAAAAAAAAAACAAGGTGGTGATACATTGAGGTCTTACTGAGCAAAACTATGGAGATCTACATTTTAGATATCATCAGGATGAGTAAATATTTGAGTGAACTGTCCCTTTAACCTCCTAGGGCTTAATTACCACATATGTTTACGGCACATTTCAGCTCTTATGTCCATATTTGTATACTTTGAATGTTTTGTATTTTGTTACAAGCCTACAATGTCATCCTGCAACTGTTTTGTAGCATATGAAATGTCCCAAACACTATTTTTACTGTCCAAAATGGGAAAAAAAAAATGTTTTTACTCTCTGATAGTCAAAACATGTTAAAAAAATGTGTAAATGTTAAAAAAATATGTGTGTATGTGTTATTAACCACGAGTCCACATATATGGACATCTTTTTTTCTCTAAAGGTACATCGTATCAAAAGATGATACTTTGATTTTATTATAATTAGGTTCCAATAAGCCCAAATAGCAAAGAGAAATAAAAATGCATGCAAAAAAACAGCTTGGGCCTTAAGAGGGTAAGTTTTTCCTACTTCATTGGCAAAAAGTTTTTTTTTTTTTTTGATAGTATATTTAATACTGTAGATTTATTTTTATTATTTAACCACAGACCACGATAATAGATATACTGCTTATATGAAAAGTATGAAAAAAAAACAAGTCTTAGCATCTTATGGCTACTATCTTGATTTAAGTATAAACTACAGTATATACTTGAGTATAAATGTAAAAAAAAACTTATCTCCAAACAATAAATACATTAAAGGTCCTGTGAAGCGCTCTGAAATGTGCATTTGAATTCAATGTTTGATGTAATCTCAACTGAAACATGAAGAGAGGGCGGGACATAGAGTAGCCCCTCCCCTTTTAAACAAACAGCCAATAGTGTTTTGTTTGATTATAGCTCTGCCACAACAAATTCTTGAAGGGGCGGGGCATGTCAGATACTAGAGAGCATTTGATTGGTCAAGATTTGATGAGAAACTGTAGTTTGGAGTGACGTGAAAACGATCCATTTTGTCGAAAGTGACAAACTGGAAGCTTCAGATGTTTATATCAGGTTTACACCATCTAAACGCAAATTTTGCCACTGTTTTGGAGCACACTAGCTGATAGATATCCTCGAAACTAACATGCTGATTGAAAATACACATTTGCTAACATACTGATACGTCTAAATGGCAAAAAATACACAGGAAGGATACATGTCTTTGCTGCTCACCTGTATGTGATCTGTCTGTGTAGCCATTTCTGTCCTGTGAGGGCGTAACGTCTTTTTCGGACGCTAAATTTTGAGGTTCTGCCAAACTGGTCTGGGACTCCACACCGTGGCTTCTTCATCCAGCTGAGGGACACAAATAAGTCGAATCCTTAATATTCAACTGCAGCTGCTTGTCTTGGCCTCTAGACTACACACTCTAATAAATGCTGGGTTACTTAAACGCAAATTGGGTAGATATGGACTAACCAAAACAAGTTAAATGTGGTCCTATTAATTTTTTTTTTAAACTTTTCAAATTAACCCAGTAGTTGGGTTAACCCCTTTAACACCCAGAGTTAGGTTGAAATAACCCAGCATTTCTCAGGGTGCAATTTCAAATGGACATTTTCACTGACCAGCCAGATTCTAGGTATTGGCCACCATAAATGATCATGAATAAATCTTTTTTTTGTCATGCTTCTCATGCGGTGTGCAACCCTCTTTACACCATTTTCCTAATGTTGGAAGCTGCCGGTTGGAGGACGTAATTTATGAATCATAACCTGCCAAACTGGCTAGTGAGTTGATGTATGTTGCCCACCATGGATGATTTTCACACGCATTTGGCAGGTGTTAATTTCAAGCCATGTCCTAGATTAATTATCTTTCCAGAATAGCTTCTCGAATTCGACGAGGTTTCCAAAATATAACCTTTATTTATGTCATCCCCTCCACATGAAATATTTACGCTTGTGGTGTGATTTAATTTTGTGTTTCTGCATTTAGAACTAATAGGACCACCATGTTCATACGGCAGATGCCAGAAGGAATATTTAGAGATGCCAAATATCAGACTTATGACTTTTAAAGCTACTATCGGTTAGTTCAGGTTCGAGGGATGAAACTGGATCTCAACTGCACATTTGTTGTGTCAGATTTGATACAGATTTGCCGTTATGCTTTGAGATTCACTTCAGTCACTTTCCCCTTTGGATTCAGCTCACAAATTGAGTATGTTTTCAAACCTCTATCATAATCTGCCAAGTTAATATCACATTTTAAAACCCACAATTGTACAATTGTACATAGTTAATATCACATTTTAAAACCCACAATTGTACAGTACATGTGGCTTTGAACCCAAAACCTTGCTGCCTTAAATATTTTAGTTGAATCAATTTAACTTTTCAAGTCATCTCAACTACCATTAATTAAACTGACTAGAAAATATTAAAGTTAAACTTTTAAAAAATAGTTTAATCCTGATTAATGTATCAAGATAAGTTAAAGTGACATAAAACATTTGTTGTCATGACTTTTTGTCATAAATTTATTTTAGTGTTGCCTATATTGTAGCCAAAGTTTAAAATTAACACCTGCCAAACAGTTAAATGCATGTGAATATTGCAGGTAATGCATATATTGTTATAATTATTAAATGATTTTTGGTGTAACAGCTTTGTTGGATAACCTTTCAAATAAGAATGCTAATATTCTAGCCTTTGCGTCACTGTAAGTCCGGAGACGGATTTTATTACACTGGAAGTCTTCTAAACCACCTCCCACTGTCTCATGGTTAGAAGATTTGATGTCTTTTTTATATATTGAAAGAAATTACAAAAAAGTTTACATTAAGAGGTTCCACTGAAATGTTTTTATAGAAACTGGGATCCTCTAATTTTGTCAGGAATTCAACTCATCTCTTCACTGATTTATAAGAATTTTTTTCTTTCAAGAAAGATCTCTGCCCTTTTTATTAATGTGTGCCTGTGTTAGTTATATTTTATTTATATTTATTTAGTTGCTTCGACAATTCCTGTAGGTGCTAATGTTGTTGTTGTGTGTGTGTCTCCTCCTTGGGGGTGGGATGGGGGACTGAGGGTTTTTGAATGTTCTTGTTTACCCTTAGTTATTGTTAAAAAAAAAAAGTAAATTATTAATATTTGAGGTATTTTTTGTAGACTGCACAAAAACAAATAATAAAAAACAACAAAAATTATTCAATGATAATCTATTACTTTGCATGCAATCCCCATCTAAAAGAACCATTAAATATTTGCCAATCGATGTGTGAAATGCAGAAAAACTCAATCTTAATATAGAATAATATATATTATATCTTTTTTTAAGGTTGCATTTTGTGCATAAAACAAACTAGTGTCTTTATTGCTACTCTCGTGACTTTCATCGATTAATATGTACTATCAATACTGATATGAAATACATGGGAATTTTATTGTGGAATTATATGAAGAGCTACTATAATATTTGTATATACTTTGCACCATGATTTTCTTTAATACTATCCGACATGTTTAGAGTAAGAACAAGTTGACTTTTGGAGTCTCTTCAATACTCTGGGTTCAAAACTTTTTAAAAAAGACGTGAGAAAGCCGATGATCATATTTGGATATCAATCAAAGACAATAATGTATGTCCGCACAAAATCTAAAGGTGATCCAGAACCAATTTTAATAATTAATATTTATGACTTTGGTTATTTTTTGATATTGATGTTCTGAACGGCCCATAACTTAACCTAAAAAAATTGGCCAATGAGTGAAGATGTTCATTTCCAACCCTTACCACATGATTAATATATACATGAATCAGATCAATTTGATTGTCTCATGTTCTTGCTAAGAGCAACTTCAATTACAGTTCACACAGAAAAAGAGAACAAAATGTTTTAAAAGCAAATAACAAATCACAAGAGAAGATCCTCACCTTATAGTGATATCACTATGCCGATGCAAAAAGGAAACAAAGAGAGCACATGCAGAGTTATGGAATCACCTTTGTACTAGCATTCTTGCTATTGTCATTTGTTATATTTAAAAGTCTCAAGTAGTTTCAGAAGAGGATTCTCTCAGCAATGGCCAACCATTTTAGTTCCCCATAAGAAATTCTCATTGAACAGTTATTAAACTAAGCTTTTTTTCTTAACGTCAAAATTCTTTAAAAAAAAAAACAACTTTAAATGGTTTTAGTTGACATTTTAAAAAATTAAGGAAACCCATTGCCTTAAAATGAATTACATGAACTTTGTGCATAATTATAAAAATGAAGTTGACTATTAATTAATTTAAGGACTTAACTGTTCCAAGTTACAATATAATGGGTTTACTCAGTTTAAAAAAAAAACAAAAAAAAAAACTAATAGCTTTTGACAGTCAATGTTGGAAACATAGATACCAATAAAGCACGTTTATGTTGTATCTATAATATTCGAATTTACGTTCATGCATTTGGCATATGTTAAACCCAAAGTGACTTTACATTCAAGATATGACACACACTCACCCAAATAGTTGACTTTACTAGATGCTGACTTACATTTGAGTGGAAACCCATTGCCTTATGGCTCGTTTCCACTGAGGGGTACGGTACAGTACAGTATGCTTTTATGCTGTTTCCACTGTCAAAAGGTACCAAAATGCGAACAGTACCATACGGTTTTTACTTTTGAGAAAGGGTACCAAAAGGTGGAGCAAGACGAGCAGCTGAACACTATTGGTTTACAGACGTCACTAGCTCGTGCACAAGCTAGGAGAATGATGACAAAGGAAGTACCATTTTTAAATACACAGCCGAGACATAACACTGTAATAGTACATATATATAATAACGAGTCATGGCCAACCTGTGCTTAAACAAACCTTGTCGTCATCTTGATGAACAGACACAAAGCCAAAAAGAAGAGCAGAATCTATTCTGTGCCCCGTAGTTGTTTCCAAGGCCGTCTATAGCATGAGCGGTTTCACTTTCTTGCGTGTACTCGCTGCACATCTATATTTAAAATAATGAACTTCTTGAGCTTATTTTAATAACATGCGCATGATTATTGAAGTGCTTCTGACATTCAATCCTTTCAGAAAAGGACAAACACGAGAGTAAAGCGGGAAGAAACAAAGGAGAAGCCGGAAAAAACTAAGAAGCAAATGATTCTTTCAGCAACCTAAAACATGAACAAACTGCCATTTTTAACTATTATCATCACCTTTTGGACTGTTATGAACTCGGAACGACGGAATTACTTTCTAACAAGAGGTTACATGTGCTGGTGAAGATTAAAGATACAGATGAGAGGTTTGCACTGACTGTGGACTATATGTTGCTTGTTGTTTTTGAACCCAAATGAGGACTAAATACCATTGGTACCCTTTTGACAGTGGAAACACAAGCCTAATAAAAGGTGGCCCGTACCAACCCATACCATACCACTCAGTGGAAAAGGGCCACTAACCACTTATGTTTTTGCACAAGGCAAACTAAACATTGCTAGTTGAATTAACATAGATCGTCAGGCTCTATGCACTGTAAAAAATAAATGCTGGGTTCCACACAAATACACAACACAAATCAATTAAGTTAACTTAATTGACTTTACAAATTTAGGTCGACTGAACATAAAACAATTAAGTTGTGCAAAAAAAAACCTTCAGAATTGTGTTGTTTCAACTGATTTTGAATAAGCATTTTGAATAAAAATGAGTCTAATGTTAATTCAGCCAGGGCTGTGTAGTTTTACCTTAAAAACTGGTTCAAGGCTTAAAAAAGTGGTTTAAGGAAATGAGTTTCCATACATTTTTCTAGTTAAGTCAAGTATTTGGGTTAAGAATGCATACAGGTTATCATTTCATGCATTCCCTGGGAATCAAACCTGCCACCATGAGGAACTCGGCATGCCCTCTTTGTTGATACTGACAACTTAAGGGCACTTACAGACATTTTGTTGTTCATGTAAACGCAGTGAGCGATGTTAAAAGAGTCCCAGAGAACAACATCATCTTTAACTTCTGACCCAGAATCAGTCAATATGGGAGCGAGAGACTGTAAGACTGTAAGTGCTACTCACTCGATGGTGTCCGCATCCAGTTCACCTGTGACTTTAAGGCCGTAGAGGCGCTGCATGGCAGCAATAGCAGACTGCATGGTCTGTTCTGACCGCAGGATGGACATTCTGGGGTCTGTAGGAGGGAGGTAGCCATACCTCTGCAGCCAATTCTGACGCAGAAAGAGACTTGATGTTAAAAAAAAAGAAGCAGTCCAATTATTACAGTATACTGTGCATGATTATACTATAAAGCTGTTGTGTGATTCTGATAGATTAATGTTTTAATCTGTGCAGTTATTATCAAGGACATCAAGCACAACTGAAGTAGCTCCAGGCAGATTACATTTACACACCACTTCACCAAGTGATTTCAGTTTTTACAAAAGCCAATACAGTCTACTACAACAACTTGAGAACATAAGAGAACTTCAAGAATCACAGTTCAAAAGTCAGTACACCCAAATATATATGTTCATAATAATAAAACTTGAATAAACAGAAAAAAAAACAAGAAAAACATAAAAGAAAAAAGTCAATTTTTTAAAAAATTCTGTTGTTAGGTGAGCAAATTCTTATTTTATTTGATACAACTGTTGAAATTACAATAATACAACACACAAACAATAATAATAAAACTGTAATAAAACTGTTTAGTATAAATGCACCAAAAACATTGGCTATATTCATGAGGAATGGATAAAAATATTTCTTTTCCAAAAAAATATATATATATAGTCAGAATGATTCTTTTTTTTATATATTTCCCAAATTATGTTTAACAAAGCAAGGAAATTTTCACAGTATCATGATTCATTTTATTTTCGGCTTAGTCCCTTTATTAATCTGGGGTCACCACAGTGGAATGAACCACCATCCATGCACACTCATACACTACGGACAATTTAGCCTACCCAATTCAACTATACCACGTCTTTGGACTGTGGGGGAAACAGACCAGAGCACCCGGGGGAAACCCACGTGAACACAGGGAGAACATGCAAACTCCACGCAGAAACATCAACTGACCCAGCCAAGGCTCGAACCAGTGACCTTCTTGCTGTGAGGCACCACCTACTGCGCCACTACATCGCCCATTTTCACAGTATGTCTGATAATCATTTTTCTTTTGGAGAAAGTCTTATTTGTTTTATTTTGGCTAGAACAAAAGCAGTTTGAAAATTTTAAAAGGCATTTTAAGGTCAAAATTGTTAGCCCCTTTAAACTAATTTTTAACTTGCCAAATTATCCTAACCTTCCTAGTTAACCTAATTAACATATTTAAGCCTTTAAATGTCAATTTAAGCTGTATAGAAGTGCATTGAAAAATATCTAGTCAAATATTACTTACTGTCATCATGACAAAGATTAAATAAATCAGTGATTAGAAATGAGTCATTAAAAATATTATGTTTAGAAATGTGTTAAACAGAAATTAGGGAAAAAAATAAACGGGGGCTAATAATTCTGACTTAAACTGTATATGCATATATTATATCCTGCATATTATTATATGATATATATTATATCATATATGTTATATCCTGCATATTATATCCTGCAACAGCAAACCTGACAAAGTCATTGGACATTTCTGCATGTGTTTGCCACAGAATTACTTTTTATTTCATACAGTAAGCCTTACTGTCTCTATCCCATGCACACGCTTGCACAAACATGGAAATATACAAGTCCATAGAAACGTGTTGTCAGCAGTGCCCTGATGATTCTATCATTGAAGTAGTTTTTATAGTTCAAAAGCCACATCACATTTTTTACCTACCAAAGCAGTAACAGTGCCGTTTGGGAAGCAGTTAAACTTAAATTCCCAGTTGCGAACGTTCTATATTAGCATTATTCATTCATTCATTCATTCATTTTCCTTCGATTTAGTCCCTTTACTCATCAGGGGATACCTCAGCGGAATGAACTGCTATCTTATCAAGCAAATGTTTTACACAGCGGATGCCCTTTCAGCTGCAACCCAGTACTAGGAGATGTCCATACACTCTCAAAAAACGTGAAAAGTGTACCAGTGTATAGATGTTGCTCAGTGTCATTTACACAGCAACTAAACACCAGTATGGTAACACACATAAAATTAAAGTCATAAAATAAACATTGTTTATCAACATTAGATGTAACATAAATCTCTAATGTACATCACTGATGGGGAAACAGCTAAAAAGATCCATAGTAATGTCAACAAAAACCATAAAAAGAGATGTGCCATCCAGGGAGTTCTGGGAAAGTCAATTTACGGTTATTTGCCGTATATATTAAGGACACATGCTGTTAACCAGGTTTTTTTACAGTAGCATTTTAAAAGTTTTTTACCGTTGAAATCACAGTCATTTTTTACAGTGTACGTCAATTTAGTTTATTCAATTCACCTATACCACATGTCTTTAAACTGTGGCGGAAACCACGCGAACACGGGAGAACATGCTAACTGACTCATGCGGGACTCGAGCAATAAACAGATATAACAGATATAACCCCCATCTGCGCATCACTAGTTTGCTGCTAGTGAAAGATGAGAGGAGGAGCACAACAATAAAACCCCGCCCCCTACTCAATATTCAGTTTCCATTGAAAAATGTCATCATACAGAAATAAAAGACCACGGAAACTTAGAATTCATATGGATTTTGAGCTGTGTACACTCTGAAAATGCTAAGTTGTCATAACCTAAAGTTGTGTGTTTCTGTTCTCATTTATAAGCAACAACATTGACAAAACTGCCACAATAATATGACAACAGAACTGAATATAATGAAATTGTTACTCATTCTCTAGTGAATGCATGAGGAATCGAGAGCATCGTACTAATACAGCAAGTTACAAGTCTCCACATAATTCAGCAGCACTAAACTAACTCATCCTGACAGACTTTTCTGTGGCCACGGCTACCCATGCTGCCATTAGCAGATTAAAAAAGAAGCTTGAGTTTGTTTTGAAGTGGTTTTCTCATTAATGCCAGGGAGAAGCAGTAGGAAGTGCTTACACGGATCCTCTGCTGACCCATCTGCTGCCTTCAGCCAACAGCCAAATGCATCACAACTCTACAACACTCATCATGACACTGTGTGTGTGTGCGTGTGCATGTGTGTGCGTGTGTGTGTGTTTGTGAGTGAATCATCACCTCTCTAGCTCTGCTCAGCTCTCTCCTCCAGCTATAAGAACAGCCCTGTCCTAATGTGCCCTTCTTAAAGTCACTGCATGTGTGTTAAAGAGAGCTTCACAATATAAACACACACATACACAAAGAGTACACAAATGTAGAAGGTCATCTTGACCTTAAAAAGAGTTTTATATGTGATTTTTACAAAAACGATGAAGAAGCAGCAGTTGTTTGGGCCTAAGCACTCTTGGAGAATCACTTTGTTTGATCTCTGGTTTATTAAACACTCAAAACACTCAATATTTTAGCTCCTTGTTCAAACTACTGAGATGAATCAACACAATTCTTAAGTTTTTGGGGGGGATAACTTATTTGTTTCATGTTCAACCCACTTAAATTTGTAAAAACAATTTAGTTGGCTTAATCGATCTGTGTTGGGAAAACATGAACGAAGCAACCCAGGCTCATTCTGAAATTGTAGTCCTATGTACATTTCTTGAGGCTGTGAAATTTGAGGTACGTATTTTTGCACTTTGTTTTCGCGAATTCAGGAGAGGCTGCTGTGTATGCTTTTTGAGATCTCAAATTTCTCTTGCGAGTGACATTCGCACCTGCTGTTCTCGCGTAAACCCACCAGAGGGTGATGTCGACTGACTGTTTGGCTGACTGACTGACCGACCAATCGACCAACAAATTGGTTTCAGAATGAAAAACGATTTTATTTGCTAGCATGCTTAAAACACAACATTTTAACGTATACCTTTTGCACGTTGTATTGCGTGAATATAGATTAGTGTGGATAGCACGGTCCTATCATGTTAAAACAGTTTGTAATTCCTAACACTTTGTCACATTTCAGATGACAAATCCACTAGAAGCACTGTCTAGATTTTTGCAAATATGAAATACATTACTTAGGGCGTAATTCTCTAAGGTCTCAATTCCTGGAGGGCCGCAGCTCTGCAGTTTTGCTCCAACCATTTTTAAACAGCTGATCCAACTAATGAAGTTGTTCATGACTCTTTTGAACACTTCGATTATTTGGATCAGCTGTGTTTGATAGGGAGCAAAACGCTACAGAGCTGTGGCCCTCCAAGAACTGAGTTTGAGACCTATGACTTGAGGTTTGTTTTGCTGTACGTTTCAGATACACTTCTTTCTTGTACACTTCCACAAGAAGGCTGCCTTAAAATATGAAAATGTTTAATTGTCAATATTATGTCCCAGTAAATATCATTAGTGTGAAAAGAAACATCTATGGGGCATAGAAACTGCAGTCAAATGCATTGTGCAATAAAAGCTCCAGTAGTAAAGATTAGTTCATTGAAATAAACTCTACATGAAAAATAAAAAAGCTTGTACAAAAGCTTTTATTAATCTTAGGTGATGTTTGTTTATTAGTCTAATAATGCCTAATAACGTGTTTAAACCATAGCAGTAATCTGATTATAGGTCAATATTAGTTTATTAAATAGAGTTAAAAAAACAAATAAAATTGATCTTTATTTTTAAACTAATATTAACATCGATATTAAATTCATGCTAAATCTATTTAAAAAATATTTTCGTTATTATACTTGTTAAAGTAACCCTTTTGCAGCTTTTGCCAATCAGCAACCTCAAAAAATCGTTATTATTTGTATATAATATAGATAATTGTCCATATCAGTATACATGTTGCGAGCATTATTAGCACAGCTTGACTGCATTTGTATGTGGACGTTCGGTCAAACTCCACAGAAAAATCTGCGGTTTATAATATGATTTATTCCACATTTCCATGTGAATAGATCCTGCAAACTTAGGCTGGCACACTTAATTGTTTGACATATTAAACTAAAACGCATAACACAATTGACCCAAGTACGACATGTTCCTGAATCAACTCTGCTTATTTGTCTGGGAATAGCTTTCCTAGCAAACTGTCAGAGGCTAAACGGGTTTTTAAAGGTTAAGACTAAACCTAACTCACCCTTAAGATTAATGGGAATGATAGTGCTAGCATTACTAATACGGTTTGATACGTTAAAATGAACATAAACAAAGAAACGAATTCAGGAATAGGGCCTACTTAAGTAAATCATGTTTAGGAGTTTAATACACAAGTATGTACCTAAACTTTAAAGGTTTCCTTATATAGATGTCCTAACACGACCACACAGCTTTTCCCCTCCATGTTATTTACTAGGAATGTTGACTATTCATCAAGTCAATGCAAGGAGAAAGAACAAATTCAGGTGGTTCTGTGAAGTGCCTGACTAAAATCTTAATAACAGGTCACATGAATAAATCTCCGTGGCACTTTTGATATTTTTCATGTGCAATGCATCACAAGGATAACTTGATAAAAGGTTTGTCAAGGCAGATTTTATGTTGGCCTGAAAAACTCTGACTTGAAAGCTTGAAACTTACAGTTTGAAGTAGTTTAAACATTTACGTTTTAAGGTTTAAAGGCCAAACATTTGGTAAACAGATAGCAATTCATTTATTACATTAAAATATTTCTGTTTTACAAACATGCAAGTATGTTTTAGCACGTTGTTAATGCATTTAGCATGTACCTAACATGTTTAGCACATTCCTGGCATGCTTAAACAAAACATATAATGCTTCAACATGTTGCTAGCATGTTTTAGCACATTGTTAATGCAT
>CAIGQQ010034268.1:4210421-4234514 GCA_903798035.1 Danio albolineatus | reverse complement strand
CTAGCATGTTTTAGCACATTGTTAATGCATTTAGCATGTATCTAACACGTTTAGCACATTATTGCCATGCTTAAACAAAACATACAATGCTTTAACATGTTGCTCGCATGTTTTAGCACATTGAAACCACGTTAGCGCGTCCCTAACAATATTAACATTTGGTAAACAAATAGCAAATTATTTTTCACTTTAAAATATTTGTTGTTTACATGTTGTTAATGCATTTAGCTTGTAGCTAACATGTTTATCACATTGCTTTGCTTGCTAAAACAAAATATACAATGTTTTAACATGTTGTTAGCATGTGTTAGCACATTGTTAATGCATTTAGCATGTATCTTACACGTTTAGCACATTCCTGGCATGCTTAAACAAAACATACAATGCTTTAACATGTTGCTAGCATGTTTTAGCACATGGAAACCATGTTAGCTCATCCCTTACAATGTTTAGCACAGTCTTAACATGTTTTATCAAATTGTTTAAACATTTACATTTTGAAGTTTAAAGGCCAAACATTTGGTAAGCAGATAGCAAATTATTTTTAACTTTAAAATATTTCTGCTTTACAAACATGCTGACATGATTTATCATGTTGTTAATGCATTTAGCTTGTAGCTAACATATTTAGCACATTCCTTTGCTTGCATAAACAAAACATACAATGTTTTGTTGCTAGCATGTTGCTAGCATGTTTTACAGCATAAAATCCACATTTAAGCTTGCCCCTAACAATATTTAGCACATTTAGCGATATTTAGCACATTGTTGACATGTTTTATCAAATATGTTTTATCAAGCTTTAACATGTTTTCTAGCATGCTGATACAAATTGCTGCCATATTTTAGCATAATGCTATTGTTTTACTTTGTTACACATTTTAACATGTTGTAACGAATTTCAAACACATATTTCTCATATGCTAAAAATACTAAAGTAATTTATAGTAAACAATAGATGTATGATTTTTGAACTGTACTATAGTGAACCACTTGAATCTGTTGCTGTAATTTTATAGTTTCCGTACTATGGTAATATAACGACTAATAAGATAAAAATCGACAACTAAAGTTGACTAAAGTAACACTAAAATCTAAAGTATAATACAGTATGTTGTAAAATTCAACAACTGTTGTAAACACTGCAGTATAATACACTTTACTAGAGCATGGTTCAAAAACAGTAGTATTTACTAAAAATTACTATAGTATTTTTTCATGAGGGATATTTCACCATATTAGTAGCATGTTTTAACACATTATTAGCATGTTTTATCATGTCACTAAAATAACTGTCCAAATATGTAACAAAATGTTAGCATGTTTAGCTCATCGCTGCAATTTGTAGCACACAATTTGTTAGCATGTTTAATGCTGCACAAACTCTTACAGTATATGATAGAGCAGACATTTCATTGTGAACTCATTTCTCATCCAATTCTTCCATCTCTAAAATGATCTATGAGTTCTTTTATAATGCTGCAATATTACAGAGTGTCATTTGTTTCAGTGTTTCCTTTCTCCAAATGAAATATGTGAGACACTAGAACTCAATTCGATTTTCTGTGCTCTGAAAGAGCAATGAAACTTTAGGGGGCAGCTAAAATATGTATAACACATAGAGACGTGCCAACTGAATTGAGAATTTCCTCACAGGATTTTCTCTGCCTACTGGTTGACCTTCACCTCTGACTGATGGCACGTCTGCTCAGGAAAGTGTAGCGTTGTGCTAATATATCCTGTATTTGCATTCACTCGCAGCATGCTGTTAGCTAAACAGTGATCTGTTATCTTCAGATGTTTTTTCCCCCTGCACAGGAATCATGCCTTTAACTGGCACCGGCATTTGGCACCGAAAGTCAGACTTCATGAATAAAACTCACAACCTAATTTAATGTTGAAATGGGATCCAAGGGGATCCATGGTGGTTCAGGTTTACAGGCACATATGTGATGAGGTGAGATCTGAAGTGAGCAAAGAAACAAAGCAAATGTGTCACATTTTTTAGTGGGTGGCATTGTGCAGAGGTGCTATTATTCGATTGCAAAACTTCACACAGCTATTGCTGCCCAGCGTCTACGCCCAACACTTAACATTGCTCTATTTGTTTATGGTAAAGAGGGACACTTTTTGCTATTCGCTAGCTTTGTTTCAAAACCCCAAGGTTGCAAAATACCTCAGATCCTGGCAAAAAAAAGAGCATGAGTATAAATAAACATGGTGAGCTCCAGCTTAATCTGTGTGAGGTGTGTTATTGCGTTAGGCATTGGCAAGGTTTTGGAAAGGCTGTTTAATTTACACCATAACCTTAAAAGTGAAATGTGCCTTTTGTTGCAACGTAACACACTTTAGCACATTCCTAGCATGTCGTAACAAATTGCTAGCGTGTTTTAAAATGTTGCTAACATTAACATTGGGGTTGTGGGACTATTTGTTTGGTGAAACCAATGGAGACTTTTTTTTGCAATCAGGATTATTGCAACAGTGGAGCAGAAATAGCAGACCTTCCCAAAAGAAAAAAAATACTATAGTAATTTATAGTAAACACTACAGTGTTTTTGATTCATATATCTATATAGTTGCTATGGTAATACAACAACTGTAGCAATATAAACCAATCACCCAATACTGTAGTGCCGTTTCTACAGATTATCCTACAATACACCACAGTTTACTGTAGTAAAAACTAATGTATACTAGAGCATTTGTTACAGTTTATTAATTAAACATGTTTAACACTACTACAGTATGTTGTAGCACTCATTAACGGAGTTCAACGGCTTAGTACCTTATTTATCAGGAGTCACTACAGCAGAATAAACCACCAACTGTTTTGGCATATGCTTTAAGCAAGGGATGCCCTTCTAGCTGCAACCCTGTATTGGGAAGCACCCATACACACTCAATCACATACACTCATACACTACAGACATCAACAGAACACACTCCACACAGAAATGCCACCTGGCCCAGCAGGGACTTGATACATTGCCCTTCTTGCTGTGAGGCGTCAGTGTTAACCACTGAGCCACCGTGTCACCCAAACAAAGAGTTTTAAAACTATAATATATACAATATATATACACTTTACTATAGTATGATTTATAAACACTATAGTATTTGCTATAAATTACTGTAGTATTTTTCTTGCTGGATATTTTAGCTCACTGCTAGCATGACATAACTTCCAGTCTGCTTTCTAAAGACTGTTTAGAGTATAATAATAAAATAATGATGACAATAATAATAATGATAATGATAATAATAATAATAATAATAATAATAAAACAATTATTAATTCATTTTCCTTTGGCTTAGTCACTTATTTATCCGGGGTCGCCGCAGCAGAATGAACCGCTAACTATTCCAGCATATGTTTTACGCAGCGGATGACCATACCTGACAACAGCTATGGTTTTTTCCGGGAGTCTCCCGTATTTCAGACCCATCTCCCATTTTGCTGATTCTCCCAGAATATTAATATATTTTAATATTTGTATTAATAAATTATTATTTTATTATAATTTAATGTTTAAATATTCTACATAATTCAGCTTTCCTATATTTAGTTGATTTAATTTGTACATTTTACAACAGCCTCACAAAAGTTGACGCACAATAGTCATTAAGCAAATGATTACAGTAATAATCATCATTTCTCCTGCTGATTTCTTGCTGTACAATTTCAAACTCCTTACCCCCTGCCAAACTCCATTTACCTTGTTTTGATTTTCAGTGTGTAAAAATGTTTGTTGTTTCTCCTGCTGTTATATATATATATATATGTCAAATGTCAGAGCTTCTAAACAAGATCGATTGAAATTACAACATTAATTATCATTACCAGTACAACTGAGAGTGATCCTAATATAAACCGCATCGCTCTCCCGTCTAAATATGTTATTCATAACATGCGAGCAAGCATTCAAACATCCACATATTTACACGAGGAATGAATGTAAAGACAAGGATAATCCGAGGTATCTGGCTTTTCATGAACTCTTTTATCAGCTGAGCTTCACACGGCAGGTCAATGTTGTCTTACACCTCTCTGTCAATCCCCTCATATCAGAGCAGAAACACATTTAATACTGAAAAGACAGATTAATTCATGTTCTTTGAGGAGAGAAATTATTTTGAAAGAAGCTATGGATTTTCGAGTGACGTGGGAAGGTGCATGACTTATACAGCTAATGAAAAATAGAAGTGATGACTTGAAAATTCATTTTACGATTTAGAGTTGTGTGTTTGAGTAATTCTGATTTATTCTGACATTTCTTCTAAATTTTAAATGACATTGTCATTTAGAGCAATTATTGCTTGCAAAGGTGCCATGTATTTTAGATACGTATATATATTTTTAGACAATACAATACACAGTACTGTTTTTTTCTTTTTTTCTTAAGAAGAATTAAATGAACATTCCACTTCTTTTTAGAAATAGGCTCATTTTACAATCTACCTAGAGTTAAACAGTTAACTTTTACCATTTTTGAGTCCATTCAGCTGAACTTTCAGGTCTGGCGGGAGCACTTTTAGCTTAGCTTAGCATAAATCATTGAATCAGATTAGACCATTAGCATCTCGCTTAAAAATGATTTTTAAAATGATTTTTCTAATTAAAGTGTGACTCTACTGTAGTTACAGTACATGAAAAAGTACCAATGTGGCTATGATCTACACTTTCATTCTGACATGATAATAAAGGAATCATTGTGTAAAATTCCTTGATTTTTATGGCAAAATGAGAGTATAGCTCTTAAATGAGATGTAGCTCTTATATGAAAGTATAACCATATCAGGCTAGAAAATAGCAGCATTCATTTTCTGTCTGTCATAGTACACAGTGTAACTAGAGAAGAGTCGAGTTTTAAATAGGAAAATGATCAAAACTCTTATCAAGTGAGATGCTAATGGTCTAATCTGATTCAATGAATTATGCTAAGATAAGCTAAAAGTGCTTCTGTCAGACCCTGTGATCGACTGAATGGATTTTAAAATGGTAAAACTGTTTAATTATAGGTCACTTCTAGGTCAAAAAAAGTGTTCCTTTAAGAAAGCAGTATCTGGTGGATTTGTCAATCATAACAAATGAAACCATTTGTTATTCTGACCAAAAGTGCAAAACAATCATAAAGGCGGAAACACCAAAGCTCCAAAAATATAATTTAATAAACTTAAATAAATAAATTTAATAAAAAAAGCTCTCATAAAGCGTGTGACATTTTGAGCACACCGGCTCTTCATCAGAAACGTCACACGGTTTGCCAGAGCCTTTTTAAGTTGATAAATGTATATTTTTGGAGTTGCTTTGGTGTTGCTGCCTTTATGAATTTTTTGCCATCACCCATTTAGATGGATGTGTGTGCTTTGGTGCACCTTTTCATTCTGACCAAAGTGAAATTTGGAAGAAATATAATTAGATCTCTACACAATCATTAAATATGTTAACCATTTTCTTAAACAAACGGCTAATGTATCCACTAAAAACTTTAAAACAGAATTTTAATTGTCAAGTGGTCTCTAATTATTATTATTTGTTTTCTTCATAGCTGTGCATTTGGCTCTGTTTTGCTGTGCTGTGCCTTTAAGAAGGTTTTGTGAGGACTGATGATACCCCACGGGACCTCTAGAGGGAGAGAGAGTGTTTGGAGGTGCTTTTGGTTTTGGGAACACAGCATGTTTGGTCCATTTTCCAAAAGACAAAGGCCATTAAAAACCACAATCAGGACACAAGATCTGTTGGCTCTTTGGATGTGGACTGTGTGCCAAATCAACGAAAAGCTTTGGGGCTCTACAGGTGAGTTTCATGAGACTGACATGTATTTATTTATTGCCGTATGCTGTTGTCAAAGCAAGTTAGACTACTACAACTATAAGTGCTTGCTAAGTGTCTTGCTAACAGCTAAAAGACATTTGTAGGTTGAAACGTTGTTAGCATGTTGATAAAATTCTTTAGCATATTACTAGTAGCATTTTGTAACACATTTCTAGCATATTTTAGCATGTGGTTTGCAGGATTTAGCACATTGCTAACATGTTTTAGCATGTTCTTATAATGTTGAACAAACTGCTAACATGCTTCGTAGTTTTTTGTTAAATAGTTTCTTTATAGTTATTTTATTTCCATGTTAGCTTTTAAGATCTGTTGTCTCTTTGGATGTGAAGTGTGCCATATCAATAAAGAGCTTTGGTGCTCTACAGGTGTGTTTTAAGAGACTGACATTTATTTATTAATTGGCATATGCTGTTGTCAAAGCAAGGGAGAACACTAATTATAAGTGCTTGCTCAGTGTCTTGCTAACAGCTAAAAGACATTTGGGGCTTTAAACATTTGCGTGTAGCTTTAGCATATTGCTAGTAGTATAATATAGCACATTGCTAATCTATTTTGTTTTAGCATATCCTTATCATGTCGAATAAACTGTTAACATGCTTTATAGCTTTTTGAATAGGTATTAATCAAATTTTTGTGCTTGTGTTAATTTTAGCATCAGGTTTTAGATTATTTTACATTATTGTATGGTTTGTCTTGTTGGTCTTTTACATTTTGTGTTTTGAAATTATTTTTATTTATCTTTATTTTTTAAAGTGGTTCGTCTAAAACTTTTACACATTTTTTTCATTTAATGTCTAAATGGTGTCTTATTTTTAACTATATTTTCGTTAAATGAGTTAATTCTGCCATAATTTACTCGTTATTCATTTGCTTCAAACATTTATGACTTCTTTCCTCTTTTGAACACAAAAGAAGTTGCTTTGAAAAATGTTGGTATCTGTTGGTAACAGTTGATAGTCACCACCCTTCTGAAAAAATCAGCTTAAACCAGCCTAGGCTAATTTTAGCTGGTTAACAAGCCTGGTTTAAGAGGGGTTTTGGCCATTTCCAGGCTGGTTTCCAGCTATTTCCAGCCTGGTCTTTGCTGGTCAGACTGGGAGATGACAAGGTTGACCAGCCTAGCCAGTCTCGGAGCCCAGCCAAAACCAGCTATGTCCAGCTTAAGACCAGGCTGGTCAAGCTGGATTTAGCTGGTGAATTTCCAGCCTGACCAGGAAATGGCCAAAACCCCGCTGGTCAACCAGCTAAAACCAGCCAACCAGCCTAGGCTGATTCAAGCTGTTTTTTTCAGCAGGGCATTGACTCCCATAGGAAGCAAAATATGGAAGTCAGCAGTCACCATCAACTGGAAGTGAAAGTTAATGATGAGCAATCATAATGGACACAATCTCTCCTTAAATACACTTGATTTGTGATAAATAATTCTTCAACAATAACAAAACTCTAAAATAGCCATTGTTGTTAAACTCTGAAAAAGGTCAAGCCAGTCTCACACATGATATGATTCAGGCCACACCGGACCTGGCGCTGTTCTCTGATCACTGAACCACGCCAGTGAACTTTCAGAGCTGATGTGCTTCATGGATCACTAGTTAATAAGCCAAATGAGGCCTAATTAGCCTCATAGAAACATCAAAGCTGAAGCCTAAAGGCCGCCGGAACGCTTCATTAGCAAAGAGCCGCCCTCAGAAAGAGGATGAGACCATGGCAACACATACAGATGCATGCGGACCACATATAAACAAGAGTCTGCCGAGTTTGGTGGTCAGAAATACTCCTGAGGTCCTCCTTTGTTCATCTCTAGAAGTGAAATGTCTATATATTGATGTTAAAAAAAGTGTGGCTTTGTGGCTCTGAGTGTGCCAGCTAGCCTATAGCAACAATGGCTCAGCCAATGGGGTGAGTTTGGGGGGCAGGATTATCTTTCTGTTTGGCCAATGACAGACGAGAGGATACCCATGTCACTGTTTATGCCATTCTCTGAGAAGCCAGTCATAAAACCTTTCAAAAATATAAGGGCACATTTACATAATATTTTCATAAATGTACTTGTACTAAATTTCTTCTTGGAACTGGAGACACTGCCCAGACACACGACAGCAGTGTCTGATTGGTAAATTAGCTCATTCTTGACAGGTAACTTGTAAAGTGGGTTTACTCATTGCACCAAACTATTAAAACATGAAATGGAGAGATTCAGTTTCAGTCTACTGATTAAAATGATCTATTCAGAATGATTCACTGATTCAGTGTAACTCACAATGAATCAAAAACTGGAGATCACCTGAGCTTACGTGCCCACAACTAATGATGTGAACTGTTAATAACCTTGGGCCTGTTTCAGGAAGGAGATTTAATCAACTCAAAGTTTAAACTTGAACTCTGCGTTGACTTACTGAGAATTTAAAAGCTCAGAGTTTTCAGTTTCAGAATAGCTGATCTGAGCTGGGTCAATCAAGTCTGAGTAGACTAATTCAGAGTTAAGTGTGCACTCTGTTACTATAAAAAAAGAAGCATAGTCATTGGCGCTCAGATAACGTGAATTTGAAGTTATTTCAGATGTAACTGCATTAAATTACGTAAAATAGGCTACTACATCTACAAAAAATTTGACAACAGCAATGCTTATAACCTTAACTTAATGTTCAGTGGAAATGTTTAATTTTAGGTTCCCACTTTTACTCGCGTTGATCAGTTTAAGATAAAGTTTCTAAAATTGAGTTTTTAAAAAAATTAAAAGTGCACTTGTGTGTCTGCCTTTATTATTGATCCAGTGGTGGAGGTTGATATGACATTTAGAGTGTAAGCAGTACTAAAAAATACTTTTAGAAGGAGTAATAATCCAATTAATCTAGTTACAGTACAAGTCCCTGTCGAAGGTCAGTAAATTTAAGCTAATTATTTATTTTTTGCAGTTGTATCAAAGGTGAAACTTAAATCGATGGTATTGATAGTTGTAATTTTGCAAAAAGGACAAGCCATCTCGTGACTTTGTTCTTTGTGTGTCTGAAATGTAGGCAATGAATGACTAAGGTGAGAAATACGCTTCGTCTTTAATAAAGGGTAGGAGACCGACAGAAACTCAGAGTTTAGAGAAAAATCCCTGCTCCTGACCACGGTAACTGACTGAGTAAAAGTTGCCTCTCTTTCAGTTGCCTCTTTGTCGAGTTTGACAAACCTGCCATTTTAAAATGTCAAACATTAGCGCTGAAAAGAAATACTGTAAACAGCAGCTGATTGCTCACAAACTTTTCCAATCCCATTTCCATTTTTGGGCATTGTACTATTATGCTAAATTGACATTTAGTAAATCTGGATTTTAATGGATTTTGGATGTTTATTTTGATATTTGTATTTACTGAAATAATAATAACTTGTGCAATTTCGTTTCAATAATACAGTTATCGTTGTACACTATAAAACATGAACGAAACATTTTTTTTTTGTAATTTTTCAATGTGAGGACATTTGCATTCAGTAGCTTATTGAAATAACCCACTGTCTTGGTTTACAAGTAAACCCATAATCTGGCAAAACAAGTAAACCACCTTCACGAGGTTTTTTAATATATCAGTTTATTTCCCTGTAGTGACGTCAAAACATAATAATGTGTCTCTAATACTAAGTATTTCATTTTTATGGTGTTTGGCATGTCTTACTGCTCATTTATTGGTGCAGCTTTGTGATAGTACCACTTCTGCTGCATGAAATGACATAACTTTTTTTAGTTTTTATCGATTTGATCAAGAAAGAGTTTGTGGTATATCTTACAGCAAACATGTTTGCTTTATCTGAATGCTCTGTCTAAATCTGCAGTACGGATGAGTTTCTGTCATATATCTCACATGCACACTTCAGTATACTGGCAGAAAGCAAGTCAGTTTGCTTTTACATGTTGGGAGAAATTACGGTAAGAAACAACACATGACAATTAGCTTACACTTAGCCTAATTTATATATCTGTGTGAAGTGATAGCAGTACCCCACAGCGCGTACTTTGCACATAGCTGATGCCATTGTAATCATTTATACTTCAGTGCTGGTATAGCAATAACACTTCTGAAGCAGTAGGCAGTGTGTCAAGTGTGCAGGTATTTTACACCAGAAATGTGTCCGATTGTACAGTAGCAGTACCTTAAACTTACACTCATTCAAGGAAGAAAGTAGTCTTGTCATGGTACTGGATTTCGGTACCAATCGGTACTGAAATTTTAAAAATGTCCATTTGCTGCTAATATTTGAGCTCTGTTGATCCCTTATTTTCACAATGTTGACGGGTATGATGATATCAATCGACTGACCATTTATAATCTTACTCTGGCAAAAGAAGACAAATTAACACACTGACCACACATGACCACGTGTCGTCAGCTTATTAAGAATAATCATGTTATTAATGCGCATGTATAATCACTCGCCTATTTTCTAAAATGTAAAGGAACATTGATTGCACACAGCAGTTCAAAAAGTTTAGCAAGTCATTTTAATGTGCGATTTAACCCTTTTTTCAGCATATATTTTCATTTCATTTCATTGCTGCATATTTGGTATTTGTGTGTGTGTTTCTAAGCATATAACAGTTGCTCTCTGGTATCCATCCACACTTATGTAGCTTATATTATTAAAAATTGCCCTTTTCAGCACGTCGGCAGTGTGTTTTAGCTGAGCTGTGACACCAGACACATGGGATCTATTGCGTCACTCGTGCTTAAGTGAGTGTAAGTGTGTGGGTAAGGCCTATTGCTCTCTGCTATCCATTTTCACACACACTAAATAATTCATCCGGACACATACCGAACCGTCATATCGCACATGGGATCTCCTGCGTCTCCTGCCCTCCATCAGCCGCTGCCGACTGTTTTGGCCAAATGTCAGTGAATGTCACCGTTGTAGAACGGATCTAGCACACTTTTAACTTCTCAACCTGCTTCCAAACACAACATTTTCATTCATTCGCAGTTCATTTCCTCCAGGGAGTGCTTTGTGTCTGCTGATGCATGTTCAGAATATTAGTGTACAGTGCGTATGTACTGCACTTACTGTACTGCTTACAGCTTAATGTTTGGTTGTAAGCAGTAAGTGAGATAACTTGTGGTTTAGAAAGATACTGTTCATTATACAGCATAATTTAGTCATGACATGAAATTTAATCCAGTTCTTTGTAAAATAAGTATTTTAAAAAAGATTTAATATGACACATTAGTTTTGTTTTGCTTCCATTTCATTCAATCAAAAGTTCAAGTTCATAATTTTTTTTCCAAATAAAGAAGACAATAATATTTATTTAATGGTACTATATGTATATACTGTACACACACACACATTTATGCAACAGTTCTGTCTGGTTCTGAACCTGATTGGCTGATAGCCGTGCAATATTCTGCAATAACAGCACTCGTACAGCCTCCTCGCCCTTCTGTACTACTCTGCCCACAAAGAGCGACAGCAGATCAATAAACTCACTACACTTTGACAAGCTGTTGGACAACATGTATTTTTGAGGCTTTTTAGGTGAGAATGTAGTTGTTTAGATTGCAACTATGCAGTTTATTTATAAAAACAGTGCCTATTTTAAATATTTTTAATTTCAGAGATACAGCGCATTGGCATCCATCAGCCTGACAAACTGAGCAGAGCAAAAACGGTTGGCGTTCTGCCACAAGATGGCAACAGTCCACATAAAAAGCCCTTATGAGGAAAAAAGCTCAGCGTAATTTCAAACTACAGCTGTTCAAATCATTACAAAATAGGTAAGCGACTTTCTAAGTCAATCTCTCTCTTTTGTATGTTGTAGTGCTGTATTTATACCACAGTGAAAAAGTAGTGTTTGCTTTGCTTTGGCTTTTTCGGGGTTAATTATTCTGATATCCCGATTGCGACAGAAATACTGGTAAATGTTTCTAGACTAATGGCATTTTATGCCATTCAGCCTTATAATCTTAAAATGTGAGCAAAATAACCTGTTTTGCCAACACTTTAGACATTACGCTAGAGAATCATTCAAACACTAGCTCTAAAGTGATGTTGGTGAATTTTTAATGGTTTCTGCTGTTCTGACATCTGGTGCAGATGTGAACAAATGGCGGAAGAAATTAGTTAAATGTACAAAAGGATTTTTAGACTCTCCGTGTTTGATTTTCTTTTTTACATACACGATTATGCCATTGAACGGTTGTATAAACACAATATCACACAAGTAGCAGTGCAATATGGCTGTATATTGTCACTGGTGGGATACTAAGGCACTCGGCCTGTGGCCTCATGCCACTTTAGAGTTCAAATGGACCAGTTTCTTCTTCCTCCAGATCATAACATGTAAATTAAAATTGTTTCCTCATTTTGTGTAGTTTGCGAAATATGTGTTTAATTGTGTGCTATAAGTTGTTATCGCTTCGTGTGGCTTCCAATCACTTATATTATAGATCTGTGCTTGTACTGTATCTCTCAGGTGAAATCTTAATGGGGCTTTTCACATATCTCGTGCAAAACCACGTTAAAAACGTGACTCATGCTTCTTCCTTTACCGCTTTAAATGCTTTTCTGAACTCTCAATCCTCTTGTCTTTGCTATGGCCACCATCAGCTGTTCCTCACATGTGAGGCACAGTCAATTTTTGCCACTGTGTCAATAAGTACTGAATGTGTGTCGTTGTTAATTGGGGCTAGGTTCAAGAGTGGAGTAATATGCTGGTGTTTAACTGCATTGCTTTATTGCGTTCCTGCGTAGGCTCTTACATACTTTCTGCTACTTCATACTTTAGCCATTGTGGGCATTTCTTTCGCAGTCGACCAATCACAACAGACTGGGTATCAGACCAATTAGCAAATTAATCGCTGAACAAATCATGTGGGAGTCGCTGGGATAATTTTGTAATTATAAATGCATATTATAAGACGATGAAAGTGTTTTATGACCGTGCACGCATATCAGCCTGTTGTTGGAGACCCCCAAATCTAAAATATGACCTTTTTTAATGCAGAATAGGGGCTCTTTAATACAGTTTACTTTAAAATGTGAACAATTTCAAAAGATTTCAAGTTTTATTAAGGCATATGTATGATTTAATATGACTAAATCCTTCTGACTACTAAAAATAAGTAATTTTCAAGCTGCGGAATATGTTGAAATACCACACTAATTTTTTTTTTGTCATTGTCTATGCTGTGTAAAAGTGAAGTTGGCATCCTGTCATCACAGCATTGAGCTGCAAGAGCATTTTTCCAAGTCCCAACGGTGTCAACAGAAAACCCCGAATATCTCAAGAGAGCCGATAGTGTCATGTGCGTCTGTTCAACACCAGCAATCACCCGTGCCATTAAAGATTGAAGAGCAACAGTCTCTTTCAGCGCACTAACATTACGCCAAGGCAAACAGCAAAAGGCGGCATGACTGGAGACTGGAGGAAAGAAAAGGGCAGCGAGAAAGCTAGAAATAGACATTGCATAAAGTCAGAACCACACGTTTGGTTTTGCGACAGTGTTTGGGTCGAGCTGGCGCTTTTGGTTGTCGCAGGACTCTGACAGATAAACAGACGGATGTGTCGTCCCCTCGGTGGAGGAAATCTGCTCTCTGTATTGAGCCAAACTGACATCAGAGAAACCATGTGTGAACGCAACATGCGACATAAAACAGAGAAGTACAAGCTCTCCTGGAAATGCACATGATGACACAATGTAGAGCAAATACATGGACACTGAGGAGATTGTTACGAGTTCATTGATTGATTTTTATGAAATGTAATGTTTTGTATTTCCCAGAGATGGGTTGCGGCTGGAAGGGCATCCGCTGCGTAAAAAATATGCTGGATAAGTTGGCGGTTGATTCCGCTGTGGCGACCCTGGATTAATAAAGGGACTAAGCCGACAAGAAAATGAATGAATGAATGTTTTGTAGGCTAAGTGGCAGAATTAGACACGTTGTCAATGCAACAGTAATTATGAATACAATGGTCAAACCTATGAAAGCTTGTTTCGACTAATAGACATAATAATAAAGAAAGACTTATAAATTCTTATGATTTATTTTCAATTTGGACTCTCTTTGGACTCTCTTTGAGTTTTCGCAAAGTTGGGAGACACAATTTGTCAGTTGTGTGTTTGTATTTTGCAATTTTGAGTTATGAACGTGTTGACAGAGTATTTTGTTATAAGTTAATTCATTCATTCATTTTCTTGTCAGCTTAGTCCCTTTATTAATCTGGGGTCGCCATAGCGGAATGATCCGCCAACTTATCCAGAATTTGTTTTACGCAGCGGATGCCCTTCCAGCCGCAACCCATGTCTGGGAAACATCCATAAATTGTCATTCACACACACATACACTACGGACAATTTAGCTTACCCAATTCACCTATATCACATGTCTCCGGAGGAAACCCACACAACCACGGGGAGAACATGCAAACTCCACACAGAAATGCCAACTGACCCTGCCGAGGCTCGAACCAGCGACCATCTTGCTGTGAGGCAATCGTGCTACTCACTACACCACCGTGGCGCCCTGTTTTAAGTTTTACCTTTTAAATTTTCTCTAAACTCACTAGAGGGCTGCAGTATAATAGCTGGACCGCCAGAATAGCTGCCGGTTCATTGCACTGTGGCAACCTCTGAAATAGAGACAAAGTCGAAGGAAAAGGAATGAATGATTAACTCACTATTCTGATAAAAAGAAATCAAGATCTGAGGTATAGAAATCTGAGGGAAAAAAGTCAACTCCGAGATGTAAATTCAGAAATGTAAGACTGGGAATTTAGAGACGTATAGTCGAAATTTCAAGGTGTTAAAGGGAATGTTCACAAAGATATTTTGAAAAATATTGGAAACTGTAACTATTGACTTGCATACTATTTGGTTTACCTACTATATATCTCAGGGGTTACAGGTTTCTAAAATTGTTTTAATATATATTTATTTATGTTTAACGAAGGCGTCATGGTAGCACGAACATCTCACAGCACGAAGGTTGCTGCTTTGAGCCTCGGCTGGGTCAGTTGGCATTTCTGTGTGGAGTTTGCATGTTCTCCCCATGTTGGTGCGGGTTTCCTTTGGGTGCTCCGGTCCAAAAACATGTGGTATAGGTGAATTGGATAAGCTTAATTGTTCGTAGTGTATGAGTGTGAACGGATGTTTTCCAGTGATGGGTTGCAGCTGGAAGGGCATCCGCTGTGTAAAACGTATGCTGGATAAGTTGGTGGTTCATTCTGCTGTAGTGTTCGCAAATTAAAAACGGGACAAAGTCGTAAAGAAAATGAATGAATGTTAAACAAACAAAAAAGAAACTTAAATGTATTTGGAATCACTTGAGGGTAAATACATTTTCGTTTTCTGGGGGTGAACTATGCCTTGGATTGTTGAAACTGAGAAAAAAAGTATGAATTGTGAGAAGTCTAATAACCAAGAAAGTTTATGTCTCACAATCATGTTTTTTTTCCGCAAATATATTTAACAGGTGAGCATGAAAACAGTTTGTTCAGTTCATCTTAATGAATCAGTTCAAACTGTCAATTTATATGAATCAATTCACATGACTCTTCTGAATTTTGATTCAAGGATTCATTTGCATAGTCACTGAAAATCTATTCATGGAGGACCACATATGGTATTTTTTTAACCCCACTACATTTTCAAACAGTACAATAAGGGCTTTTGCATGTGTATACATGTTACAGTATATGTTAAGGTGGCAAGTGGTTATCACGGTCGCCTCACAGAATGAAGGTCACTGGTTGAAGTCCCGGCAGGGCCAGTTGTCATTTCTGTGTGGAGCTTTCATATTCTTCCCGCGTTTCCTTCGGGTGCTCCATTTCCCCCCACAGTCCAAAGACATGCAGTATAGGTAAATTGAATAAACTAAATTGGCTGTATATAGGTGTTTTCCACTACTGGGTTGCGACTGGAAGGGCTTCCGCTGCATAAAACGTATGTCGGAAGAGTTGGCGGTTCATTCTTCTGTGGCTACCTCGGATAAATCAGAGACTAAGCTGAAGGAAAATTAGTGAATGAATGAAGAATATGCTATGTTTTGAAGCTTTGTACATTTATATGTACAAATTAACTGAATTGATTTAATTCATTTTTTTTTAAATGCTTATGAACATTTTGAAGTACGTTTTTTTATTTTAGGAGAGTACATTTAACAAAAAAGTACATTTAACAGTTCATTAATATTGCATTTTACTGTATTTAAATTCCTGCGTTCATTTAGAGCAAGTGCATAAACACAGCAGACTTTTTTTTTTTTTTTTTTCTTAGCAATCATCAGCCTCATACATCCAGCATGGGGATTTTAAGGTGAATCACTGAGGCGCCAGAAATAAAATAGACTCTCGCTTTGACACAAAATTAGTGGAATAAAAAAAAGACAGCAATAGAGAACTGGAGGCTGAACTCTACTTGACTCCTATTCACACACACACACATCATGTTATACGAAGTGACAAACATCATCCAAACATGTCATTCTGCAGAGAATACGCCTTTGTTGGAGAGGTGTGACAGAGCTTTATCTGTTCACTGTGGCGCTTTTTGACAAATGACAGCTCTGCCGCTATTTTACAGCTCGCTGCGTGCTTTTTCGTATGACGTGAAGACTTAAATCTATACAATGCAGGAAATAACGCCTCCATAATCCGAACGATTTATATTAATACAACTTTTTTCTTCCTTCCCCCGCTTAATAAATCTTACTTTTTAATTAAAGAATAAATCAGTTGTGTCCCCAGGAGATAGCTCCTCTCCTGGTTCTGGGGGGCCATTCTTCAGCTGAAAGACCTCCGGAGAGCAGTGCATATGGAGAGCGCAAGAACTGCCAAGAAAAGATTACACGTCCATTGTCGGCTCTTAATAATTTGGCTTTCTAAAAGACCAAATAGTTTGTCAATGGTTTCTTTTATAACACACCTCACCGCCTTCGCCGCGCACTAGTTAAATCCCTTTTTTGTCTGTCTGTCACACACTATTAATAATGTCTCTCTCCAAAACACACACGCATGCATTCGGAGACAAAAAGCGAGCGAGAGAAAGAGAAAAAGACCTTGTCTACTGTACTGTGAGTGTGTGTACATTTGTACGTTTGAATAGATATTGAACCATAACACAATAAAGCCAGTTAATGCGTCTGCTAAAACGGCGTTAATCATGTGGAAAGCAGGCAGGAGGGAATTGAAGTGATTCTGTGGCCTAGTGACCAATCGATTCCTGACCTCAGTCCCACAGAGAGGGTCAAAATGTCAGCCGGCCGCTGCTCTGGCATCAAATCGCTCGACAGATTTAGGTTAAACTCTGGTTAACGCACAGATCCGTCATTCAGAAAGACACAAGCCCTCATCCTTCTGGGAGCAACTGTAGGTCTCTGTGTGTGTGTATGGTTGTTTATGTGATTTATGAGGACAAAAATTTGCATACCGACATGGGTATGACCTGGGTATTACAATGGTGAGGTAGACAATTATAATTTAAGGCCGTTTAAAATAGGTCTGCATTATATTGGGAAATTCTGACATTGCAATGTTTTGTTTTTCTGCAACGTGAATAGAATCACCAGATGACTTAAATAGCTGTTTGCTTAATTAAAAATTTAGGTACAGAAATTGAATTATCAAATGTAAAATACCAATGTCTTCATTGTATAAATAATCCAATTAAATATTATTTATTCATGTTTCAAATGGTACGATTCCTTGTACCTGAATGCTTTAAACTCTTGATATGCTCATAGTCACTGACCTTAAAAACAAACGCAAATGATAAACTTTTGCTCCATTATGATAATCTCCAATGACTCCAAGTGCTGAATTGCGGTTCCTGATCAAATATAATCAGTTTGTGTATGCTTATGTGATTAATGAGGACACAAATTAGCATAATAACATGGTTTATGAGGACAATCGTATTTTTAAAACGGTTTAAAATCATACTTAAGTTTTTTTTTTCATATTCCAAGTTTGCCACGATTCAGTGTCGGTTGGGTTTAGGGGTATGGTAAGGCCATATAATAAGCAGCTTTTACAGTATTAAAGACTACACCAGGAGTGTCCAAACTCAGTCCTGGAGGGCCGGTGTCCTGTAGATTTTAGCTCCAGCTAGACTCAACAGACCTGTAAGAATGTTTCTAGAAAGCCTTGAAAAAGCTTGATAAGCTAACCCAGGGGTCTCTGAGTGGGGTTGGAACTAAACTTTGCAGGACACTGGACCTCCAGGACTGAGTTTGGCCACCCCTGCTTTACGCCTATAGAGAGACTTCATAAATCACATAAACAAGCATACACATACAAACAGGTTGGGTTTTGTGATTTATGAGGACACAAATTTGCATAATGACAAGGGTATGACCTAGGTATTACAATGTTTAGGTGGTTTATGAGTACACCGCTTGTGTGCTTGTCATTTAAAACTGTTTAAAATTATATTTAATAGGTTTTTACACAAATTTTGCCACAGGTTTCAGTGAGGTTTAGAGTTAGGCCATATAGTAAATGAGTTTTGCAGTATAAAATACTTTAGGTCTATGAAGATGCTTCATAAATCACAAAAACCAACCTGAGTGTGTCTGTGCATATGGGAAGCGACCAATATAAACCTCTGACAGTGCCACACCAGCAGACCATTTAAGCCAAACCGTGCCAATAAACTTCAATGTTTTTACATCGATGTCTGTTTATAACATCAGACAAGTGGAAAATGCATTCTGTCTGTCTCCTCTGTGCTCTTTTACCCAGTCGGATTGAATGTTTCATTCACACAAATGGACAGATTCCTAGAAATGAAAGTTCTGTCATTGTTTACTCACCAAACATTTATGACATTGCAGAAAAATGAAAGATGTTCTGAAGAATCGTTTTTGGACCTCATTGGCTTGCATTAGGCAGACAAAGGAAAAACGATTTTA
Organism: Danio albolineatus; assembly: GCA_903798035.1. Taxonomy (NCBI): domain Eukaryota; kingdom Metazoa; phylum Chordata; class Actinopteri; order Cypriniformes; family Danionidae; genus Danio; species Danio albolineatus. The sequence goes on along the minus strand of CAIGQQ010034268.1, from coordinate 4,215,790 downwards.
TTTGTCATACAGTTTTTAGTGAGTAAATGAATACAGAATTGTCATTTTTAGAAAAACTATCTATTTCACAAAGGTTTCAACGGATATTTCTGAAGCAGTGCCAGAAGAACCAATTTTTTTTTGTCTTTAGTTTGCATCTGTGGTACTCTAAAGAACATTTAACATTCATGGAACCTTTTCAAAACACAAATGGTTCAATACAGTGAGTGTTTTAGGTTATTTCTAAAGAACTATGGTATTTAAAACTAAAGGTTCTTTATTGGCATCCATAATTCTGTGAAGAACATTTAGCATTCACTAAATCTTTCCAGTGCACAAAAGATTCAAAACGGTGTTTATTTTGTGGAATTCTGAATCAATGCCGAGAATCATTTTGGCGTCTTCCAAGTTTCTTTTTGGGCAATTTGGTTCTATGATGAACATCTACTGTACCAAATAAAAAACCTTTTCTAGTGCATAAGCCATTCTATATAACGTAGGTTTTGTGGCAATGACTTAATTTTCTGTTAATTAAAGGGCTTTTTCAAAAAAGGGCTTTCTGTCCATGTGGGTTAACCAGTTTTGATAGAGCTGCACATTACTGGTAAAATATGACATTGCGATGTTTTGTGTTTCTGCAATGTATATTGCAATATGATTGCAATTTCCCCAGATGACTTGAATAGCTCTATTTAGTAAGAATTCAGTTACAGAAATTCAATAAGCAAATTTAAAATAGCACTACATGGCATCTTTATTGTATAAGTGATTCAATAAAATATTTACAGTATATTAAAGTTTCATTCCTTGTGCCTCAAGGGTTTAAACTCTCTTGATATGCTCATACAGTCACAGGCCTTAAAAACATGACATTTGCTCCATTATGGTAAAAATCTCCAATGACTCAATGTTCTCAACTGTGTCTTCTGGCTTTTGTGCATGCACACATTGCAATATCAATGCTAAAATGATATATTGTGCAGCCCTAGTTTTTGGTTCCCTAAAAAACTGTTCTGTGAACAGATCTTGACAGACCTTTTGTGAATGGAAAGGTTCCATGGATGCTAAAAGTTCTTCGTAGAGTCATAGTTTAAAGAACCTTTACTTTTAAGAGCATTGAAGTGATGGAAAATTACCACTGTTATTAGATGTTCTTCTTTGAAACACAGTTACGATAAAGAACCTTAATTTATGAGAAGAAACAAGACAATCCAGTAAAGTTTATATCAAGTTGATTTCATATAATCTGTTCTCCACTTCGCTTCTCATCGAATTATCACACAACGCTAATTCATATGATGAGATGTATAAACACACGGTGACCGGGGACTTTAAAGTACATGGTACCGTAAAATGTTACAGAATTGCTGCTGTCCAGAGAAAGCCTCTAATCTTGGACTTCGAAATAGCAGTCTTCCGAGAGACACAAAGAATAACAGTTGTCAGGATGAAAATTTAAGGCGTCTCAGGCTATTGTTTGCTTTGCCACAAATTTTAGGCTCTTTGAAAAACATAAAGGGCATCTGACACAACTGTCAAGCTCATAAACAGGCGGTCTGCCTCTGCAACACCGTCCAGCGCTTGAGTCATTATAAGCTGAGCAGAAAAAAAACTTTGCTCACTATTCCAAACAACACAAACAGCTGTCTCATTTGAGCATAACTTCTGACCGACTGTAAATCCACTGCGGACTTTTATAATGTTGGCACATTTGGAAGGCGAAAGCTCTGCTGCTTCATTTCTAATAAAAATGAAAAGCTAAATTGTAACAGCATGTTTACCATAACAATATTTAGGCTGTAATGACAGGTTGACTTCTTCGGTTACTGGCCGGATATCAAGTCATGTCCAGTTGATTTATTCCGCCCTTTCGTGAATCAGATGTTGCCAATAGAGAAAACCTCAATATGTGTGCATGTATTTGTGTACAGCAGCAGGAAAAGAGAATATACAAGCTTTTGGACCATAACCATGAGTAAAACCTTCCTTTCCTGCTGACTAAACAAACCAAAGAAGCACTAACGATGAAAGTACTCATAGCAGATTACAATAGTGCCAATACTAACCAAATGTGCTTCCTTCACCACTGTAAGTGCAGTGCTGCTTTTTATTTACAAAGCAACTGAATTGTAAACTGAACACTAGATAGTCTCGTCGGTCTTGTATTATGCACTAACATTGACTTTTATTTGCTTAAATTAAGCTGCTGGGATTTTCGGTCTAGTGTAAACATTCGCCAACAAGTCTCAGAATGACCATTCCTGCTGCATTCTGTAGTATTGTTTACATTGGATAAACTTTCAATATGTGCCTTTAGATTGAGATTAGACGTGCAAACACTCAGTTAACACATTAGATGAGGAGTGCTCATGCAAAATGGCTCAAGGTTTGTCATGTAGCCTACATACAGTAGACGTGAAGGACATCAGCATCATCTCGTCTGTGGATCTCTCTTACCTCCACACTGAATGTGAATTGCTGCTCCTCTCCGTCCACAGCACATAAAATCCACAGCAAGAACTGCGCGCACAAGCAATTCAACCCTCTTCTGTTATGCAGTGTTAACAAAACCATAATGACCCGTATTTATTCGTTTTGGCTGCTTTTATTTATAGTCAATAAAAAAAGAAAAGAACAAAAGAAGGAATAAATCCCCCCGGTCTCAGTGGGTTGGAAACATTTGAGGCAGACCAACAGCCGTCACGTCGAGAGATATAACAATAATTGTGATATCATATCACTCCGGGAGGCTGGGATCGCGTTGTTTGCTCCTTTACACTTCGTCTCGTGTCTTTGTCTCCCGGAGGCGCAGATGTGATGATGATGATGCTCAGATAAGTCACATTTAGTTGTGCTGCTCCTCTTCTGCTCGGCGCGATGGACTGCGAGTTTTCAACCATACCTCTCCCTTCTGCGCATGCGCGCTCCGCTCCGCTCTCAGCGGAGAGCCCACGGAGAAAAACGTCACGGAATCCTACATCAGAAACCCAACACCAACCCAACTCCAGTAAATAGCAGATACTGTACTACAATAGTTATAGTTTATATTCTTTGAACAGATCTAAACATTATAACAAAAACTAATGTATATTTATTTAATAGTTTGTATTTCTTTAGACTAAATGCATATTAATATTTCGATAAATATAAATATTTCAGTTAAAAACATCATCATTATTAATTACAAATGTAATGTTTTATTAATTTATTTAAAATATAGCCCAAATACAAACAATAATTAAAACGGTTATTACATTTATGTCGATTAAATGCATAAATACAGTAATTTAATATGAAATTTAAATATTATCAATCATTACAATCACAGTTATAATCAATTATAACTGATTTGTAATATATCATACATTTACTTGGCTACATAACATCTAATATAAATATTTTATCTGAATTACATTCATTAAATTACATTTTAGCGTTTAGTTTTATACATCCTAATTGCATATTTATTAATATTTCGGTTATATGTTAATATTTTTGAGTATGTAGCCTATGTTTTACATAAAAAATAACGTCATTATATCCTGTTGTGTTTACGTTTGGCTTTTCACGTACCGTTCGTGTCCACTAGAGGGCGTCTCATGTTCTCTTGCAAAGGATGGGAAATGACAAAAGGAAAATTCCCGCACTTTTAGTAAACTACACGAAGGCTTGATTGTTAATTAATCTTCTCTCTGTCTCATTTTAAACTCTAAACTCTCTCATTGAATAACCCAAAACCTTTTGTTTGTGTGTTAAGCCTACATAAAAACGCTTACAACAGAAAAGTCTGTTTCTCTCAGTTATAGGCAGCAATATAGATAGGAACAGAAAACCAGTCCATCTCAGTGTGAAGACCAAAAATGACAAGAAAAATCCGATTAGATATCACAGATCAATGATTTTATACTTGAAGGCAAATGCGATGTGGAAAAACAGCAGCGGGTGGCTATATGGGGGGTTCCGTTTGCTCAGCTTTTCTTTTTATGGGACAAATGAGATGCAAAATGCATCAGTGATCTTAAACATCAAACAAGTCAGCTTTCCACTGACCAGAAGATATTTTTAAACTTCTCAAGCAAAATGTGCTTGCTAAGCTGCTAAATCAACTTAAATCATGCCATTTATTGCATGCGCTGTTAAAAGGGTATGCAATATTTGATATTGTAAGTGATACTGTTTATTTATTTCACAATTGTTCGCTGACCATCTACTTGTGTTAGTTTCTTATTTTCTTTTCAACACAAAAAAGGGATATTTTGAAGAATGTTGGAAACTGGTAGCCATTGACTTCCATAGTTTTTTTTTTTTTTTCTAGTAGACATCACCAGTTTCAAGTGGCACAGTAGCATTCTTTGTGCTCAACATAAAAATAAAATCATAAAGATTTGTAACAGCTTTAGGGTAGTTGATTTGACATTGCGATATTGTGCTTTTCTGCAATATATTGTGATTTTATGAATATGATTTCACTAGATTGAATAGCTTTGTTTGGAAACATTTTTTTTAGATTAGATTAGATTCAACTTTATTGTCATTACACATGTACAAGTACAAAGCAACGAAATGCAGTTTAGGTCTAACCAGAAGTGCAATAGCAGCAAGTGCAGAATACAGGTATAAATTATAAGGTGCAGTTATAGAAAAACTATGGTGATATTTACAGATGGATGTACTATGAACATTATATACAGGTTGACTTGGTTATGAGCCCAGATTTACAATAAATGATTGTACGTACAGGTTGATATTAATAATAAGAGTGCAGATAGATAAACAATTACAAATGTATGTGTACAGTGGGTGTGTACATAATTACAAATGTACATGTACAGTGGGTATGTACAGTTCAAATAAATGAATCAGTGCAATGCAAGTTGCTTATTAATAATTTCATTCGTTTAGATAGATTGGGATTATCAAATCTTTTTCTGCAGTGCATTTGAATAAATTATCATTAATTCCAAGCATATTTAAATACAACACAGCAAAGACAAAGAGAAATAACCAGCGCTTTATGGTTTTCTGGAGAGTCAAACAGTATTCAGGTACAGAAATTGAACAATCAAACATAAAATAACATGGCCATCATTGTATCAATTAATCAAAAAATAATATTTGGCAATATTTTTAATGGTTAGTCTTTAATAAATAATCTAATACTGTGGTGGGGGAACAGTGATGTTTTTAAAAGGTTAATTTACTTAATTATTGATTTTTACATTATATTATTTATTTTTTCATTGTAGTTATTTTAATTAAATTATTCAAAATAAATTCATTCTTTTTTATCCTGCAACTTGACTATTGTGGATAGCGATGCTCAAACGGCATATTGTGCAGTATTATTATTATTATTATTATTATTATTATTATTATTATTATTATTATTA
>CAIGQQ010034268.1:4169527-4210411 GCA_903798035.1 Danio albolineatus | reverse complement strand
TATTATTATTATTATTATTATTATTATTATTATTATTATTATTATTACTGCATGAAGCATATTCGAATAAGGTTAAGAAGTTAATATATAGTGAGTTTCATTTAAGACATTGTTTTGCCAATGAAAATCGCTCCAAACAAAAGCTGAACATTTGCACTTTTCAGATTTTTTTTGTTTTGAATGAATCGAATGAATTGTTACTTGTTTCACATCTTAATGAAGCAGGCATTTGAACAAATCAATTGAATCAGTAGCTGTTTCCATAACGTGAAGCATGTGTTTTTAAAGTACACAAAATGAAAAAAAATAACAAGGCCAGCATAATGGAGACCGCTGATTGGTCACTTTCGTATAATGCCAGAGTTTATTTGGCAATTGTGTGTCCATCTTCTGTTTTTTGCATAAACCATTTTTCACAAAAGTTCAAAACCACCTCAAGCAAGTGTAAATAATTTTTTAATTTGAATTTTGCCATTTTCATCACTCGTGTCTCACACGGTGCTTTAACATTTCTAAAAGAAAAAAATATCTTGAAAATATCTTCTGTTGTGTTTGACAGAAAAAACAAACTCAAAGTTTTGGAACCACTTGAGGGTGAGCAAGTAAATAGTGAATACATTTTTATTTTGGGGTGAACTGTCTCTTTAAGCAGTGCTAGTTTGAACAGGACAAGTGAAACAACAGCATTCATATGGGCTTTCATGCTGGTTTTAATTAAGCGTTTGATTTGCTCTATATGATCCGCTGATCCATAAACCGAGGCAGTGACTCAGTGTTTGGATCAATGTTACCGTCACATTTCAGCCACATGAGTGAAGATCAGCCAGTGAAGATGAATGCTCAGCAAAGTGTTGTGCAAAAGGTCTTTTGAGGTAAACTGAGAAACACCCACCAAACACAACCATCTTTTAAATATATTTACTGTAATTTTTTCACCCCTATTATTCTGTGTAATGATAATAATAATTATGGTAACACTTAAGTTTAGATGTCAGTGTATTTACTACTGGCTTATTACCTGCCTATAATTAAGATATTGGCTGTTTATTAGTGCTTATAAAGTATGATCTTATTCTACATCCCTAATCCTACTCAACACCTAAACCCAACTACCTTACTAACTGTTAATAAGCAGCTAATTAGTTTGAGCTAAAAGTCCTAGTTAATGGTTTGTTGTTGGTGAAAATTGTACCTAAAAATAAAGTGTGACCACAAAAAAAACATACATTTTATTATACAAGATCATATTTTCTGTGTATAGTTTCTACATTTTTTTACAGTATGTTATTCATTTTGCTAGTAGAGTACTTGTTAATATTTTGAATAGGCTTTTAACTTGTCTTGAATGCATACTAGTATAAAAATAAATTATAATTTGACTTAGTTTATGTACTGTTTGAGAAGTTTTGTGTCTTTGAGCATATTTACTTTAAATTTAGTTTATTTTAGCAATTTAGTTATGTGCTTTTATCATTTATCACATTATGCATTGTTTTCGGGCTGTTTATAGTACATTTTTATTGTTTTTTTTACTGTAAAACATACAGATTACATTAACCTAAATATTGCATAACAGTTGCTCCTGCTTTTCAGTAAACATGGGTTACACTGATTTTTATAAAAAACTTTTTTTTTTTACATTAAGCTGTAAAAAAACATTGACTGTTTACATGTGCGTCAGTAATCGAATTATTTGCCTTAATCTGAATAAGAGAATAATATGATTAAGGTGTTTACATGAGTTGTTTTTTGAATGTTCCTTTTATGATCCCGTTGTACCAACGCTATCTCACGGCAATTTGTAACTTTTTATTTAGTGGCTAATTCGTATGAATTAGTACGATCTAATTCGTACAATTTAGTACGATTTGCTCATCACCCAATGACGGTTGGGTTTAGGGGATGGGTTGGGTGCCACGCCTCCTTTTTCAAATCGTACATTTTCGTACGACTGAATTAACCACTAAACTGGCAAAACATAAAATGCTTACGTTTTCTTGTGAGATCAGGCTGGTTTTACTTGTTACAGCACATTATTCGATTAACATCACTGCGTCACAGCGCTACCCACATTTCCTCCGTAATTTTGGGTGTTTCATTTTTAATTGGTCTTTAACTGCAGTTTGACACTTTCGCTTTCATTCAAGAACATTTCATGTGTCCCCCTGTGACAAACGAGATATTGGATGCGAGTATGAACTGCTGGAGGAGTGTTGTTTTAATGGAATTTGATCCTAACCTCCGCATTTTGCAATGCAGGTGTCTGTGGTCCTTCACTCACTCTGTAGGTGTAATGAATAGTGTCATACAGCTGTGTGTGTACTATCCTCTCAAAAAATGTGGTGAAAATCCTACACTACAGTAGTAGTTTGATTGCGGTGTTTACATGTCTGTACTACACTTCAATAATGTGACTAAAATCGGCATACTACACATGTCTTAATCCATATTCTGTTTAGTTTGATTATTGCTTTGGTCAGATTAAGGTTGTCAAATTGCTGTTTACATGGTAGACTCTTAATCAGAGTATGGTCTTAATAGTATTAAAATCACATTATTGTTGTCCATGTAAACATACTCAATGGCTCAACTTAAATCGAGTCAACTACAGTGCTTAGGTTAAAAGTTGTCAACTCAAAGCTGCGCAGCAAGTTGTCTTACAATTAAGTTGAGTCAACTTTTTTATTGAGTGTTTGCTACGTGGTTGCTATGCTGTTTTGAGGGGTTGCTAAGGTGTTAGGCTACTGGACTGAAGCAGTTTCAATTAACTGCAACTTCATTGTTAAACTGCTTTGATACAATTTGACACAAATGATATCCGTAAAAGTGCTATAGAAACAAAGATGAATTGAATTGAATTGCTGGGTGGTTGCTAAGGTATTGTTAGACAGTTGCTAGGGTGTTCTAAGTGGTTGTAATTCTTTTTTTTTTTTTCTTTTTCATGTTCTGTCATTTTGAACCAAAACTGAAAGCTCTGGATATGTTATTCATTCATTCATTTTGCTTCAGCTCCCGAAGGAATGAATAAAGTCCCTTTATTCATCAGGGGTTACCACAGCGTAATGAACTGCCAACTATTCCAGCATATGTTTTACACAGCAAGTCCCCTTTCAGCTGCAACCCAGTACCCATACACATTAAATAACTTGTAGTGCATATCTTTGGACTGTAGGTGAAACCGGAACACCCTGTGGAAACCCACACCAACACGGGCAAAACATGCAAACTCTACACAGAAATGCTAACTGGCCCAGCCGGGACTCGAACCAACAACCTTCTTGCTGTGAGGCAAATGGTATATAATATTTAATTTATTAAAAAAAAATTGCTTGCTGGGCAGTTGTATTCAAGAAGGAGAAATGAGCAGGTGCCATCATTTTAATCCTGGCATTCATTGTTAACACGTAATAATGATGACATCCTAAACCGGAGCACTCACACGTTTCAGCAGCCATCTGCGCCTGTTTCTCATCCGCTGTCCATCTCTCGATCTTCTCAAAAAGACTGTAGAGTTTGTGAGTCCTCTTTTCCTCTGCCCCTCCATGTAACTCTCCCGTCTCGAAATCATTTGTGATGCTGTAAGTTCTGCATCTGCTCCGTCATTCAGAAAGCTGCTCTTTGGCGCCGACTTGAAAACGCTCCTTCTGCTTCCTTCACAGAGCAGCCAAAACGCTTCCAGCAGATTCAGCTTTCACATTTGTGGGTTAAGCTATTGGCCATTTCTCCCTTTCTGTTTTTATTCTTTGTTTCTCTCTCCTTTGTCCCAGATCATCCCCCCCCCCCCCCTCCCCACCGCAGATCTTGTATAATATCTGTTTGCACTCTTCACTGCAAAAAACAAACAAAAAAAACCCTAATTCTTTGTCTTGTTTCTAGTTTAAGTATCTAAAAATGTATTTACTAGACAAGTAAAAATGATTGTGTTTTAAGAACAACAACAACAAAGTCAAAATTAAGTAAATTTTCCTTAACAGAAGCTAAGCAATCTGCCAGTTTGGTAAGCAATATACGCTAATCTAAAAACAATGCTATTTTGCTTACCACATTGGCAGCATATTTTAGTTGTACAAAAATGAAATCACTATATTTTTTTTCTGAAAACTAGACAATTTTTACTTGTCGAGAAAATGCTTCTTCATTTGGGAATTTTAGATATTTGGATGAGAAACAAGACAAAACCTCAGCTAGAAAATATTTTTTGCAGATAATTTTACTGTAAATATTACGAAAACAATTTTTTTTAAAGATGTATAATTTTAGATATGCTTACAAATATGTAAAATGCTAGATATGCTTACACATCTCACTGCCAATAGAAAACAGCATTTAAATCTTACCTCACACAGCGCTTTGTGTGTTCGCGCTTAAACTCGCACAATAATATCCAGCTGTTAGCAGCAGTTTGCATTCTTATAACATTGTGAATTAATGCTGCAATTATTTTATTTTTAATAGTGTTGTCATAGTTCTTATGATTATTACTTTCATTTTTATAGATTTGTTTACAGCACGTTTAAAAAAACACTAATGCAGTATATCTGCAAAATTATCATTGACAATCATTTTACCGGGCGCCACGGTGGCCGAGTGGTTAGCACGTTCGCCTCACAGCAAGAAGGTCGCTGGTTCGATCCCCGGCTGGGCCAGTTGGCATTTCTGTGTGGAGTTTGCATGTTCTCCCCGTGGTTGCGTGGGTTTCCTCCGGGTGCTCCGGTTTCCCCCACAGTCCAAAGAAATGCGGTACAGGTGAATTGGGTAAGCTAAATTGTCCATAGTGTATGTGTGTGTGAATGTGTATGTATGTATGTGTTTCCCAGAGATGGGTTGTGGCTGGAAGGGCATCCGCTGCGTAAAACAAATGCCGGATAAGTTGGCGGTTCATTCCGCTGTGGCGACCCCGGATTAATAAAGGGACTAAGCCGAAAAGAAAATGAATGAATGAATCATTTTACCAAACTTTGTCAAATACTTTTGGTTGCATTAATTAAAAAAGGTGAAGTAGGTTAAACTAGTGCTTTTTCATAGTTCCAAATGTTCAATTAAAGGTCATAAGCTGGAAATGCAAAAGAAAAACGAAGCTTTATTTTTCTGTCATTTTTAAAATAGGTAGATCTAGCCTTTCAGCAATGACTTTATGCAAATGTATTTATACTCAAATTTATACTCAATTTATTTTTATGTATTTTAAATGTGTGTCAGGAAACTTACGTGGCCCACATATCAATTTTTAACATCTGGGCCAAATATATCTGGCCCATGTCATGTGTGCCACCTTTAAGACCCATGTTTGGCCTACATGCTGTATGTCGGTGCCAAATGAATGCCTGCTGTCCCAGCTTTATGCCAAATCTAGGCCAGAATTCTTTGCTACCTGGGTTGGTACCTTGTTACTTTTAATTCTTAATATAGTTTTACACTTCAACCCAAGTCAAATTTAAAAACCAGTGCTTATTACTTTTACTGGAGTAATATATTTTTCAGGATACTTTAACTCAAGTCTCCCACTCACAAATAGCAGCAGATCCTGTTTTTTTTTCTTTCCGATGACAGACATCCTCAAGTTAAGAGGCATGTTATTTCAACAGAGCCATTTGTAGATCCAGACTCGCTGACACTTATAAAACGCAGTCAGACCACAGGGTCAGATTGAGGTCAGACGCTTAAGAAGTCCAGGACTTGCTTGCGGCTCCGGTTCGACATCAGTGTACTGATAATATCCCGCTCACAATCACGGCTCAGCCTCTGGCCTAAATTAGCTGAAAAACATACTCCGGTTTTTCCATGCAAGTCCAGCTGTGATTGGACAATTCTAGAGGACAGATGGAGCATAAAAATACCCTAATACCAGTAAACATGTGCACAATAGCAGGACAAACATGATATTTACATAATGTGATTAAACACACAAGTGGAGCCGCACATGACATCCGGAAACAAGACAGTGTGTGTGTTTATGCACCACATACAATGCAGTTCTCTGCTAATATTGGCACGCTTGGTAAATATAAGCAACTAGGCTTTGAAAATTAATGTCTTAACCTATTGTTTAACCACAAACTAAAAAAAGGTTAAAACTAGGGCCGGGCGATTATGGCAAAAAAGCAATCTCGATAATTATTATCCATATTGAATGATGATGACGATATATATATATATATATATATATATATATATATATATATATATATATATTTTAATATCAGTTGTTAATGCTTCCAGATTTAAAGGAGTACTGCAACAATGACTAAAGCCACAATTCTGCTGTGTGATTGGCTCTTAAATCGATATAGAGTAAAAAAATCCAGAACTTATCGTTACTGACATTCATTTTATCACGATTCGATATAATATCGTTTATCAGCCCAGCCCTATAGACCATTTCAATGTGGTCATGTCATTGGCCCATGAACATTTCCTGCTTGTTATCAAACTATTACATAACTGTAGCAAGAGGTGATTCAATCATAACTTCATGTTAAAACAGCTGTCATAACATTATTTATCAGCATGTGGCTCTTTTTGGATTCTCAGAAGCTACAGAAATCAAATGTAAAACAGAATACAAACTTTTTGGAAAGGTGAGAAAGAAGTTCTAGAAAAGATTCTTGAGGTTGATATACCAATGTCTCCTTTAATTTTTCTATTTCATTTATATCCCAAGGAGATCAAGTTAAAAAAGATGGAGCACATATTTATGAATATCTGTATTCTGCAAGCAAAACGACTTATTTCTTTAAACTGCAAAAGTATATGTGCACCAAATATAGGCTGTTGGCTGAAAGAGATGGTATCAAACATGGTAATGGAAAAAATAACTTGTATATTAAGAAATAAATACATAATTTTTGATAGAGTTTATGGAGCTTTTATGGTGTTTTTAAAAGATGGTGGATTTGGGAATGTTTTAGTAGATGATTAGTAAAAGGTGATATTGTACTCTGATGTAAAATACTGAGAAGCCTTTTGTTTTGTTTGTTCATTTGTTTGTTGGTTGGTTTATGTTATATCTGACACATGAAAATGTGTATATACATGTTAAAATACAATAAAAAGAAATTGAGGGGGAAAAAAGTAAAACAAGTAATATGTTTGGACCATTGTTTTTGTTTACGTCTCTCAAATGGTCTATACACTCAAAAAGAATTGTTGAATGAACATGATTTAATCGTGGCACCCTTTATGCATCTAATCCAATCAAGTAAACCTGAACTGCTTTGAACGTGTTGTATGAACACAATGCACATTTGTAGATAAAACATGGTTTCAATATGTCAGTCTAACTACTTTGCAACTAATTGACTCAAAATGTTTGTATTGTGTTATTCTAATTAAATTTATTCTAGTTTACTCAATGTAACACTAAAGCTTTAACAAAATTATGTCTTGTTAAATCAACTAGTACATTTCTTGTTCAATATTGTTTAAATTACATTGTTTAAATGACAGTATATGAAGCAAGATTTAAAATTAAGTAAATCAACACAAAAAAGGACAGAAAACTTGTTATATATATATACTGTATTTCTTTTATTATAGCCTTTTGCAGGCACCAATCACGTTTAAACAAATTTCTTCACTTTAATATTCTAATACAAAATGTTATATAATATTACAATTATACAAAATTGTAATATATAACCTTGGCTCTTATGAAAACAGATCCCCAAGCAATACCTGTAGGACGTTAACATTATTTTGTTCACAAATTGAGTTTATACAGCTTTCTTCACTTTGGTACTCCTATTCAAAATATAAAAGTATAAAATATATAGGAAACATAGCCAACAACATAACATTGCCGAGAACGCACGGTGATGCTTCTTCTTTCTTTTTTCGTATGGTGACATGCAAACGCACTACCGCCACCTACTGATATATGCGAAGTGACTCTCCAGAGTGAGAGTAGTCGATTTGAAGCGTCTCAGTCGTATTGAATCAACATGTTCTGATCAAATTCATTTGATTATTTTTTTATTCAATTTCAAATAACATGAATTAATCATTTAACATACGTAAACTTGATTTGTTCTTTTAAATCTGACAAAGTTTTATTTTGTAAATCCAATACATGCCTAGTTTATTTTTTTTAAGTGTAGTTCAAACACTCAACGATCCAGAACACATTGCATTAACAGCTGGGGGTGGATGAAAACTTTTAAACAAGATGAAGATTTCCTTTTTTTATTTAATTTTGTTGAAATATGTACATTTCTATTTTATACTACTTATACTTTATACTTTTATACTACTATTTTTCTACTTTTTTACTACTACTTCAGAAGCAACAGCAGAGACTTGCATGTTTCCTGGAGACCAAATTAAGTACACTGTTAATCATTCTTGCAAATGACACTGTATTTAACTCAGGGGCGGATCTAATGGTGGGGCCATAGGGGTGTTTAAATCGGTTTGGCCCCTCTCCTCTAAGTCAATGCTGATTTAATCAAAGCTTTTACATAAAGATGCGCATTAATTCATGTTGGACGCCGGTGATGCCTGTTACTTCAGCTGTTTTTCCTGTATGACGAGTGCATTTATCCCTGTAGATTGACTGGCTTGTTCCGAAACAGGGATTAAAATGATCTCAATGTCGCTTGCTGTGGTTCGCTTTTAAAGCAAAATGTTTTAGAATGGAGCAAAATAGTCATATGGTAAATCAGCTAGTCGTATGATTTAGTCAAACTAAACTTGTCATTCGTTGATGGGAGCTACAATGTTTATTTTCCGCGATTCCACTCACAGCTGTCATAATTTAGTTTTTTTTAAATGACCATTTTTAGCTGTTGTCAACGGTAAAGATGCACTTCATGGCGAATTTTGCTTTTTATTTTGCTTTTCTATCACTGTAAAAAGGGGGCGCCACGGTGGCCGAGTGGTTAGCACGTTCGCCTCACAGCAAGAAGGTCGCTGGTTCGATCCCCGGCTGGGCCAGTTGGCATTTCTGTGTGGAGTTTGCATGTTCTCCCCGTGGTTGCGTGGGTTTCCTCCGGGTGCTCCGGTTTCCCCCACAGTCCAAAGACATGCGGTACAGGTGAATTGAGTAAGCTAAATTGTCCATAGTGTATGTGTGTGAATGAGAATGTATGAATGTGTTTCCCAGAGATGGGTTGTGGCTGGAAGGGCATCCGCTGCGTAAAACAAATGCTGGATAAGTTGGCGGTTCATTCCGCTGTGGCGACCCCGGATTAATAAAGGCACTAAGCCGAAAAGAAAATGAATGAATGAATGAATCACTGTAAAAAGGTTACAAAACAATTGTGATGGCAAATCTGTCAAAACGACACACATCATTTTACGAAAAAACTTCGGTTAACTTCACCTGATATCCATCTGATATTTATGACAAGCATTCCACGTCTAAAAAAAAATCCACTTTTTTAAATAGCTGCATCATGCATGACATGTATTACATGATAGTTGTGCATCAGGTTAGGACTGAAAAACACTTGAACATGTTCTTCACAGTTAGAGATTAAGCCTGAATACAGAGCGCAGTTGCAACTCAGGGCACTGTTCATATTTCTGTCGCACCACAGAGTGCCATCTGAATAATTTAATTTTAAATAACATGCAAATGTACGTGTCCTGTGTGTGTGTTACTTCCAACTGCGCATATAATGTGCGACCCCTTTAAGGATGGAGTCTGCTTTAGCTTTGTGGATTAGTGACTGCGGGAAAAAGAGCATTGTGCTGGATGCCAACATTATCCGCACAAAAGCTAAAAAGCTTTATCAACCTTTTGCTGACAGTAATGTATGTTTGCGCCTCAACAGGTTTTGATCTTTGGTTTCATTCTGCTGGACTTATTTTTCTATGAAAGTTTGAACTTTGAGAGTGTTTAAACGAGAGAAAAGTGTGAAAATGTTCATGTCTGCCTGAGAATAGTGTAAAGTGTGTAGTGAGGGGTTTTACAGCCCTAAAACATCTATAACATATGTTAAAAAATGAAGCTGGCTACCCGCCTATTGCGAGTTATTTTTAGATCGTAACTCCCGTGAAACGATGTGGTGGCGCAGTAGGTAGTGCTGTCGACTCACAGCAAGAAGGTCGCTGGTTCGAGCCTCGGCTGGGTCAGTTGGCGTTTCTGTGTGGAGTTTGCATGTTCTCCCCACGTTCGCTTGGTTCCCCACGTTCCTCCAGGTGCTCCGGGTTTCCCCAGTCCAAAGACATTCAGTACAGGGGAATTGGGTAGGCTAAATTGTCTGTAGTGTATGAGTGTGAATGAGTGTGTATGGATGTTTCCCAGAGATGGGTTGCGGCTGGAAGGGCATCCGCTGCGTAAAACATATGCTGGACGCCAGATTAATAAAGGGACTGAGCCGAAAAGAATACGAATGAATGAATGAATGAACTCCCGCAAAAATCGAGGGACCCCTCTACAGTATTTTTGCTGTTATTGACTTACAGTAAGTTACTGGCAAACTGTTGCTAGTAAGTTACTGTAGATTCTAGAGGAAATTGTTAACAGTGTATAGTTACTCTTTCCTCAAATTACAAAAATTTTCACCCACCCTAGATAGGCCATAAGCTGCAGCCATAAGCCATAAGGCCATAGGTGCAGCTATTCCCAGCTAACAGGGAAAGTTCCCAGAACATTCACTAACGTTCTTTAAAAGTTGTAGAAATGTTAGCACAGACCTGTAAAATGTAGATTATTACAGCCTCCCCTCCCCCAAAAGTGGAGTGTTCCTTTAACATTAATTCTCTTAATGTGTGAAATAAGATGTCAACACATTGTCACCTTCTTTAAAAATATAGTATGTGGGTCATTCTGAAACATTCTGGTGTCCGTATCAAATTAGATTCATATAAATGATTTTATACAATGAAATCATAAAAAGGAGAGGGAAAAAGGAACTGCAATATGGCTTAATGTGGCAATTAAAATTCAAAAGACTAGGATTTTACTAAATAAATATGAGCACTGCACTTTGTAAATATTAACCTAAAACTATTATTATTATTATTATTATTTTGTTTTAAAATAATGTTTTGTGTTTCCCAGTGCTGGGTTGTGGCTGGAAGGGAATCTGCTGCATAAAACATATGCCAGAGTAATTGGTGGTTCATTACACTGTGGTAACTCCTGATAAATCCTAAACCGACTAAGTGAATAAGCTGAAGGATAGTGCGTGATAATGTTTTGTGGTTCTTTTATGGTTTTGTTTACAAGATCATAGTGATAAAATTCTTACATAAATAAATAAAAATAAGAGTACAGTAGTGAAGGCTAACCCCCCTATAGATTCATTCCTAAAACTACATCTGAACTTTACATCTGCCTTGGCTCATATTTACTAAACATGTCAATGTCATAGAGGACAATGTATGCATGAATGACAGTGTGAGAGTGTGTGGTGTGTTGTCAAAAGGCGGATGTTTGGATTTCCGGAAGTTGACACTGACTCGGTCATTGGCCCAGGTTTTGAAGCATCTGTGAGGGGGTGAGATGTCCTCCTGCTGGGGTAAATGAGGGTAATGAGATGCGGCGTCTCCAGGGCCTGTCAGCCTCCCGCTGGAAGTGCCAGGGTGGCTTTGGACGAAATATCAAGTGCATGCCATCGTACTAAATGTTAAATGCGTAAGCAGAGCGTTGAAAACAGGACAAAGGATGACACACGTTTCCTGCTGAGGCCGGGGGAAACAGGCTCTCTCAGTACTGGACAAAAGTTACAGTACACTTTAGTTCTCATTTAGTTCTAGAGCTTTAAATTGCAATCAAACCAAAAATCAGTCTTCTTATTTTTACACAGGTATGTGTATATGGTAGTGCTTGTTAGAAACAATATATCTGTGCATTTCATTATTTTAGTAAAAAATTAATTTGCCCTCAGAAACTTTAATCAAATATCATAACCTTCTCTCCTCCCTAAACAACATTTCTTCACTCCTGGTCACATGGAATGGCTTTATCAGAATCAGAACCAGTTTTATTGCCAAGTGTGCTTCACACACAAGGAATTTGCTTTAGCTACAGAAGCTTCCAGTGTACATAAAGTGACAACACAAAATAAATAAGAAAAAAAAAGACAGCAGACATTAAACAGAGATGCAGTCAGTCCAACGATCTGGATGTTGAAATGTATGTACAGATTTGTTATAAATATACAGGCTATAAGGTGCTGTGTACAAATGCATAAGAAGTATTGCAAGAAGTATTGCATCATATATTGTTATAAGGTGATGTGTACAAGTGCGTGTGAGAAAGTATTGCACGTTTATTGCACAATCAGAAAATATTAACTGTACATGAGGTAGATGGCCTGAGGAAAGAAACTTTTCCTGTGTCTGGCTGTTTTTGTGCTCGGTGCTCTGTAGCGCCGACCAGATGGTAACAGTTCAAACAGGAAGTGTGCTGGGTGCGAGGCGTCCAGGGTGATTTTGCAAGCCCATTTACTCACTCTGGAAGAGTACAGTTCTTGAAGTGTAGGAAGGGTAGTGCCAGTTATTCGTTCAGCAGTCCGGACTATTCGCTGTAGTCTACGGAGGTTGGTTTTGGCTGCTGAGCCAAACCAGACGGTGATTGAAGTGCAGAGGATGGATTGGATGAAAGCGGAGTAGAACTGCTAGGTTCTGCTGAGTAGAACTGCACGGAACTTTACAGAAGGCTTTCAGGGTGTTGCTAGTGTTTTTCCTTCAGCTGTTTATCAATCAAATTTTTTCAATTTAGTTGGCAATACCGATCTCATAACAGTTTAAAGGATGAAAACTCGTACTGCTATAATTACAATTGCGTGTTTGCATTAAAAAAAAAAATTATTCTTAACATTTAATTTGAGCTATATTTTTTAAATTATTATTTTTTAAATAATAAACAATCTACAGGTTATTTTAAATTGGAAATGACAATCTCTGTTGACTGCATTGGCCATAACCTTATTATCTTTCTTCCTCCATCTTTCTCAGATGGAGTGGCTGGCCAAATCAAAGGTTATCATGGGCCACCATTGGCCCACAGGCCCTACTTTGGGAATCTTTGTGCTAGCGAATGATTTAAATGTTTTTTTTAAAAGCTCAACCCTTAAGATTTTTTTTTCTTTCCATCTCATATCGTTTCCATCTGCAGTTTTGCCTACATTTTTAAAAACTATTTCAGTTTTGCAAGCAAGAGTAAAGATTTTGCAATAGAACGCTAAAGCATGGAAAAAAAATTCCTTTGTGTTTTCTATCATCATGTCCTCTCCAAAGTTTGGAAATCAACAGTTTTTTTGCAGTTTTTTTGTATTTATTTATTTATATTTTAACAGATTTGTTTGTGTCAGCTTAACTTGTTGGGAAAACTGGATAATTTTGAGCTTTCGACAGCTAATTTCATCATCAGGGTTTTTAAATATTTTTAGGGGCAGGATCAAATTCAGGGACGTAGCTCAAATCTGCTAATGGAGTGATGTGTCGGTTCGTCATTTTTAGCAGAGTTTTCTTATCCTATGAGAAGACCCTGTTTTTTAATTATTCATGAGAGCACATGCTTTCCGAAGGCAAAGCAGACCTGTCAAGCTGTTAGACCAAATGACTGGGTAAGATCGTGTCCGTGCGCATTTTCTGAAAAAATTCGGAGGTAGACTTGAACTGAAAGAGGGGGGTTTCATGACCCTTTTATGATGCATAAACCTGATCTTAAACCGGAATCCCCCTCCCCCCCAAAATATTCAGGTCTTCTTTATTTTGCTCATAAAAAGGTTTAAAATTAGATGGTGTAAAACGTATTAATTGGTCTACTTATCTCAACCTTTCAAACGTTAAAATGATTTGTCCTTTTCCACTGAGTGATTGGAGATTAAACATGGACTTCACAGACTCAATAGCCGGGCGATATTTGCAAGCTCAGGCTTTTAATAAGTGTAGCAAGCTTGTTACATTACAGCTGCACGTTCACTGAACTGAATAACCAGTCTTGTAAATCACTCATCACCATTTAATGGCGGCCAATGTGATTATATGCTAGTGTTATATGCTCGTGGAATCAGATTTGAGCTGAGAGGAAGTGGAGTCAGAGAAGTGATAGAAACTCTAATCCACACATTTGCAGAATCAATCCATCAATTATGAGCAATAATTCATGTTTGCTTGCAACATCCAGCAGGATTATTACCTGTTAGGAGTTCTTAAAGGAACACTCCACTTTTGTTTTGGAAATAGGCTCATTTTACCACTAAGTGAGCGCCAGTGAGCTCAAGACACATCAGCTATAAGTGAAAATAGACAAAACATGGAAACATATAAACAAGTATTTCTAGCGAAGTGCCTGGTGCAATAAGACAAGAAGATCGTATCCTACGGGTGGTTTGTCAAGCCCACTTACCAGCATGGAGCACACTAATGCATCCTACAGGATGCATTGGCCTATATAAGATTCTGATGGTAAGATAACCTTGGACAAAAATATCACAGTTTCACCGTTTTACGATATTTTACTACTCTTAAATATATTATTTTTAAATGTCTGGCTAAAAAAACAACAACCTTTTTTCCCCTTTTTAACACAACATATTATTTTGAGAAACATTTATAATATTTCAGAACAGTAAACATATCAGCTAAATAATTCAAATGAATCATTGACTTCTGCTGTCTTCGATAGTTTCAAAAACACATTTGTTTATAATTTTAAGCTGCATTTTTGGATATTTTTTCTGCTGGAAATACTGTTGTTTTTTAAAAAAACGCAAATAAAAAAAAAATCTTACACTTAGGAACGGTTATTGCTGAACATTTTGACTGTTTTAAAACCTTGACTTTTCCAAACCGCGGTATACCTTGAAAACGGTTATCGTCCCATGCCTATCCTACAGTTATGTGATGCTTTGTGTGTATGCTTTACTAAAAAGATATCTCTTTAATCTAGTCTATCTAGTTGATCTCTTTAACTGAGAGAGTGTGTTTGAGCCTCAGACATTATCAAGAAAGCTATTTCAGCGTTTAGGAGCCATATATGAGAAGGCTCGACCTCCTTTAGTGGACTTTGCTATTCTGGGTACTACCCATAGACTACAAAAAAAATTGATGTAGTATTTGTGGCATCACCCATAGGTTTCTGAAAAGCGCAAATGAATCCACAAGTGGGTCTGGCCAACGATCGCCATTTTGTTTTTGCGTCATTGTGCTGATCGTGCGTAACCAAAAATGAGCAAAGAGGCAGAGCGTGAGCAGAGCTACAGATGCCTGCTAGCATTTTGCTTAGACGGGCTTTTCTTTTGGAGAAATGCATAACACTTCATTACCGGTGACTTGTTTGTGTTCTGACCACATGTACTTGGTTGTGTACAATATCAATAAAGAGTTTATTGGTCTTTTAAAAACACTGTTGTAATACGTTGAGCCACTAAGCATTTTTCTTATGATGTTTTTCTACATGATAAAAATGCAAATTACTGCCAAATACTTCAAATGTAGTCCGTGTTAGTTAATGCAAGGCTATGTATGACATTTTGGCCACACTGTACGACAATATTTCAGATGACTGTTCAAGAATTTTCAAGAATTAAAGGTTTTGCTCACCTTGGGAAATGGAGGCCACTTGAATGTTTTGTAAGCACAATTAAGTGCACACAGCTTGCCATAATTTCTGATAATTGTAAGAAATAATCCCAAAAAGCAATTAATTGTGTAAAACCACATAAAACAAAGCAAAAACACAATATAAATGGTAAAGTTCAGTGGCTAATCAGCCCAAATCCGCTGAGGTGACGACTGTGAGCAGCGATACCTATCACTCAAGTGGCCACGCTCTTAATTATGAAGACTTAATATAAATGAAACGGATGAGTTCTAAAAAAAATCCAACCGCTCACAGTTGTCATGAATGGAAATATTAGTATATGCACCAAAACCGTCTTTTGTACCAGGCTGTAAACATGTTTTTATCAGCTGTAAATATGACCAATTTAGCATAGCAGTCAGTGAACATCTGGAGTTTCTGGAGCCAGCCCCCACAGGCCAGTCTATGAATTGCAGTTTCAGTTACTTCCGTATTTATTAGCTTTATGAGGGAGAGTGGGATATTGCCACTTGGTACTATCAGAAGCCCTGAGTTTTAAGATCTTAAAGAGCGGCTTGGACTGTAGCGAGACGGCACGTTGGTTAGATAAACAGGAGCTAGACTATTTAAAGCTTTATAGGTAAAAACCACTGTTATTCATTGACTTTCCTAATTAACCAACTTGCTTAACCTAGTTAATTAGCAAGCCATATCACCCTGCGGCCCAAGACCAGTTACTCACTAAAGCTAAGCATGGCTGAGCCTGATCAGTACATGGATGGGAGACCACATGGGAAAGCTAGATTGCTGTTCGAAGTGGTATTAATGAGGCCAGCAGGGGGGTGCTCAACCTACATCTGTGTAAGTCCTAATGCCCCAGTAAAGTGAAGGGGACACTATACTGTAAACGAACGCTGTCTTTCAGATTAGATGTGAAACCGAGGTCCTGACTCTCTCGTCATTAAAAATCCCGTGGCACCGGTGTCCTGGCCAAATTCCCAAATGGCCCTCCCATCACCCCCATCCACCGAATTGGCTCTATCATTGTCTCTCCATTCCATCTACAGCCGGTGTGTGGTGAGCGCACTGCCGCCATTGTGCTGTGGCTGCTGTCACATCATCCAAGTGGATGCTGCACACTGATGGTGGTGTGGAGAGACCCCTTCCCCACATGATTGTGAAGTGCTTTGGCTGTATGGTTGTACACAATAAACATAAATACACGTTACATTACAATTGCATTGCACGTTAAACTGAATAATAGTGTTGTCATGTATTTTGTATGAGTGTGCTGCCCGTATCTGTGTGACGTCGTCTGGGTTGCGTTCAGTTATTAAAGAAGATTGCATGAACCGCATGGCTACTCTGGTGTCGGTGTAGTCTTATACTTCATCTAAAATATAAAAGACATAAGTATCTTGCAAAATAGCTAGTAAAATAGTATGCGCTATCATGACAAATAAATAAATAAAAAAATCTCTCCATTAAACTGCACTTGGGAAATATTTGAAAAAGAATTAAAACTTCACGGGAGGGCTAATAATTTTGGCTTCAACTGTATATGTGTAAAACAATATGTCTAATATTAATATACACCACTCTACATCACTATTTGATTAGGCTAACAGCATTACTTCTGTGGTATTTATGTAAGATTTGCCAGAATCTATGACACTCCAGGTTATAACTTCCATTGTTATGACAAGATTGTGCAATTCTGTCCTCATTTTCTGCATCACAGAAATCCTAGGACACTAGAAAGGGAATCGTTTGTGCGGTTGTCACATCAGAGTCTGACAGCAGGACTGATCCGTGCGACCTGAGGGATGTTGGTTTGCGTGTATTCGCACGAGGACGATATTTGGGGAGTATTTCAGCTCTCTTACATAAACACGGACAGGTTGCCGGATTACACGGGATTCAAGAGGCAAACCTGTCTCTGCGGGAGATTTCCACAGCGCAGGATTGTTTAATGCCATTTGTGTTTGGCAATGATTACAGCAGCAGTGATATAACCACAAATCCCAGCACACGGTGTCACAAGCTTTCTAATAAAGAGATTCAGGTAGATGAAAAATCCCTCACGTGAAGGGGCTTAATGGTCTCATGCTTTAAGGGTTATGAATGTATGCAGTTGAATGCAGTATTTGTCAGACGAGTTTCTTTTTATATTTGGAGGGCAGCACGGTGGCTCAGTGGTTAGCACTGTCACCTCACAGCAAGAAGATCGCTTGTTCGAGTCTGGGCTGGGTCAGTTGGCATTTCTGTGTGGAGTTTGCATGTTCTCCTCATGTTGGCGTGGATTTCCTCTGGGTGCTCCGGTTTCCCCCATAATCCAAAGACATGCACTATGGATGAATTGAATAAACATGGGCCAAAGGACCAGATGGAATCTGCGGACAATTTTTGTTATTTCTGGGCAGATTTTTGTTAAAAATCTGCAGATTTATGTGGAATGGTTTTGGGAGTTTCATAACTAAAACCTTAATATATGAAAAAAAGTAATACATTTTTAACTTTTTATTTAATGTTTTCAATACAAATCCACTTTATTTGGTTAAAAAATATACCTTCTGTATAATATATCTACTAAAAGACAGAAAATATTACTTTACAAACTGTACTGTAAATAAACCATATGAATATTTTCATATTAGTCACTATTATTACTGAAATTAATTTAAAAACTGAATGAATATAAATTTCCACACATTTACACAAGTAAATAAACAATCAAAGTTGGGCTGAAAATCAGCAGAATCGTGCGCACGCAGATTCCGTGTGGGCCTAGTGTATGAGTGTGTGTACTGTATGTGAATGAGTCCATGGGTGTTTCCCAGTACTAGGTTGCGGCTGGTAGGGAATGCGTAAAACATATGCCGAAGAAGTTCATTTCGCTGTGGGGACGCCTGATAAATTAAGCAGAAGAAAAATGAATGAATAAATGAATGAATGAATGACTGGGCTGATTTGTAGAATTCACAATGAATGCAAATTACTTGATTAAAATGGTAAAAAAATATATTCTATTGGATGACAATATATATTTTTATTAAAATATTTAAGTTTTTTTTAATTATGTTTTTGATTTAGCTCTTGACTGTAAAGTTAAAATGTCAAATAATACAAATGAATTAAAACAAAAGTAAAAAAAAACTCAATTTGACAATAAAACACAATAGAATTACTTTAAAAATATCTAAAATTGAAATGATGATAATGTTTTAAATATCACAGAAGTGAATCAGTCGATTTTGAATATTTTAGTGCCGTTTATGAATTTTGTGTAATCTATTTTTTAAGTTAAAAAAAAAACTTTATAGTTTAACAGTATAATCTGATTGCTCTTCCTGATTTGACTAATAAATTTTCATTTTAAATGTAAAATAATTAATGCAAATTAATAAAACAAATAAAAAACTAATAAAAATGCCAATAACTTTACTTTAATGCCAATAACTTTAACTTTAACAAAATTACTTAAAATGATCTAAAATTGTATAGTTACTTTTTACTTTAAAAAAATTGATTACACAAAGTAACTATAAAATGTTGCTTGTTCAAGCTACTTATTTTAAATAGGCCTAAATCACAATTCTTTGGAAAAAAAAAAAAATATTGTGGGACAATTTAATTGTCACGAGTCTGGCGTTTCTGTGTTGTTCATGTAGTTGTTGTGATGTCCCATGTGCTTCTGTTTACCCTATGTGATTCCTTTGCTCAGTTTTCCTGCCATTCGCTAGTTTCAGTAGTTCCACACCTGTTTGTAATCTGTTTAATCATTAATTTTCCTTAATTTTTCCTTTATTCATTAGAGATCATCACAGTGTAATGAACCGCCGACTCAATTATGGATTCATTTTCTCAGCTTAGTCACTATATTATTCAGCGGTCACCACAGTAAAATGAACCGCAAACTTATCCAGCATATGTTTCACGCAGCAAATGCTCCACAGCCACAACCCAACACTGGGAAACACCTATACACTCTTGCATTCACACACATACACTACGGCCAATTTAGTTTATTCAATTCACCTGTACCACACTGTAAGAAATGCAGGGTTCCACACAATTCCTTCATGTTGTTGCAACACAAATCAATTACATTAACTTAATTGTTTTTACAAATTTAAATTGATTGAACATAAAACAAGTAAGTTATTCCAGAAAAACCTTCAAGAATTGAGTTGATTCAGCTTATTATAATTAAGTAGACTGAACAAGCAGCAAAATTATTTTTTTTGAGGGCACGTCTTTGGACTGTGGGGGATACCCGGAGCATGCACCCTAAGAAAACACATGAGTAATGCCAACTGACCCAGGCGGGGCTCGTACCAGCAACCTACTTGCTATCGTGCCCACTGCGCCACTGTGACGCCCTTGTGTTTTATATTTGTAAATCTTTGTATACGTGTTTTGTTTTGTAAATTGTTCATTTACAATTAGTTGAAATAACACAATTCTTTAGGTTCTGGGACAACTTAATTTTGTTATGTTCAATCTACTTTTGAAAATTACATTTGTACGAATGATTAAGTTAGCTTAATTGATTTGTGTTAGAACAACATGGAGTTGCCTACAACCCAGCGTTTTTTTTTTGTTTTTTTTTACAGTACACGTTGTCCATTTTACACACAACATGTTCTAATGTTTGGCATTCGCTTGTGTAAAGTCCATGAAACCTAGAATCGTAACCAAGAATCAGAATCAGTTTTGACAATAGTCCCATTAAAAATCAGAACCAGTTTTGACAATAGTCCCATTAAAAATACCCTACAAGGCTCCATTAATGTACACAGTCTTCCCGTTAATGCTGGCCCTGAGGACTCGGGCCTGATGAAAGCAAATATGAAGCTTTTGTTTCTCTCATGATTGAGTCTCAGATGAGATTTGGAGAAACCCAGTGATCACTTCTTGCCCTTTAATATCGTCATCGGCCACATGAGCGAGCCGATTGGAGATCACCACTGCCATGACACTCGCGCTAATCCAATTATGTTTAGTGAGCGAGAGGTAATAATTGGATTATTGGGAATGAGGGTGAAATATGATATAAATGTTATCGCTCCGGCCTCTTCTTCTGCATTCCCCCAGGAACTTCCATTGTGAATCATGTAAACGTGTGTGTCATGTGGACTGATGTGTTGGATAGGCTTTCTGCCATGATGTTAGTGTTGTGTGGTACAGAAAGCTGGATAAAGAGTGATATTTATATTTTAAAAGTATTTTGTAATAGAAATAGTTTTTATTAGTTAATGTTATTTAATGCATTTACAAACACGAACTAGGAATGAATAATACTTGTAAAGGATTTATTAATCATAGTTCAACATTTAATAATTCATTATTAAAATGCAAATGCATGTGATTGTCTTCAGAAACATTTTTGTTGTGCTGGTTGAAAGTCTCTTCACATTCCAATAGTACTGATTGAAGTAAATAAACTAAATGTGTTTATATGTGTTTTTATATTCTGGATGAGGCTAAGACTAAAAAAGTTCGTCCAATTGAATATTGTCTGGCCGACATTTCCCATGATTCTGATAAGTAGCCCAAACTGTCTGTCCCTAAATGTTGATTTGTACAACTGCGCATTTCTGTTTACGCAGATCAACATTTGGCGTGTGCATGCGCAGCGCTGTCATGTGGACACGAGTGACAGCGGTAAAAACAAATGCTCAACTTTTTAAAATCCTGAGTCGGTATTGGAGTTACTTCTGCAGGCTGGACGAAGGACGACACCATGGCTGAAGTGTTTCTTTTAGAAAGGTCATGTTCCGTTTTAAAAGTATTTTAGTAACGC
This sequence comes from Danio albolineatus, assembly GCA_903798035.1. NCBI lineage: Eukaryota > Metazoa > Chordata > Actinopteri > Cypriniformes > Danionidae > Danio > Danio albolineatus. The sequence goes on along the minus strand of CAIGQQ010034268.1, from coordinate 4,189,127 downwards.
AAAGCTGATGTAGATTGTGTTGTTTTACGAATGGGTTATATGCACAGATGTGTTGTTCAGCCACTGAAATCGTCTGATGATGGTTTCATAAGGGACCTTTTACATCAATAATGTAGATTTTTTTTTTATATATAGTATAACAACAAAACATCAGTAAATAGCGTTATTCCGCCAGCTTGTGAGACCAGCAATCCTTGCATGCATGAAATATTGCACATTATGACAAGTTTTGCTTGCTACAACTGAAACTCCTCATCCACCTCCAGTGTGCAGCATCCACCTATATGATGCGACGGCAGCCATATTTTGCCAGATCGCACCACACACCAGCTGATTGGTGGAGGAAAACGATGAAGCAAATTATGATAAGGGGATGGTTAGGAGGCCATGATGGAAGAAGCCAATGGGCAGATCTAGTAGGGTTAAACCCCTACTCTTTTTCAAAGAACATCCTGAGATTTTTAACGACCACAGAGAGTCAGGACCTCGGTTTAACGTCTTATCCGAAAGACGGATGATCTAACTATGAATGACTTTTTTCATTAAGGATGCAGTATGTCAGTTTGACACCCAGTGGTTGAACTAGGTATTGCACTCCCGGTTCAAAACACATGCAAGAGGGTTGCCAGATTGACAAAACCAACACAGGCTGATTTAAATCGTGTTTTACAGAAAACAACAGCAACAGAAAAATTTCCATATTAAAAGAAGTTTTTGTTCTAACCAACAACTCGAATTGGAAAATTAGAAACGGCTTCTATTTCTCACAGCTGATTGACAGAAAACTGACAATGATCACCTCAGGTACACCTCATGTGCTTTTGTCTGTGTTAAATGCTAACAATGTGAGCTTGAATGCCATTTTACATGACATTTATTGCCAGACTGTATACTGAAAGCTGCAGCAGATAGTTCACCTCAGATCTTGAAAATCTGTGACTCAGTGTAGGCCAGCACAGATCCGTGCTTCAGCATGTACATATAATAATGTTAAAGAGGGTTAATATGTATTAAATAGATTATAAACTTTACTGTTTTGTGAGTACATATTCTGTGCTTCTGAATGGCTGTATTTAAATTTCTGTCGTGTTTCGTCTGATGCGAACAGCCAAATTGCTGCGTATCTCGTCACGTATGTTGTTAGGACACAGGGTTACAATGTAACCTGCTCACCTAATGTTTACGTTCATAATATTTATATCATTTGCTAATTAACAACCCCCTCATGTGGAACTCTGAATCTGCTCTCCTTTTGGAGGCTGTTACTGTCCACCAGAGGTCGCATTTCGGTGGCGGATGCATTCTTTGAGAGCCTCCCTGACTTAATGAGTGAAATATACTGTTTTACATCAAGGCAACCCGGGGTGCTGAAATATAATTGGCTAAACAGGCATTGAGCGGGTTAAGGAAATCAAAACTAAGACCAGCATGTAATGCACAGCTTCAAAGCAGAATATCTGACTTCAGCATTGTTTTTCAGATAAACAAAAATGTTTACTTAGCATGTTTCTTAAATATCTGCCAACAAATTATGGTATTTTTATGCTTTAGAAGAGTCAAAAACTTACAGCACATTTTACTAACATTAGCAAAGGTGAATAAATACTGTAGGAATAATCAGTAACACTGTACTATTTTATGCTCAAAAAATACAATAACTACCATTAACTAATGCAACGTCAATGTAAAGCATTACTAATGAATCCAAACTTCTTCAATTATTGTGTTCTTTAATTCTTAGTCTTTCTCCAGTCTTTCTTTGCTCGTTATACTCCAATTTACCTCATCAAATCTTCTCATAATGCATAATGTGATGATTTTGGATGACTTTTTGCCACCTCATTCTGTTGTTGTTGTTGTTGTTTTTGTTGTCGTGAATGTGTGTGCGTTATCTATCAGATGTCAAAGTATTACTCAGAAATTAATCAGAAATGGCACACATCTACTCCCACTGCAGGCTGTACTCGCCGTCCACTGCTGCTCAAACACATCTCTCAGTAAAAGCTTCACCCACACTGATTCCAGATGGAGTTTTAGTTCAACACAAACCACACAAGCAAAAACACACTGCCTGGCAGGAGAGAGGTGTCTGAAAAACAGCAATGTTTTCATTACATCATGAATACATTTTAAACAGTACTTTTTTTCAGGGTTAGAAGTTGGCTTGACTTTTGGTGATCCGACTAAATTTTGTGAACATGTGGGAGTGCATGAATGTATAAGATATGAGAGAATGGGAGAAGGGTGTTTGTGTTTGTTTGTTTTGTTGGCTGATATGACCAAGGGGTGAATGTTTGGCTAGTCTCTGCCTCAAACGGCACACCCACAGATGCCCGCTTTACCACAATGATGCATGTTGCAGAAAAAAATAACAAACTCTGTAGGAAATTGATTCTGATTGACTTTTTAAAAATCTTTTTACATAATTTTGAAGGTAAATCAACAAATATTTATATTGTTGTTGTTATTATTACATAACTTTATATCATTAGAACTTCATCTGAATGCTGTAACACTTCAATAAAAACTAAATTAATTATAATAATACAAAGTAGAATCTGCTTAAAGGGTCACGAAACACCAAAACAAAATTTTTGAGCTGTTGACAGTCATATATGTGTCCCACGCTGCTATAAACACTATTAGGACACATGTATTTCAATAAAAAGTGAAAATTGGTCGTTTTTGCATTATTTCGAGCAAATTTGTTTTTCTGGTTTGAAACAAGTTTTTGAAGCTGCGTCACGCGGATGAGATCCATGTGTGGAGAGTGGATGTCTGTACCTGCTAGTGCATCGAGACGTCTCTGAGCGAGCGGCATTGATTCATGAGAAAGACTTGGTTCAAACCAATCAGCGCGTTCTATTGTGTTTGCGGTGCAGCTTCATTAATATGCATGATAGCTTCAAGACTGTTTACCTGCTACAGTGTTCAGACGGCAGAGAGACGCCACAGAGTGTTGCCAAAACAAGTGGAAGAAGAAGAATTGTTTGTAGACACATGTCGCCAGTGTTGTTTATAAATGTGGTCCAACGAAAGTTTTGCTTTCATTTCCCTGCTATGAGAGCGCAACTGGACTCACGGTGGATTACAGAGCATGCGAAAAATGCGTTTGTAAGGAACATTTTACCCGAGAGCTTTCCGCATTTGGAAATGGTGAAATTCCGATTTGCCGCTCGTCTCCTTTTCAAAAAACAGCCGCGGTCCAGTTGGTGTTGATTTTCCTGTCTCTACAGATGTGGTAAGTGAGAGAATGCTGCTCTCCAAATGTGTAACCATATAAACACCCTAATCAAACGCTATCTGTTGTGTAGAATTTTTGCCACGTTTTGTGACAGGATAGTGTATACACACACGGCTTTCTGACGCTGCTTACCGAGGGCGTCCAAGTTCGTGGCTCTGTAAGTCTAGAGCAATTGTTTGGGTAAAATCAAAAGTTCAAACCAGCTATGATGAACTGATGAAATAACGACTAACTAACTAATAACGAAATAACTATGTCTAATGTAGCAAAACCTAAAGGTAACTGCTAAAGTTTAATGACAATCTTGTTAGTTTCACAAATAAATTAGCTTTGAAAATGCTCAGCTTTATGTTTTTTTTTTCTTTAAAGATAAGTTATGTAAAGTCAATTAGCATGTTGCTAACATAATGTTTCATATTTAACATGTTGCATGGGTTAACATCTTTTTCTAGAGTGTTTGCCATTTTTAGCACATTGCTAGAGGGTTTTCTTCAACTAGCATGTTGCTAACTAGCATGTTTAAAATCAAATAAATGTTATTTATATAGCACATTTCTACAACCAAATAGCTGATCAATGTGCTTTACAGCAATAAAACAATGTTTTAGTATGTTGCTAACAATAAACAGTATCTTAACACTTTTCACGTTTCTAGCATGAATAACCTGATAGGTTGGTAAGCAATAAAGCATTAATTAGCACATAACTAGCATTGACATCATTTATATAATCGATTATGGTATTAGCATGTTATAATGGATTATCAGGCTAGCAGCATGTTTTAGCTAGGGTATCGTATTGTTACAATGAATTAGCATGTTGGTAACATTTAAAACATGAATTAGCCCAATGCTAACAGTTATCACGTTTAGAATGATTTAGCATGGTCAGCACAAATTAGCACATTGTTAACATGCTGCTAACACAGTTATAACATGAATTAGCTTACTAGCGTGACTTTGTTACTTTAAATGCAGGTTTCTCTAAATAGCTTGTTAACACATTTCATGTTTCTAGCATAATTAACCTTATAGGTTGGTAGGTGCATCAAACAAGTTTTTCAGATTTGTACTAGATAAAAATGTGTGTTGTTCAATAGTTTCAGGACCACTTTGATGAAATGAGATGGTTCACATTAAATGTTGACTACACTCTAGGTAAAGCATAGCAAATCAGTTACTTATGAGTACACCCACGCGGAATCTGCACGTGCAGAATTCTGCTGATTACTACAGTTTTACTAGTGTAAATGTGTGTAAATGTATATTTATTCAATTTTTAATATAATTTCAGTAATAATATTCACTAATATGAAAATATTCAAATTATTTATTTACAATACAGTTTGTAAAGTAATAGTTTCTATTGTTTTGTAGATATTTTATATGAGATACTTGCTTTGTTTACCAAATAAAGTGGATCTAATTGGATTTGTATTGTAAACATTAAATAAAAGTTAAAAAGGTATAACGTTTTATTTCATATATTAAGGTTTTTAGTTATGATACTCCCAAAATCATTCCACATAAATCTGCAGATTTTTAACAAAAATCTGCGCAGAAATGTCCGCAGATTCCATCTGGCCCTACTTATGAGCATACATGCACTGTAAAAAAACAATAAGTTAAGGTAACTCAAACTATTTTAGGAAACCGATTGCAACAAACCATTTAAGTTCAAAATCTAATCCTAATGAGTACTGTGAACTTAATCCATTTGAGTAAAGAAAGCAATTTGAGCACAGTAAAACCCAATAAACGAAGAGAACTCAAACCAACTGAGTACTGTAAAACATAATACATGTAAGTTAAGGCAATTCAAACCGTTTGAGGAAACCAATTGCTACAAACCATTTATGTTAAACTAATCTATATGAGTACTGTGAACATATACTCTATTTAAATTGAAGTAATGAGGTATTTAATTAACTCATTACCTTCAACACTGAGTTCAAAACTCTTTTCAAATGTGTAGAATTAACTTTCTGTAAATTGAGTTAACTACACATTTCATTTGATAAAGTTGACTGTTGGGTTTTACAGTGTATCAATAAGCATTTTGTTAGGATGTTGCCTACATAGGTAGTAATCTATATTAGGTATTCAAACAGAGCCATTGTTTATTTATTTATTCTTTTTCATCTTCTATGGCAGGGTGGGTGGGGCAATGTGGGCGGAGTCAGGCTGACTCTGCACAGCATCTGCAATGAGCCCTGGCTCTGGTTTGGTGCCCAGTGGAACTGGCAGGATTTGGGAGCATCAGTGCCAAAGAGTTTCGCAGCAGGCTGGCTTACTTAGACAGCTCACACCTGAGATACACCACACACATGCTGCACACACACACACACACACACGCACACACACACACACACACAGACAATCCTCAGATAAACCCAAACAAACACAGCCTAGATATTAGCACTGACTGCTTGGCAGAGCCCAGAAAGACGGAGAAAAGAGACATTCTGGGTAAATACAGCTGGGCGCTTTTAGCTCAATGTTCTGCCCTGTCATTCAGCGAAATATGACTGTTGGTGGATCAAAGTCTGGGCTGTAACGAAGGAAAAAGAAACAAGGAGACTGCGCAAAAGTCTCCTTTTGTTTTACAAAACTAATAAGGGTCCAAACTCAGACCTGAATCATGTCCTGATGGACCACACAGCTTTAGCCAAATGTGATATTACAAAGGATTACAAATACTGTCTGTTACTGAAGAAATGGACACATGTAGGATCACTTCAAAAGGCCGTCGTCTGAAATGAATGTTATTTGCAGGACTCCCTCGGTAAATGAAAGCAGTGCATTTATCTTAAAACTAATAACACACAATAAAAACTGTATGAGTTTAGAGCAATGGTTTATGAAACTGGGAGATAATCACACAGATGCCCTGGAGTGCAATTGCATTTGTTGGAAAAATGCTTTGATGTGAACTTTTCTGCACAAATTCAAAGCAAGGCGCATTTTTGGTTTGGTTTCTCGAATACTGTATTTGTTAAAGACATACACTCACCAGCCACTTTATTAGGTACATCTTAGTAGTACCAGTTTGATCCCCTTTTGGTTCAGAACTGCCTCAATCCTTCATGGCATAGATTCAACAAGGTACTGGAAATATTCCTCAGAGATTTTGGTACATATTGAATGATAGCCTCACACAGTTGCTGCAGATTTTGACTGCACATGTTCCACTGCATCCCAAAAGTGCTCTAATGGATTGAGATTTGGTGACTGTGGAGGCCAATCGAGTACAGTGAACTTATTGTCACATTCAAGAAACCAGTCTGAGATGATTTGCGCTTTGACATTGCACGTTGTCCTGCTTGAAGAAGCCATCGGAAGATATGTACATTGTGGTCATGAAAGGGAAGCACATGGTCAGCAACAATACTACACGACACGATGCTCAGTTGGTACTAATGGGCCCAAAGTGTGGCAAGAAAATTTCCCCCACACCATTACACCATCACTAGCAGCCTGAACCATTGATACAAGGTTGGATGGTTCCATGCTTTCATGTTGCTGACGCCAAATTCTGACCCTACCATCTGAATGTTGCAGCAGAAATTAAGACACTTCAGACCAGGCAACGTTGTTCCAATCTTCTGTTGTACAATTTTGGCGACCTTGTGCGAATTGTAGCCTCCATTTCCTGTTCTTAGCTGGCAGGGGTGGTACCCAGTGTGGTCTTCTACTACTGTAGCCCATCCGCCTCAAGGTTGGACGTGCTGTGCGTTCAGAGATGCTCTTCTGCATACCTCTGTTGTAATGACTTTCTATCAGCTGACTAGCCCTTCTCCTCTGACCTCTGACATCAACAAGTCATTTTCTCCCACAGAACTGCCTCTCATCGGATAATTTCTATTTTTTGGAACATTCTTTGTAAACCCTTTGGATGGTTGTGCGTGAAAATCCCAGTAGATCAGCAGTTTCTGAAATACTCAGACCAGAATACTCTGGTATATATATATACTCAGAATACTCAGACCAGCCCGTCTGGCACCAACAACCATGCCATGTTAAAAGTCACTTAAATCGCCGCCTTCCCCATTCTGATGCTCGGTTTGATCTGCTGCAGATGGTCTTGACCATTTCGACATGCCTAAAAGCATTGAATTGCCACCATGTGATTGCAGTTGGACATTAAATACCAACTGGTGTTTAATGCAATAAAAAAAATTAAGATGACATTTAATAGTATCTGAATTCAGATTTTTTTCTTAATCTATATATTAAAATATCTTATAGTTTAAACTACATGCAATAGAAATATCTTTTTTCAGCTAGGTAAAATATAAATGTCATAATTTAAATTGAATTAATTTAATTTACATGCTACCTTATGTAGATTTTTATTTACAGGCTTTTATTTATTTATTTGCAGCTAATGTTTAAGCAATGGGATAATCATTTTGTTAACTGATCAAACATAATTTAAGTGATTTTTCATGTGTATTCTGTTGCATGAAGAAAGTGCACAGCATGTGAGAAAATCAGCTTTTATCTTTTATATTTTTTCATCTTGCATTTATAGACTCTTATTTCTGCATCACATACCTGAAAGCTCTTCTTATATCCGTTAAGGACTCTAGACAGTGATCTGAAGATCATAAAGTTTAGCCGCATCCATGAAAATACAACCATTTAATCGAGCAGTTACTGTCCTGCACCCCTGGCAATTTCTGCAGAGACGGTAAGAAGCGCGCCGCAATCTTTCATCATTAATAAAAATACTCTGACTATCCTGCTGATGTTTTGCTCTTGGAGGATGCGAAGGTTTATGGATGCTGACTCAATTTGTAATAAAAAAGAAATCTCAAACCTTCGCCTACAGCGCCGGTCTGATAGAGGGAAATAAATGCATATTGTACTTTCTGAAAAGTCGAGCTTGAGATTTGAGATGGTGAAGTGGTTTAAAGTGCGGTAATAAGTTGTGCAGGTGTCAGGTATTTCAGACTAAGGTAAAGTGAAAAATTCCTTCACATGCCTGAAGCAAATGGGGGGAATGAGTGAGAAATATTAGTGGTTTCCTATCAAGATTCTTGTCTAGTTAGCAACTTCAGTTTTCCACACTATTTGGGAACATCTTGAGGTGAATGTACTCAGGATGGAGTATATGTGTGCATGAGATATAAGAGATGTTATTCAAAAATTATTTTAATGTCTGATGTTAAATGTAACTGTAAATCTAGAGTTGGGCAAAGTGCTGTAACAAGAAAAAATAGCTCTGTATGTTGGCCAATAAAGATATCCTAATTGTTAGTTTTCAATACTATTTTGGGTTATTTAAACACCTAATCAAAGTTGATGTAGTTACAGTGTAACTATTTATTTAACTACCGAGGAACATTAATTAATTAATATATGGTTAGGTTTAGGGTTAGTTACAGTTATGCATAATTATGCATATTTACTATACATAATATAGTACACATTTATGCATATGCTATTTACTATTTGCTACTACATGTTCCATGCACTACGTTTCCGTAAAATAAAGAGGCACCCTATTTTGTACTGAGCTTTTTAAATAAAAAGTTGTTTCAGTTTAAAAAAAAAAAAAAAAATGATTTGGGCTTTAGTCATTTTGTTATGTTTTTTGTGCTTTCCTTTAAATATAGTGTTTTCAATCTTCTTTTGGTTGTGCTGATCCAGAACAAACAGAAATTATTTCCTGGTTTCCATCCAAAAGTGAGGTGATTCAATCAATCAAAGTTTGCCATAAAATCCCAAATGCGAATTAGTTGCATTTCCATCAAATTATTAGAGCCACTGACTGTAGTATTGGTAACCTAGCAACCAACAGAAAAGCGAAGATAAATCTGAGGTCACTCTGCACTTTTTGGCCCCATAGACTTCCATTCATAAGCGATAAAATACGACATACTAAAAATGCAAGCTTGTGGGACAAGTTTCAAGCTTGGAAAACTCTGACCTGGAAATTGCATCACGTGCTTGCATGAGACCAACATAATATCAAAACATGACATCTCTGTACTGAAATGTAAAATATGGAGCAATCGCTTGCTTTAACGTCTAATCATCTTGTTTAATCTCACCCCTTTTCGTAGCACCATATGACCGACTTTCGTGAGCACAAACTCTGACCGTGGCTTAATGGGTTAAAGTTTAGATGGGATACAGCTGCGGATATTCACATCAGTGCATACCTGTCAACTTTTAGTATGTGAAAATAACCCAATTTATGCTCGTTTAGCTCATTTAGTTGTGTTTGGGAAAAAAAACACCAAGATCGACATCTTTAGATGTTGTTATTATTATTTATGTGTATATGTCTGTTCAAACACGCACCCAAAACCCAGACTTTCGCTCCTCTTTAAATTGCATGTACAGAATCCGTTTGAGAAACAGTGTCTATTTATCACTATGGAGCGCGTCAGCTGACAGTCACGCACCGCTTTATGACTGTTTTGAGGATTGCGTTGGTGGAGCGACAGCACCTGTAATGACAAGGAAAGGGAATCACGCCGTTTTTTATATTTCTTTCTAAGTGTTATATGCCTAAATAAATCGAAAGCACAGAACGGGCTCACAAATAAGAGCAATTGGCAGCCCCTGGTGGTTTGGCGGTATGGGTTGCGTACAGGGAGGATCGACTCTTTAATGTTTATCGCCACCCTTCAGAGAAAGACTGAAAATACAGGAGAAATACGGGAAAATACCTTGAAGGGATGGTAGCTGGATAGAACTGTAAAATAGAGGAAGAATCCCGGGAAAATCAGGAGGGTTGCCAGGTATGCATCAACGTAGCATATTTTTTGTGACGCTGTACAACAGTTTTTATTTTTACATTACTGTGAGAGTTGGAGGGTTGGGTTTAGGGTTGTGGATGGGATGGGATGCAAACACTAATAAAATACCATTTATTGGGTAATTTAATAAAAAATATATGAATATTATTCATTAACTTCTGTCCACGACTGTATCCTTTCTAGCAACAACTGCATAATGGAGAAGGCTGATTAGTTACGTGGGTGTAAAATTTGCTACGTCAGAGTTTATTTGGCAAATTTGTCAAAAACAACCTCAAACAAGACTGAAACTTTTTCAGGGGATTTTTATTAAAGACTTGACATTTCCATCACTCTAAGATTGTGTCGTGTTATACTTCAAAATCAATGGCAGCTGAGACATGTCCCAATAAAAGTGGTTTAATTAATGTGGGTTTTATGCCCAAAACACAAGCCGAACTCTGTAGACTCTAACTCTAGACCACCGACCATTCTTCCCGTCCTTACAATAGCAAAGGGTGTGTCAAATCCACTTACAGTAAGTGTACTTGCACCATGTGCTTTAGACGATGAGTTTAGATCATTAAAATAGACCAAAATATTCATCAACTTTCACAAGCTAAACATGAATCCATTGCCCCATGTAAATAAACAGCTGTTTGCTTAAATCAAAGGTGTGCGATTTATGAGAGGCTTTTGAGATGACCTAGTGTACGTGTGCTGTTTTCTCATTAGCACATATTATACCTGCTAATGAAGCAAGACTTTACAAGATGTTGTAGTGGTTCTTTCTCTATACAATCTCCACCCATACACAATGGACCCATTAGCTCAGTCAACAGATGAATAATTAGTGCTGTTCTACATGCTGAATTAGCAAATAAGGTGAAGTTAACTGCATACTTAAATGTTTGTGTAGACGCTAATTGATAATTTGTCATTAAGTTGACATATTCCAAAGCACCTTCAGTGTATTTGCTTGTGCATACTTCCCCGCTACACAGTATCAAAAAATGCATGGCGATGGCTGAATCTGAAATTGAATACTCCTCTATTAGGCACCTTTAGAAGGAGAAAAAATAATTACAGATTGCATTCATAATACAACCATTTGTTTCCGATCATATCATGGGTTTTAGAACTATTGTAAAACCAATGATATTTGCAACCCAGGCTCATTCTGAATACCTATCCCTGTGTACATTTCTGGAGAATGCCAAATACGTCTCAGGAGCTACGTTTGTTTTGCAGTTTTTGTTTTCACGAATCCACTAAAGGCCGCTGTGTAAGCATTTTCACATCTCCAATTTCTCTCACAAGTGCAATTCGCACCTGATCTTCTCTCGTAAATTCATCAGAGGCCGCTGACGACTGACTGACTGACCAACTGATCGATTACCCCCACCCAAACCCAACCAATAGTGTTTTCAAAAACACCAATTTACCCTGACTCCCACTTCCCTAAACCCGACCGACAGTTTTAAAAAGCAATCAAGAAAAAGAAAAGCCTTTTAACCACATTTTCAGATTTTACAACATGTACACCCTGTTATTTACTTGTTTATTTTATTTTTTGGCTTCTGTTTTTGTCCTACCTGCTGTCTGGAACCGTTCTTTGCCAGACTTGAACTCCGTTGTCATGGTCCGTGTGTACTGGTCAAACTCGTAATATCAGCAAGGCCATCCACATGGAGGTAAACGGTCAGCTGGTAAGCACAAAAAGGAAACGCATAATACCACCCTGTAGCTTTTTTTTTTTTTTTTTTTTTTTAAGAATATGCAAGAGATGCACAAATTGGCATCACAAACAAAAAAACAAAATGACAAAGAACAGATAAAACAACAACAATACAGTCAGGTACTGGAAGTTGCAGGTGTGTGTGTGTGTGTGTGTCTGTATGTAATTATACCTGGGTAGGACAGGTCAGTGTTTTTTTTTTTTTTTTTAACATGACAGCCTTCGTATTGCCGCGATTATGTAGTGCCCTTCGAAATGAGTCACAGCTATTGACTTCCATAGTGTGTGAAAGTCATTGTCATTTAAAATATTATCTTTTGTGTTCAACAGAAGAAACAAATGCATAAAGGTTTAAAACCACATGAGGGACAGTAAACAATGAGATTGTTTAATTTTGAGAGGACAGATCTATTTAATGACCATCAGTGTCACTATTAACAGGGATTTCTGAATTGTACATCCCATATAAGAAATGAAATTGTCATTCATGATTTTAGTTAGCTATAATAACTTGCAAAGCCTCAAAAAATCCCAACAGCAGGACACGGAATGTGGATGTTGAGCAGCACATCTTGGCTGCTTCCCAAGAGATGGATTCATCAGAATGACCAATAGTACTGCAATAATGCCCTCCAGACAAGAGCAGACTTGGAGTTAGCATTTTCATGCAAAGCTAAATGCTGCACTGGGAACTCGATTACTAGAGACCCTTACGGCAGATTAAATGAGCCCATTCAGTCCCATCCACACTAGATTATTGACTGCTAGTGATCAGTCATCAGCTTTCAGTGAAGCCCATAGGGTTTGTGCTTCTAGACAGCTGGGCTCAGACTCAAAGGCAGTTTGGATAGAGTCCACCAGGAGTGCTGAACATGTAATATCCATTTCTAAACACGACATTCCTGGAATGGAACAGATTAGCCTTGTTCTTTCCTTGTTCTTCTTTTCAGAGCAGGAGGAAAATCTGGTCCGGAAGCCTCCAATAGAACTAGCTATGAAGGAAGAGAATGCACCCATTAACTGTTCATTTCAGGCTATTAATTTATGACTTACTATGCTTAAAATTGGGACGACGCGGTGGCTCAGTGGTTTGCACTATCATAGCAATTGGTTCGCTGGTTCAAGTCTCGGCTGGGCCAGTAGGCATTTCTGTGTGGAGTTTGCATGTTCTCCCCATGTTGGCGTGGGTTTCCTCCACGTGCTCCGGTTTCCCCCACAGTCTAAAGATACTGTATGCGCTAAAGGTGAATTGGGTAAACAAAATTGGACTTTGTGTATTTGAGAATGTGAGTGTATGGGTGTTTCCCAGTTCTGGGTTGCGGCTGGAAGTGCATCTGCTGCGTAAAGCATATGCTTGAATAGTTGGCGGTTCATTCAGCTGTGGCGACCCCTGATAAATAAGGGACTAAGCCTGCAAGTGCTGTTATCAAGCATTTTGCATAACTGCACTTTTATTTTACATTTGTTTAAAATGTCATTCTTTGGTGATTTAAAGTCAATATTTTGTATTGATTCAGCAGAAGTGTATTTCCAAATGTAAATGTGTTAAAAGGTTTAAATGTGTTATAATTTTATATGTTGTACTATAAACGTTTAATAATAAAGCGTGTCACTTTAAAGAAATAACGTGCAATGTGAGTGCCGTGTTTATGAGTCGCCGGATAGACTGACAATGAACAGACGCATGTCAATGCTAGGGAAAGTTACGTGCGTTAAAGAAGATTAAAGTTATTGCTGTCATAAGTCAAAGGGACAGTTAAGACTACTTTATTAATCCAAGGACCCTCTTTTCATAACAGGCGACCAACAAGGTATTTGTTTTGCTTGTTTGATGTATTGAATAATCGTGTCTGTATAATTTCTTATACGATTGTACTGTGTTTATTTACTAATACAGTTCTCACGGCGTCAAAGGCGCAAAGCACATTTAGAGGACGACCTTAAAATAAACGCCCATTCCAGAGAAACAACCTGTGTCTGTGTTGTTGTGAAGAGAGTTACAAAGCCAAAGGAAAATGAATAAATGAATGCTTAAAACTGGTGTGTAAATTATACATTGGCTATCAGTACTGTTAGCTTTTTGTTCGGGAGTTTGTGGACTATGTAGAGTGCTCAGCATAATTGAGCACCCCCATTTTGAATGAATATTTTTATCCATTTCTCAGTGAATATAAGCAAAATATTTTTGGTGCATTTATACAGATATATTTATTAAAATAATATTTTAGGGTGCTTTCACACTAGCACTTTTGGTCCGCTCCCGGGTTCGTTTGACATCAGAGTACTGTACGTTTAGTTAGTGTGAACGTGTCTTCTAAACAAACTGTACCCGAGTCCACCTGAAAGAGGTGGTCTGGTGGACGGTTCATGCAAACTCTGGTCTGGTTCACTTCTAGGATGAATGCAATCTTACCAAAAAACAGAACCCCCAACAGTTCAACAAACTATTGTTTTCATAACGTTCATTCATGTGTTTGTGTGTGTATCACATACTGTACATTTGGTGGCAAGCGAAACACAGTGAAAATGCCTGCTTGTCTCCTTGTAAAACAGCTTCTGCAGACATCGCAGGATGTTCTGAACATTTATAATATTTTTGCGGCAGATGGTTGCAAATTTGTGGTTGCAATTATATGGGCTGAATTCAAACAAACAAATTAATGTGAACATTAATACATTTAATTTGTGTAAATTCAGCCCATATAGAATGTTTGCAACCCCTTACCATAAAAAATATGAGTAAATCCAGTGAATTTATTTAGTTTTTTCAGTGAAGGGGAGGCCAAATGTATATTTGTAACTTTATGTAACTTTGTTGTTGTTGTTTCTTCTTCTTCTTCTTCTTCTTTTTCTTTTTCTTCTACTTCTTATTATTATTATTTTGAATACAGATCAGTACAAACCATTTTCCATCAGATCAAATGTTAATTACACTGTAAAAAATGCTGGGTTCTACGCAATTTCTTCAGGTTGTCCCAACACAAATGGATTTTGTGGAAATGGAACTTAATTGTTTTTACAATTTTAAGTGGATTGAGCATAAAACTATTAGGTCATCCCCAAAAAACTCAGGAATTGTGTTGATTCAGCTCATTTTAAATAACTATTTTGAACAAATAGCAAAAATATACATTTTTGAATGTTTGGGGAATCAAACCGCTCAAAACTTCCCTGTAATTCACGCCTTGCTTATAGTTGATCAGATTTAACTGTAAGGTAAAAGTACGGCGCAGCACTGCAGCTAATCGACCTAAATGGAAGGCGAAGGTCCATCAGGAGTCATTTGTTAAAGTCTATCGTAGCAGACGTTTCTGAGCGCTGGCATCTGTCCAATCCTGAGACATTAGAGCGGATCGATCCATCTCGTTCTGTGAATCTTTCATCAACGGCTGAACTCTCGTCTCTCGGCTGCCAGCAACTCTCCTCCCACTCTCTGATCCTCTCCACCTCTTTCTATCATTCTCCGACCATCTGTAGCTTCTGGCACAACTCTACATGATGCTGAAGAGAATTAAGACCATTTTGACGTTACTGTGACTGAAAAAAATATTCACCTTAAAACTGATATATATATATTTTTTTAAGTACTCAATTCAAGTTTATCTATACAGTATAGGGATTTTCACAATAATTATAATAATTAAGCAGCTTTACAAACAGTGCACATTATTGTGTTACAATCAAATTCAGAAAACTTAAGGGTATTACACTGCAAATTTTAGACAATAGTTTTTACTACCTTAGAGTTAAAATGAACTTTTCCACAGAGTTTATATGGGAACCACTATAAAAGTGTTAAAATAACACTTTTGAAAGAGTTAGCATTATCAACACTCAGAGTGTTAATTAACAACTCTTATAGTGTAAAATATTAACATCACAAAGAAACACCACTCAGTGTTATGTGTTAACACTCTTAGGTCAAATTTTCAACACTGCACGGAAATAAAAATATTTCTTGTTTAATATCGGCAACACTTTATTAACTACTCTAATTAACTGTTTAAGGAAAACTATTCAAAACAGTCACAAACCGTATTTTCTTGTATTTTAACCGATAGGAGCAGTTTTAAGACAACTTTATTTTCTTTAGTTTTAATGTAACATCGCTAGTACAGAACAAAATAAAGATAGAGATATTTAAAGCTAACTTAAATATTTGGATGTCAAATGTCTATATACAAAAATTTTAAGTACTTTTTCTCACCAGTTGCTTCTTCTCATTTCTCCTCGTATCAGAAGAGCATGGCGTCTGGGAAAAATCCTCCAGGGATATTGCTGCGTAAAACTCCCGGATGTAGTCGTCAACACTGTATTATTAGTGTTCGATTCATGTAACTCTGTACACTCTCAGAAAAAATGGTACAATGTTGTGCCAAAGAAGGTACAAACCCTTGTCACTGGGGCAGTACCTTTTTATGGGACAGAATTGTATCTTTAAGAAAAGAAACAAATTTGTACATTTTAAGGTCATGATTTGTACCATGGGGAACCAAAATGTACCTTTGTTTTTAAAAACCTGCAGATACAATATTGTATACTTTGTGAAAGGTACCACCACAGTGACAAGACACTTTGTACCATAACAGTGTCAAAAATGCTTACCAAACATTTATTAAAATGCCTTAAATGTTTAGTTTACAATACCTACAGTTGTATGTTTTGGGCGCCACGGTGGCGTAGTGAGTAGCACGTTCGCCTCACAGCAAGAAGGTCGCTGGTTTGATCCCCGGCTAGGCCAGTTGGCATTTCTGTGTGGAGTTTGCATGTTCTCCCCGTGGTTGTGTGGGTTTCCTCCAGGTGCTCCGGTTTCCCCCACAGTCCAAAGACATACGGTACAGGTGAATTGGGTAAGCTAAAAGTTGGCGGTTCAATCCGCTGTGGCGACCCCGGATTAATAAAGGGACTAAGCCGAAAAGAAAATGAATGAATGAATGTATGTTTTACCAGGTGTAAGTATCTTTAAACATATACTTTTAAATGATGATTTTTTGTTTTAATATGGAAATTCATAAAATCACTTTGCCTTTCCAGTCATATTTATTTTCATAGATACTGTAATAAAGAAGGAGTTGTTCACTGGCACAGAACAGTATCATAAGAGGTCTTTTCAGTACCATATAAGGTACAATTTTTACAAAGGTACAAAAATGTTCCTCAGGAAACATTATTTTTGCCATCGTGTACCTTTTTTTCCTGAGAGTGTATGACAAGGAGGCAAATCAGCTTCTAACACTGAGAGGGTTATTTTATCTTTATCTAACTCTAGAATTTCAACAGTTTACTCAGAATTACTGCAACACTCGAAATTTAACACTAATGAATTTGCTGTGTTACTATAACTTTATTGGTTACTAATAACTTTAATTAACTAATAGTTTTTTAATGCAGTGGAAAGTTTCTCTGGATATTAACAAATATCTTCAAAGTTTCAAAAAAGAAGGTGTGGTCTTCAAAGTTTCCAAGTTTTTAAGCTGTTCATTGTTATAGCAGAGATGATCGATCGAGCTCTCCCCCTCTCCAGTGCCCAAAATTACAGTTTATATATAATGATGAGTACATAATACTCAAAGGCCCTCTATATAGCATAGGTGATATCTGTGTACATGTACAATTAAGTTTATTTGTGTATTAGGTGTAGCCTATGTGTTATCCTCGAAGTCTTCGATTGTTGGTATCATCTCTTCACAGGTCTTGGATCAAAGAACAGATCAAATATATAGTGTATCTATGGGTTATAATGTATTTAAGCAAGATATATTAAATGTCGATGCGAAAATGAAGTGCTATGAATGAAAATAGAAGTTATATAAACAAACATACACTCACCGGACACTTTATTAGGAGTGTCAATAACTCGGTAATAAGATACACAGTTTAACTACAGAAGAATCAAGCTTTAAAGCTACACAATTGTTGAAAATTATTACAATATTTAGTAATTTTTTTAATGGAATGCTAATGGTCTAATCTGATTCAATGATTTATGCTAAGCTAAGTTAAAAATGCTCTCGCCAGGCACAGAGATCGGCTGAATGGATTCAAAAATGGTAAAACTTGTCTCTTTAGCTCTAGGGGAGTTGTAAAATGAGCTTTTTCTAAAAAAGAAAGTGGAGTGTTGCTTTAAAGATTCTTTTCGTGGACAATAGCTGATTTCTAAGTGCTCCCTATTACATCTTGAGAAAAATGATTGGTGCGTGTGAGCCACTAAGCCATATATTGATTTCAGTTGTGCTTTTGATTAATCGTACAGCCACGAAAGTTATCATGTGGCTTTAAAACCTAGTGAATAAAACAAAAGCCCCTGTCGATGCTGACAGAATTCTGTCATTTCGCTCCAGAAGGAAGCAGGTCCACCTGTGGAGAGGAATGTTGACTTTCACATGCGATTTTTATGGCTGGAATTTTTGGTCCAGAAAGTGCTGAGTGCATGTTTATAGAGCGTACAGATTGTTTTATCACATGCGTTTCATTACAGTCTATAGGTGCACATGCATGTATATGTTTGTGTTGTGTAAAAAGACTGAGGCGAACAGAAGGGTGAAGCATAAATTCATGCTAAAGGAAGCATTTTAGATGCATTGGACACGGCATGACCTTTTTTTTCAGTTTTCACTGGCACGCAACATTAAGCATGAACAGGATGGAAATCGACCCCCTCATCCTCCATGAAAAGGTTCTAACAGATTTGAGGTCACAAACACAATATAATTTAAAAAGGAATCCACTTGAATCTTCTTTCCCTGAGCAAAGACAGTCTTCATCAGCAGAGCAAAATATATTTTGGCTTCCTTCCGACAGAGCAATTATCCTCAATTAAAAAAACAAGGCCATTTCTGCTGAACAATATATAAAAAGCACTTTAATATTGGTCTGTACAATGTGCTTTAAAACTCTCAAATCTCATTTGCATGCATATAAATTAAAGTGTTGTAATGTCCTGAACGTGATTCAAAGCCCTTGAGCCCTAAAGCCCTATACTCTGAGCTCTTTTTGATTTATGCAGTGATATACTGTGCTTTGTCCAGACGCTGGGCACATGCTGAGAGCGATAATTAGATCTGTAAATATGCTCTGTGCACCTTCCTGTTAATAACAAATTAAATGCATAGGAATGGGTGACACAATGACTCAGTGGTTAGCACTGTTCCCTCACAGCAAGAAGGTCGCTGGTTTGAGTCCTGGCTGGGTCAGTTTGAATTTGAGTAATTGAGTGAAGCTTAATTAAATGGAGTAAACTAAATCGGACGTAGTGCGTGTGTAAATGAGTGTATGGGTGTGTCCCAGTACTGGGTTGCGGTTGGAAGGGTATGCGCTGTGTAAAACACATGCCAGAATAGTTGGCTGTTCATTCCACTGTGGCAACCCCTGATAAACAAATGCATAGGAAAATAAAAAAGTGAGAAAACAGAGGTTAAAAAGCATCTGATCATTACAATATGTATATGTTAACAAGAGCTCTGTCATGCATAGGCATTGTGTTTACAAATCAGGTAATTAAAGTGACACTGCTATGCTTGATTGTGAAGTACATTTGGCACTATAGACTATATAGTCTATACATAGCTCATGACTGAACTATCATAGTGCAATGCATAATTTAGGAAATAATTAATGTAGTGATGAGTTTCCCAAAACTGTAGTTGTTCTGTCACAGATCTATCATTTGAACCATGTTAGATATAATGTAAAATGTCCATAATTGCACTCTAATTGTTGTGCGAATTATGTTGTTTTACACCACACCCATTTAAAAAAAATCTTATTATTAGTTTAGTTTAATTATTATTATTATTATTATTATTATTATTATTATTAGTAGTAGTAGTAGTAGTAGTAGTAGTAGTAGTAGTAGTAGTAGTAGTAG
>CAIGQQ010034268.1:4141088-4169517 GCA_903798035.1 Danio albolineatus | reverse complement strand
AGTAGTAGTAGTAGTAGTAGTAGTAGTAGTAGTAGTAGTAGTAGTAGGAGGAGGATATTTATTTATTTATTTATTCATTCATTCATTCAATTATTTATTTATTTTTGTAAAGCCTACTTTTACAATTCGACACTTTCAAACCACTGCAGAAATGTTCTAACCAACAGGCCCATGTCATATATCAGCCTGATCTCACGAGAAAACGTAAGCATTTTACATTTTTCCAGTTTAGTGGCTGATTCATACGAAATCGAACGAGTTCAGTCGAACGAGAATGTACGATTTAAAAAAGGAGGCATGGCACACAACCCCACCCCTAAACCCAACCGTCATTGGGTCATGAGCAAATCGTACTAAATTGTACGAATTAGATCGTACGAATTCATGCAAATTAGCCACTAAATCAAAAGTTACGAATTGCCGTGAGATAGCGTTGCATGTACAGTAGACACATTTCTTAATAAATAATCTATACGTAAATTAAAACCATTAGTGTATGCTGTATATTTTGTTTTCACAAGCTTCGGAAACATGACGTAAATTCCGCTTTTAAATAATAGGTCACCTATAACTTTTGTCATGAGCCATGGCTGCGTTCAAAATGGCATAAATGCTTTCAAAGTGCACTACAGAGTGAACGCAATTTTCAGTCTGAAGATCGCTAAAACTGAACTTTAAAAATACTTTGCAAGCACATTACACCTAAGAGAGATTACTGATTTATTTATTTTTATTATTTATTTTATTTTTTTATATTATTTCAAGTTTAAATGTTGGAACGTTCAAAAGGAACAGGGTGTGGCGGGGATAAGTAGGAATAGAACACAACCAGGAACTATGCTTCTAACTACAGCTCTACAGAGGTGTAGATGCAAGCATACAATTTTGCGATGCAGTTTGTGAATGTTTATTGGAAGGATGGATTTGGGAAACGGAAAATCAATGAACCGTGTTTGTAACAACAGAACTAGCGACTGTAGCCACCTAACGATGGTTTTGGAAAATGCACCCCTGGATAGTTTGAATAAATCCTTTTTTTTTTTTTTTTTCATGAAAATAAGACTTATTGATGAGCCAGGAAGTTAGTCAAGGTCTTGTTTTAAGTGTTTTTGTTTTGTTTCATTATTTTGCTAGCTGTCCCCAAATTGCCAATAAAAATGTGATATAAAGCATGAACATTTTAACATATGGCCACCTTTAGACTGGTTTACACACCAGAAATGATAACTATATTAGAATGAACCTATTAACAATTTATTATTGTATCTTGAATTTAGTTTAAATTGTACTGTATTAAGTTACTGTATTTAGCTTAGTTTTCAGGCCAGAGTTAATGTTATTTACACAAAATATATCCTTTAATTCCTTTTGATTTTTAATTTACTTTTAAAGTGAGCATGCAATTGAGACTGCTTTGTTTCCAGTGACTTGACATAATTTTCTTAAAGCATTTAAGTGAAAAGAATCTCTGTTATTTAAATAGCATTTCACATTAGTTTAGTATCAATTCCCACTGTTAACTACTGGCTTATTACCTGCTTATTATTATTATTAGATATTGGCTGTTTATTACTACTTATAAAATATTATCTTATTCTACACCCCTTGTTTTACCCAGTACCTAAATTCAAGTACTACTATACTAACTATTAATGCACTGGAAAATTACAATTCTTAGGGTTTTCTTGGGGACAACTTAATTATTTTATGTTCAAGTCACTTAAATTTATAAAAACGATTAAGGTAATTTAATCGATTTGGGTTGGGACTAGCAATGTCACAATAATGGATTTTAGTACCATTTCATACTTAAATTTTATAAACGGCCATTTCTAGCGAACATTTGAGCCATGTTGAGCACTCTCTCTTAAACAGCACTGACATGCTCAACAGAAATGATTGTGATTGGCCATGAAGGTCATCAGTTCAGTAAACTCACCGCTGTTTACTAAGTGTTATCACAGATACAGGGACACTGGAGAGTTTCAAAGTCAGCTGGTTTGTCTATAAGGTGCCATACGAGCAATCCGTTGATGAATCACAGCTTTAAAATGCCCCAGTGTCCCTGTATTTGTGGTTACACTCAGTAAACAGCAGTGAGTTTGGTGAACTGATTACCTCCACGGCCAATCACCATCACTTCTGTTGAACATGTGAACCCAATGACAAATCAGCGCTTTTTAAGAACGTGCTCAACAGCACTAAAATGTTAGCGTAAAATGGGCATGTTTAAATTTCTAGTATTGATTGGTACCGAAATCCAGTATTGTGCCAACCCTAGTTGGGACAGCATAAAGGAATTGTGTGGAACCTGGCATTTTTTACAGTGTAAGCAGCATATTTTGAGTTTATCAAGCTTAAAATCCGGACTAATTGTCTATTAATAGCTAGAATTGTACCTTAAAATAAAGTAACCCAAATAAACAAACAAACAAAAAGTCATTATTGTGTTTTTAAATATGTGTATTTTGTGTTTTCACCATCTTGTGTATAGCATGGTCTTCTCAAAGTTAAAAGTAGTTGATTTTTTTATTTATTTTTTCTCCAAAATATGCATCTCTGAACCTACTCTTATCCTCTAATTTGAAATCTGGACCATTTCTGCTAAACACTGCCCCAGTTTCGCAGGCCAAAAGGCTTTCTCTAATTACTTGAGAGGAAAAAACGTATAGTGAAAGCAGACGCTCGGTCCGAAGGGGCCTCTGGCAGGTGTTTCAGTTTAAAACTTCAGACAGAACAATAGTATAGGATGTTTTACCCAGACAAAAGGATCCAGCATGAGGAATGGCATTTCCTTTACTTTTCAAGGCTGGAATCAATTTAGGAGCTAGAATATGCAGCTCCCCCTGTTGGCATCGAGGAAATCCCAGCCAGCACATTTCCTTCACCTCTGCCCTGTTTTCTAGGAATCCCACAGAAGTCCAGTCTCAACCAGAGTTTCCCTTGAGGCGAGCTTTTCATTTCCTTGTGAGGACGGATGTTTGCTGTCACGGAATTTCAAGTGTTTTGGTCAATGCTGCACTACAGCACCTGCACACGTCATCATGTGTCATCGCGATATCTTACTTCGTATGAGATCAGACGATCACGACTGCTGTAGTTATTCGAATTTTGTTATTTTTTTGGTATTTATCTTCAGGAAATCACTGAAGGCAACGATATCATGTTATCATAAAGATATAATGCTGCAATAAGCTCAAAACTGTACTGTTTATTTACACTGTGGCCATATTCATCGATGTAAACACACAAATACAACATTAACATTACAGTAGACACTGTAAAAAACTCATTCATAGCCACTAAAATGTTCTGACAGGGTGTTCGAGTATCATCAAGAGACAAAATGTTGTGGGACTGCTATACAGGAGTTATTATTATGAATTAGATAGCCAAATTTAGCGGTTTTTAATTTTAGCATTTATTTTTATTTTTTTAACCATGACTGTAAAAGACGAACACGGTTATGATTGCATTAAAACATGTGCTTGTTTGTTGTAAAAATTCGTAATAATGACAAAAAATATGAGTTCCATGTGCAGCTGTGCAGTCATTCTGGCTGGTATATTCTGGGAAGTTTTCTTACCCCTTGGTTTCGAGTGTGGTCCTGAAAAATCTTGATAATCTTGATCAAAATTTGATAGGGTATCTAGCCCTTCCTCTTAGCCCTACGCCTTCAAGCTAAAGAGAATTGGGACACCCCTACCCCTTGATGTGAACGCAGAAAACGAGGGGTAGGTGTAAGGGAAGGGGCTAAGAAGTAATTGGGATTGGGCCTTAATTGTTTTATGTTCAGTCCACTTACATTTGTTAATAATTTTAGCTAACTTAAATGATTTGTGTTGGTACAACATGAATGAATTGTGTTCAACCCAGATTTTTTGAGAGGGGTCTGTATGCAGACCTGGTGCAGTGCAACCTGAGCTGCATCCAATGCTTTTTTTTTATGTGCTCACCTAACCCTACCCGTCACAGTGATGTCACTCACTCCATTGAGTACATTGTGTCTGAAATTGCATAGCTAAGTGATGCAATATAAGTTTGCATCATAAACGCTGCATTCAGATACTATTGGACTTTTCAGTGCATACGCTAGATCTGATTTATAGAAAATAAATACATGAAGTGATCAGGAGTAAATGGGCCCAAAAGTACAAACAACAGGTTTCGGTACCCAACTCTATACATTTTATTCAACCCAGGCTCATTCTGATATATATATTTCTGGAGAGAGCAAAATACTTCCTCTGAGCAAAGTTTTTTTTGCAGTTTTTGTTTTTGTGAATCCACCAGAGGCTGCTGTGTATGCTTTTCCAGATCTCAAATTTCTTTCAGCAAGTGCCATTCACACCTGCTGTTCTTGAGTAAATCCACCAGAGGCCGCTGTCAACTGTCTGACTGACCAACCGACCGATTCACTCCACCCACCCCTTCCCTGAACCCAACCAAATAGTGTTTTCAAAAACACCGACTGACCTGTCTACCACCTCCCTAAACCCAGCTGCAGTGTTTTAAAAAGTAATCTAGAAAAAGAAAAGCCCTCGCTGCAGCCAGATTTTTACCACGTTTTCAGATTTACCACATTCTCACCCTGTTATTTACTTGTTTATTTTATTTTTTGGCTCCTGTTTTTTTCTTACCTGCTTTTTGGAATCGTTCTTCCCTGGACTCGAACCCCTTTGTTGCGATGAACTCCACTCTGTGTGTACATGTTGAGCTTACTGGAGCTAGCCTTCTATATAGAGGTAAGCGGTCAGCTGTTATGCCTGAAGAGGAATGGCGTCATACAGTACCATCTCAAAGCGTTTGTTTTAAAGAGGAAATGCAGCCATATGTACCTCTGGTTACATAATTTACGATGAAATGTATATAAGGCTACGTTTACAGAATGAGCCTATGTTGATTTTATTTGAACCAACTCTCCAGAAAGCAGTGTGGATGCGCTTGTTGGTTCATCATGTCAGATGTGGTTAGGGCACACTGCAAACCTGCACAGGAAATGGAGCAAATTAAACACAGGAGGACTGGCAAGTATAACAATCAGGATGACATCAAGAGTTTAATAAGCAACAGAAGGGCCTTGTGCTGATTTCTTAAGAGGAACGTGAGATCTCAAAGCCATTTGTACTGCATGTGTTTGTGACTCCAGCTGAAATGCAGACCATTAGCTGAGCCTTCAGATATGACCACGTCTACACGAGCTGATCTACATACTCTAAACATATTCTTGTGTTACTTATATTATACAGGATATTACACAGATGGGGTGACTCAGTGGTTAGTGCTGTCACCTCACAGCAAGAAGGTCGCTGGTTCAAGTCCCGGCTGGGCCACTTGGCATTTCTGTGTTGCGTTTGCATGTTCTCCCCGTGCTGATGTGGGTTTCCTTCGGGTGCTCCGGTTTCCCCCACTAGTCCAAAGACATGGGCTATAGGTGAATTGACTAAACTAAATTGGCTGTAGTGTATGTGTTGCAGCTGGAAGGGCATCCGCTGTGTAAAACATATGCTGAATAAGTTGGTGGTTCATTCCGCTGGGGTGACCCCTGAATAATAAAGAGACTAAGCCAAAGGAAAACGATTGAATAAATGTATAAGTTCATGTTTACATTTACATACTGTACATGATTGTGTGGGTTTAATGGAAGAGAAAAAATATGATTGTGCTTCTGTCAAAATTTGATTGATGACTGCCACACCCCCTTTAGGACGGGGATTCTGGCCACACCCATTTTTTTACACATTTGTTTTTCTGGGTTTTAGATTCCTGTCATTGTAATTAAATCCTACGTATTTTTAATAATTCCAGTAATTCGATCCTTATGAATTAAAATAAATTATAATCAATATTTCTGGTGCTCAGATTGTATTCAAACTTATTATGTTATATATTTCATATCTATATTTATCTAGAATTTGTCTAATGCTTAAGCTAACTGTGTGTGTGTGTGTGTGTGTACAATTGGGCTGTTTGATCACTCATCAATGAGCTTTTTTGAGGAAATGAAAGCTTGCGCTAACATGAGTTATATTGTTATTTGTTTATTTATTTTTTTATTTATTTGCATTTGTTTTCTATTATATACACTTGTGATTGATGTTATTCTAGTATAGTATTTATGTACTTTTGTAGTTGGGCGTATTTATTTATTTTTACTTTTAATGTGTTTAGTTTTAATCAATTTAGAACTTTTATTTCAGTTGCGACTTCCGCACAATACAGGCATTTTACTTGTAGTTTTCCACATTTTAATTTAATGTTAAAGTAACTAAAGTAGTTTTCAAATAGTTTTTTTGTATTTTAAAGTGCTTCTTAGTGCGATCTTTAAAGTAATATTTTATCATATATATTTTTTTTATTTTATTTTAGCATGTAGTTTTTATGTATCATTCTACGATAATGGCATTTTTGTGGTTTCAAATACAAGTAAAATGTGTTTTTTTTTCTCTTAGATTTTTTGAATTTATTATTTTTATTAATGGCACCTTTTTCCTGTGTTATTTATTTATTTATTTATTTATTTACTCGTAACTTTCACTCCTCATTAACATTGCATTATCTAATATTTAATATTTGCACAATTAAAAATTGCACATTCATCGCACTACGTTGCTCTAATTCATCTTGTATTGTACATACTGTCTGTACATATACATTTGTAATTATGTTCATATCTATCTGCATACCTGATTATCAATAGCAACCTATACATATATTCATCTATTGTAAATCTCTGTTCATAATTAATACAACCTCTAAATAATTTTCAAAGTACATCCATCTGTAAATATCACCATAGTTTTTCTATAATTGCACTTTATAACTATAAGATATAAGAAATAATATAATAAAGGTATCTCTATATCCTGCACTTGCTGCTATTGCACTGCTGGTTAGACCTACACTGCATCTTGTTGCCTTGCCTTATTTTTCTATCTTCCAGTTACAATTATGGGCTTCCTTTTTGTTTAAATAAATAAACATGTTTATTTATATTTATTACTTTTTACATTTTTACAAATTGTATTTATATTATTAAGGTGAATTATGTTTTGAGGTAATTATAATTGATGTAGTTATGGTTTTATAGAAAAAATATAAATGTTTATATGTATAATTACCACTAATATATGTATATAAAGTATAGAAATAAAATATTTATGTATGTTTTTTTTTCATATAAGTTTATTTCAATTTTTGTTTAAAATATTTTATTGTGTTGTTAATGTTCTCTCTCTCTCTTTATCTTTTTTTCCTGCAGTTTTCCTACATAGTCCGTGTTGAAGTGCTGCACAGACGTCATGACTGATACCCTCATATTACATCACTGCACAAGGTACAAGCAAACATGTAACATCTCATCATGTTCAGCCTCACAACTCTCCAGTCCATCTCGTGCTGAGGTCTGCATGAGGAGTTTGTGTTTAACACCACAAAGGCTTGATTTGGAGCCGCTGAATCTGCAGTCGGTGCTGTGGCTTCAGTCTGATTGTGACGAAGGCTCTGAGTTTAGTCCACAGGAAGTCAATCAGCCCTATTGGGTTTATTTACACAACGGCTGAACCGAGGGACGGAGGTAAAGAAATGTGAGAGCTGGAGGAAAGGGAAAGGAAGAGCATGTGCTTTTGGTTTAATGGCAGATCTGAGATCAAGTATACGTAGTAAGAAAAGCCTTAAAGGGATAGGTCACTCTAAATAGAACATTTACCCGCTATTTACTGCCATTCAAGTGCTTCCAAACCTTGATGAGTTACTAACACAATATACACAAAATATTAATAACACAAAAGACAATATTTTGAAAAAAGCGTGTAACCATTGACTTCCATATGAAAAAAAAAAATCTATTTAAGTCAATGGTTACAGGTTTTTAGCTTTCTTTAAAATATCTTTATTTTGGTTCCAGCAAAAATGCTGAATCTCTTGTTATAATTTTGATCATTTTATTAAAATCCGCTTATGAAATCTTTAATTTTTTCCACATTTCCTTATTCGCTAATTTAGTAATTTAAAATAATAATTAGATATAAAACATATTTATAACATTATAGATTGTGTTTTAATGATTAAAAACGTAACCAAAAAGTATGTTTATTAGGATTTGCTAATATTTAAAATTATTTAAAGAGCCCCTATTATGGGTTTTAAAAATGACCTTCCATGCACTGTGTAACAGCACTGATCATCAACTGGCGGCCCGCGGGCCGGATTCCAAAATTGTCAGGATCAAAGAGTGATATACACTCCTTAATGTGATATTTAATATTATTGTTATAAAATAAAAGAATAATTTGGGCTGTTGTTTATTTTAATTCTATATTTTAATTAATACAAATTTATTATCAAAACATTTTTCAATAGCTAGAAATTTTGTTTTTATTGGTTATACATTTTTTATAATTATAATATAAAAATTGTTATAATAGTTTAGTTTTTTTGTGTTTCATTTCCATTTGATTGATTGGTTGATTGATTGATTGATTGATCGATAATTTGATTGACTTATCTGAGTGCAAACTGTTTTGCATACTCAATAATTGTCTGAACATTAAAAAAAACATTGAATGATGATGATTTTTGTACACCACAGGTCTGAAGAGTTACCTGGAGAAGTGTTTCTTCAGATGCGATAATCTGTTTGTGTGCTAGTGTGTGTGTTTGTCTGTTAATGCGTGTTTGCTGACTCTCTGGAAACAGACAGACTCTATTTTCTCGCCTCCATTGGGCATCAAACCGGCACTGACCAAGCGAAGCAGATGGACGGCACTGCGTGAGCGTTTCGTCTTTAACTCTGAGCTCATGATATTTTCTGTCTCTCTCTCTTTTCCGTTGGTTTTTTCTTCTGTTGACCAGTCTGACAATAAATGCAGGAACGAGGCCTCACTGAAATATCTAAATATGTTAATAAATAAGTGACTAGAAACAGCAATTCCACTCATTTTTGTGTCTATAGAAATAGTGTGGAATTACTTTTAACTTTAATGAGGATATAATAAAGTGTGTCGTTTTTCAATGAAAGAAAAATAGCATTAGGAGAGAGATTCAATTTAGTGAATCTTTCATATTAATGTATCCTCTCTGTTATGTAGAATCTGTTTGATTCATTCTAATGAATCATCTGACATTCTATAGACTCTCTCATTCTAAATGGTTCTCTCTGCTATGTAGAATCTGTTTGATTCATTCTAGGGAATCATCTCATTCATTCTAGTGATTTCTTTTCATTCTGAATGGGGTTCTCTCATATGTAGCATCTGTTTGATTCATTCTAGTGAATCATCTCATTCAGTCTATAGTGATTTTTTTTTTTCATTCTGAATGGGTTTCTCTATGTGGCATCTGTTTGATTCATGTAATGAATCATTTTATTCATTCTGTCAAATCTTTCAATGTAATTTTTTTTAATGGTTCTCTCTTTCATATGTCGAATATGTCTGATCCCAGTGAACTGTGTGATTCATATAGTCAATCTTCCCTTCCAAATGGTTGTCTCTCTTATACTGTATGTACAGTAGCATTGAATTGGTTCATTGTTGTGAATCGTCTGGTTCATTCTATTTTCTCTGAAGTGGTATGTGTTTGATTCATTCTTGATCATTATTGTAGTTGATCTTTCATTATGAACGGTTCTAATTATTGCATTAGTTTGATTTAAACAAGTGAATCATCTCATTAATTGTAGTGAATCTTATGTTCTAAACGAATCATCTGATTTAGTGAGTCATTCATTCTCTTATTCTTCAATATGTAGCATCTTGATTCATTGTATTGAATCATCTCATTCATTCCGTTGAATCTTTCATTTTTAATGGTTCATCAAAAAGAATCATTCATTCTAGCGAACCGTGTGATTCCTATTGTAGATCATTAATTGTATATGGATCTCTCTTTCTCTCTCTCTCACATGTAGCATTTTTCTGATATATTCTAGTGAATCATCTTATTTATTTTAGTGTTTGTTTTTTATTATAAATGGTTCTCTTTCATGTGGCATTTGCTTGATTCATTGTAATGTATCATCTTATTGATTCTGTTGAATCTTCAGTTTTAAATTGTTCTTTCTTTTATATGTCAAACATGAAATACAAAATAATTATTCTAGTGGATCTTTCATTAAAAATACTTCCCTTTTTGATTTTATCTAATGAATCATCTAATGAACTGTAGTGAATCTTACGTTCTATATGGTTCTTTATCATATCAACAGTTTGATTCATTCTTGTGAATCATTCGTTCTAAATAGTTCTCTCTCATCTATGTAGCATTAGTTTGATTCATTCAAGTGAATCAACTTAATTCGCGTGATATTTTTTCAATCTGAATGGTTCCCTTTCATATGCAGCATCTGTCTGATTCACTGTATTGTATCGACCGAATGATTCTGTTGAATATTTCATTAAAATGGTTCTCTCTTTGATTTGAGCTAATGAATCGTCTGATTAACTGTACTGAATCTTACGTTCTTCAAAATAACAACAGTTGATTCATTTCAGTTGGTCATTTATACTAAATAGTTCTCTCTCTCAAATAGTATCGCTTTGATTCAATTTTGAACATCATAACTCGCAATCCTTCATAATTTACTATCCCTCGTTTTGCTTCTCCAGATCTTGGATTTTTTTTAATAAACCTATTTAAAAGAACAGCATTCGTTTCTACACTATATCAGTCATTATTGCTTCAGTTTTCAGTGCTAAATAAAAGTGGTGTAACTACTTTACATTATAAAGTGTGTCTCAAAAAGGCTGCAAAGTTGCTTCCCCGACACTAAATAGCATTCAAAATCAGACAAGACCATCTTTTTAAAGTGACTGATTCATCTTAAGCAGGTTTGCGGAAGCTGAACACAACTCCAATCGCACAGTTAACGTGTTAAGAAACTTTTGAAAGACAAGCAGAGAAAAGTGTGCATGTCAAAACATCCGGGACTAAATTTAATCAGAGTGACTGACACGCAGAAATGCTTCGTTCTTTCCCTCACAGTATGAACATTGATTATAGGTTAAAGGCAATTAAAGTAATGGAGAAAAAAAGCGAGGATGCTGCCAAAAAGAGTCTTGGCTCGGCGACTGAGAGGTCTGATTTAGAGACCTAGAGCGTCTTACAGGAACAAACCCTTAATGCAGCATCTCTGGATGATGTTTAGAAAGAAAGAGAGAGAGAGAGAGTCTGAGTACAGAGAAACCAGTGCCAATGTCTGAAATGCTTTAGCTAAAAGGCATTGAAACAAACCAAGTGTAACCTTGTGCAATGTGTCTAAAAGTTCCCATTAATACAAACGGAAGGAGATGGGCCTTTCACAGTGAAAAGTGTCATTTCATATATAAATAGAGCAAAAAACACCTGATGATGGATACTTTTTGCTTTCATAACTTGAATCAGAGGCGTTTTATCTCCTTTCTAACAGGTTTGTCATTCAGTGAAAGATAATTGGACATGAAGTAGTTACGTTTACACTTAACAGATGCTTTTATTTAAAAAATGACTTACAACCCAGCCCCGGCAGGCACTCAAAATGGAATCAAATTGACATCAAACATGTCATCAAATTAATGTCATAAAGCATGTCATAAATGCAAATCAGTTTAATGTCAAAACCTTGATGTCCATTTGATGTTGACACGTGATGCTCTTTTGATCAACTTGACCAAACATTGACTTCAATAATGCAAATCAATTTGATGTTAAGACCTTGATGTCTATTTGATGTCGACACATTGATGCTCTTTTGATTAAATTGATTGAACATTGATGTCAAAAATGCAAGTCAATTTAATGTTAAAATCTTGATCTCTGTTTAATGTTGACATGATGCGCTTTTGATAAAATTAATCGAACATTGACATTAAGAATGCAAATTAATTTGATGTCAAAACCTTGATGTCTATTTGATATTGACATATTTGATCAAATTAATCGAATATTGACGTTAAAAATGCTAATCAATTTAATGTCAAAACCTAGATGTCTATTTGATGTTGACACATTGATGTACTTTTGATAAAATTGATCAAACATTGGTGTCAAATGTAAATTAATTAGATGTCAAAACCTTAATGTCTATTTAAAGTTGACATACTGATGCTTATTTGATCAAATTAAACCAACATTGACATCAAAAAGGCAAATCAAGTTCAAATTAAAATCTTGATGTCAGAATCAGAATCAGAATCAGAAAGAGCTTTATCGGCAGGTATGTTCACACATACGAGGAATTTGTTTTCGTGACAGCTTCCACAGTGCAACAGAATTACAGAGACAGGACAAAAAACAGATAATAAATATATTCAAAAAAATAGAAGTAAGTGTTAAATGCAAATATACAAATGGACAAGTCAAACAGACATCAGACATCAAACAGACATCAGACATCAAACAGTCAAACAGACATCCATTTGATGTCGGCATATTCATGCACTTTTGATATCAATGTTCGATTCATTTTGTTAAAAATGCTAATCAAATTGATGTCAGAACCTTGATGTCTATTTGATGTCGACATACTGATGCTCTTTTGAACAAATTAATTGAACAATTATCTTAAAAATGCTAATCAATTTGATGTCAAACTGAATGACAAAACTGATGTTAAACTGAGCAAACGTTGGCATCAAAAATGCAAATCAATTTGATGTTAAAACCTTGATGTCTGTTTGATGTCGACACATGGATGCTCTTTTGATCAGTTGATCAAGCATTGATGTCAAAAATGCTAATCAATTTAATGTTAACCTTGATGTCAACATACTGATGCTCTTTTGATAAAATTAATTGATCATTGATGTTAAAAATGCTAATTAATTTAAAGTCAAAACTTTCTCTATTTGTTGTCGACATATTGATACTCTTTTGATCAAATTAATTAAAACATTAACATAAAAAATGCTAATCAATTTGATGTTAAAACCTTGATGTCTATTTGATGTCATCATATTAGTGGTCTTTTTGATCAAATTAATCGAACACAAGACGTTAAAAATGCAAATCAATTTGATGTCAAAACCTTGATGTCTTTTTGATGTTGACACATCGAGGCTTGTTTGATCAATTGATCAATGTCAAAAATGCTAATCAATTTGATGTCAAAATCTTGATGTATATTTTATCTTGACACATCAATGCACTTTGATAAAATTGATTAAAAATGTACGTCAAAAATGCTAATTAATTTGATGTCAAAACCTCAATGTCCATTTAATGTCTATATATTGATGCCCCTTTGATCAAATTTATCAGAAATAATTATTGAAAATGCTAATCAATTTGATGTAAAAAAAAATCCCTGATGTCTATTTGATGTTCACAAATGACTTCTGACT
This sequence comes from Danio albolineatus, assembly GCA_903798035.1. Classification (NCBI taxonomy): domain Eukaryota; kingdom Metazoa; phylum Chordata; class Actinopteri; order Cypriniformes; family Danionidae; genus Danio; species Danio albolineatus. The sequence goes on along the minus strand of CAIGQQ010034268.1, from coordinate 4,156,198 downwards.
GTTCCAATCCAGTTCGTCACTTGGATGTAAACAGCATGTGCTAATATAATAATAAATAAATAATAAATAAATAAATAAATAAATAAATAAATAAATAAATAAATAAATAAATAAAAATGACAAAATCTCTTGCTCTGCGTGTCTTCTGTCTTGTAGGTCTCTGGAATCTCACTAAAACAAATAATCCAGTCAAACTGTCATTTCCTAGAGATGGATAATCAGTGCTGGCTAAAATAAATCTAGTCGTTCTGCTAGTCTCTTCAGTACTGAAGTAATGTAATTAAATGCTACATCTTTGACTTTAATGTCACATTACATTGCGCAAACAACTTTATTAAGTGAACTGAATAATCTAATTGCCCTTGCCTACAATAATTTCTCTTCTAGCGTATTGTATTGGGCCACTTCATTTGTCTATGTTTGCTCTGGCAATCAGCGTGTTTGGATATTAAATGAACTGTTTTAGAAAATGACAGTGATTAATTTAAGTGCATTTGGGCTTTTTATTAATTACTGAAATATTTAAGCAAATGCTAACATGCTTTTTTTTGGTATAAAATATAGATGATTTTGAGTAGATTTTTTTTAAAGGCTGCATTTTTTTAACAATGCCCAATTTTATATATTGATAGCAATGCAAAGCTGAATTTTCAGCATCATTTTCCAACTTCAAGGTTACATGGTTGTTCAGAAATTGTTCTAATATAATGATTTAGTGCTCAATTACTTATTATTATAATATTATAATTATTATTATTATTGTAAATGTTGAAATGCTATTTAATATTTTAGAATTTTATATGTATATTTTTTCCGAAATCTCTCACAACATTCTGAATGTAGTTTCTGATAGGGCTGCACAATAAATCCTTTCAGAACGATGTCGCAATGAGCAATAGTTACATCACAGGATCTGCAATGTCGAGCATTCAGGCACACAAAATTATAATGTTTGTAACTTTAAGAAACTGTAATTGTACTCATGTATGAATACGATGAAGACTATACTGGGTCATTTTACATTTGATTACACATTTTGCACTGTTTACACTCTCAGAAATAAAGGTACATGAGCTGTCAGTTTTCAAAAGGTGCATATTTGTACTTAAAGTGCCCATATTGACACCTCAAAAGTATATACAAGTACCTAAAAATTTTAAGAGGAACACTTTTGTACTTTTTAGGTACTAATATGTACCCTTGAGGTATTAATATGCACCTGTTAGGTACAAATTTGTAACTTTTGAAAAGGTACCACCCCAATGTCAGCTGAGTATCTTAGAGTTGAGAGTGTACTGCATGCTAGACTTCCAGAAATGCATAAAATACTGTTTATTTAGTTTGTATCTTTACTGTACTGCATTTACTAATACTTCTGATTGGTTTAGTATATTTTATGCAGATGCACGTCTTTACAAAATCATACCAATCAATCTAAATTGATGACTTAACACATAGAGCCCTAGTTTCTCATATTTACAATTTATTGCCAGTTTTATACACAATTATACCTTTTTTTTAAATAATATTTTGCAAAGGTTAGCATTTTTTTGCCTACATTACATGCAAAACAATTTCTGTTTAAATTGTTATTAGATGTTTCCCTAACAAAGAAATTAATAAATTAATAATTGTTAATATTTCATCTTCTTTTTTTGCATCGTTCACTTCACAAAAACCAATTTCTAAAATGCTATTCTACAATTATACATATTAGTATAACCGTTTGATGTAATCCACAGTTAAAATTAATATTATTTAGGATTGAAACTGTAAAAGAACAAGCTACAGGCATGGCTGGAGGCACAGATATGGAGACGATCCAGTTATGCATTTTAAAAATCTGTGTGTGTGTGTGTGTATTTCATTTATTTTAACTTAAGACTCTACTGACCCATTTCATCTTAAATTTAGCATCAAACTATTTATAGAGCTTTACATAAGCGTTTAATCTTAAAGGTGAATCGGGTCTGATGCTGCTGTTGGACTGAAATCAGCTTTAGACAGCTTTCTGCAACATTTATATATAACACGCAGGCTCCAAAACACAGCTTGAAAAGGAACCGTGGATGTATGCAAATCAAACTTTAATTCATCCTCGGCTGCTTAAAGGCCAAACTAAAAGTTGTAAATCAAAACTGAAGCCAAAAAAAATGGCCTCACTCGCATGCAAAGACACAAAAGCAGTAAATTACCCAAAATGCTCAGCTAGAATGATGCAGTGCCTGTTGTGTCACTCGATCGATCGCTCAGCTAATGCCAGACTCTCCATCTAACCCAACACGCTCACTGTAGATATCTGTAGTTGTCTTCCCCTGTGCTCTTGTTTTGCCTGTACTGAAATTATTTGTGGTTCAGAAAAATGAAGCTTTACATAAAGGATCTAGATTAGAGATATCGGTTTCTACAATGTCCTATGATTGATTTTTCATCCCTATTACTAATCAATTAACGATTAAACTTAAAGGAACACATCTCTTTTTTTGGATACATGTTCATTTTACAGCTCCCCTCGAGTTAAACAGTTGAATTTTACTTTTTTTTTTTTCATCCATTAAACCAATCTTTGTGTCTGGCGGAAACACTTTTAGTTTAGCTTAGCATACATAATTGAATCAGATTAGACCGTTAGCATCTTGCACACAATATTCAAAAATAAGTTTTGATGATATTTAAAGCTTGAATTGTCTGTAGTTGCATCATCGATTGACTACCCTGTAAAAATGGTATGATCAATTAGTCATGACAGCATATAGGTCATCGTAACATTAAACCAAGTTAATCGTGTTCTAACTTAATTTTATATGTTACGCACAGTGTTTTAATTCAATTTAACATAATATAAGTTCAATCGACTCATAAGGCTCATAACGTTTTTTATGCTGTACAATCTGTGTGTCTGTGTCTGTGTGTGTCTGTCTGTGCGACTGTCTGATAGGGGGAAAAAAAAGAAAGTTTGAGATGGCGAGCGCATGAGTCTGCGTCTGTATGTGTGTGTGTGTGTATCTTTATCACCTGCACTTTGCAAATGAAGTTGGCTCGGCTGTATGGCTTCAGGCTTGAATCTAATTTATGAGCTCTGCAGCAACACTTGCATTAAGAATATCAGGCTCACCATTTGCTGACACTCATCACACTGGGCACAAGAGCCAATGTTTCCAGCAGCACTGTGTCTGTGATTCTAGACTATTGACTTGGTTAAGTGTGTGTGTGTGTGTGTGTGTGTGTTCAGAATGTAATGCACTTCTTCTTGCATACTGTTTACTGCACAGTATATACGCCAACCTGATTTCACTAAGTAGGACATGTTCCTGGATTAACATCTATGTTGATCCTGGAAAAACATTCCAATCAGCCAATCAGAATTAAGGAATATGTATCCTGTTTAGGCTTACGGTTAGGTTTATGCGCTTCTACATGATTGTTTTCTAACTATTATTCCCCTCTGATTTTTATTAGGTAGCTGTACAATAGGTATGGATTACATTTTTTAAACAAATATGATGTTCCAGGATCAACACATTGTTAATCCTAGGCTGAAAGCCTAGTTAATCCAGCATCGTACTTGGCAAAATAAAGATGTGTCCGGATATAGTGTATAAGGGTCTACACTTTTAAAAATAAGATGCAATATTTAGCAATAAATCATTGAGTCATTTAAATAATTTAACATTACATCATGAAAGTTTGAACTTTTTGGAAACTTTTAATAACGTAAATAAACCAAAAAAGTTAGAATTGTGAGATACAAACTGAAAATGGTAAGAAAAGGTTTATTTATTGGATATAAACTTATAATTGTAAGAAATACTAAATCTACCACAGATAAAATGTAATTCAAGAGTTCACACTGATGGTTGATTATAAGGCTTGTGGCATGCTGTCCTGGGAGAGAGCCCTGAGTTCATAAGATCCTTGAGCCCGGGGCTCCCTCCCGTTTGCAAGGTGACGGGAGTTTGAGCTCAGGTAGATCTCGAGAACTTCCGTGCTGTAGCAGCTAATGAACAGATAGTGATTGCTCTTAAGAGATAACTACTTACTAGGAGCATGTCTATGAAGCCTATTTTAATTAGTCAATTAACTTAAGTTGCATGTTTTTGGATGGTGGGAGAAAATCCACCTGAGCACGGGGAGAACGTGTAAACTCCGCACAGAAATGTCAGCTGGCTTTGTAAGGATTAGAACCAGTGACGTTGTTGCTGTGAGGCAACAGTGCTAACCACTGGGCCACCGTGCCACCCATCTAGGAAAGGAGGAGGAGTTGGGATGGAAGGAGGGATTCTTTAAAATGAAGATGGCTGTGATATTGGAACTCAGGGTATTTATAGTGGCTTAGGAATCGTCTCATTGGTTAATCATAAATTGGACAATGCGGAACCAGCCGCAAGCAATCAGATGCATGTGATGCTCTGGAAATTAGTTTAGAAATAAACTTCATGTAAATAAAGTAACTGCATATTCTTATCTCACGATTCCTTTTTTTGTGTTTACGACTTTGTCACAATTCTGATTTTACCGCTTAGAGGTTATATTTTTGCGATTTGTTAATTTATTTACATTATTGTGACTCAATTTCAAGAATTGTGAGAAACTCGCAATCATGAAGAGTAAAATCAAGTTTGTGGAGAAAAAAAAACTTGCAATCTCAAAATTCTGAAATAGATTTTATCTCACAATTTTGACTTTTTCATTAAAAATGTTTAAAATGTGATGGGGAAAAGTCAGCATTTAATTTCAATACATTAAATTTTATTTAATGTAAATTTTTATTTCAATACATTCATTTATTCATTTTCCTTCAGCTTAATCTGTTATTTATCAGGGGTTGCCACAGTGAAATGAACTGTCAAATTATCCAGCACGTTTTACATGGCGAATGCCCTTTCAGATGCTACCCAGTACTGGAAAACACCCATACACCCATACTCATTCACATTCATTTGCTACGGCCAGTTTTACTTATTTAATTCACTTATTGCGCATGTCTTTGGACTGTGGAGGAAACCCTCACAAACATTGGGGGAACATGCAAACTCCACACAGAAATGCCAGCTGGGACTCAAACTAATGACTATCTTGCTGTGAGGCCACAGTCCTAACCACTGATATTTTATTTTATTTTGTGGTGTAAATTAGCTTCTGTTTTATTTTTTTTGTGAGCATCAATTCAAGCTTCAAGCGACCGCATCAACTTTGAGATGTCTTCATTTACGATATGGCGATTTGCTTCTTAGCTTTCAGTAAGTGTCATTTAAAGCCTTAACTAGGTTATTTAGGCAAGTCATTGGGTAACAGTGCTTTGTTCTGTAGACAATCAAATGAAAATATTGCTTAAAAGTGCAGTAGGTGATCTGCCAAAATGTTGTCCAAAGCCATGCCTCCTGAAATCCTGAACGTTCACCCTAAGATGACAGTAGACAACTCACTAAATCATGTCATTCGCCAGTTAGAAACCTTTATAGTACTTTATAATACTACAATTCTGAAGTAAAAAATCTATTATATTTAGCATAATTTTATTTGTAGCAAGCAAAACTTGTCTTAATATGCAATATTTCATGCACGCAAGGATCGTTGGTCTCACTGTCTCACACTTTTTCCTAAAGCGACTACTGTATGCTTATTGGTTGGCTGGCAGCATGCAGGAATTACACTTATTACTAAGTCATACTTACATGCTATTTCAGACTGAATATTCGGTGTAGCATGGTACACAATATAGGGAGCGAGTCACAGGCTGTCATTGTTCAAAAATGGGTAACACTTCATTTCGATGGTCCATTTGAGTATCAGTAGTCTGTCTACTTAATATCTGTTGATACTGACATTCAACAGATGTTTAACTGACTATAAGAAACTTCAGTAAAGCAGGCTGTCGGAATAGTGCTATTTGCTGATGTTTTGTTGTTACACTATATAAAAATCTACGTTATCGATGCTGTAAAAGGTCCCTTATGAAACTGAAAATGTCACCTCAATCTATCGGCAGAAGATTTCAGTGGCTGATCAACAATTCTGTGCATATAACCCATTCATAAAAAAAAACACAATCTACATCATCGCTGTGTGACTAAAATAGTTATAAAACAGAACATGACCTGTCTAACAGAAGTACTTCAGCCATGGTGTCGTCCTTCCTCCAGCGTGCAGAAGTAACTCCAATATTGATTAAGGATTTGAAAAAGTTTTGATTTAGCATTTTTTTTTACCACTGTAACTCTCTCTCTCTCTTGTGTGCACATGTCATGAACGTGGCACGCATGCATGGACGCGCAAATGGCGGATCCTCGTGAACGGGTGCACAGTTCTACATTTGCAGTTCTGCATTTGGGCTACTTATCAGAATTATGGAAAATGTCGGCCTGACAAATTATTTGTACAAAGATTTTTTTTGTCTTATGCCTTACCCAGAATATAAAGAGAAATATAAATACATTAAGATTATTAATTACTATTGGAGTGTGAAGATAATTTTAACCAGCACAACAAAAAAAAAATTCTGAAGACACCTTTACTGCACCTTTAAGGGGGCTAATAATATTGACCTTGAAATGTTTTTTAATAAATTAAAAACTGCTTTTATTCTAGCCAAAATGAAAACAAATAACTAATAAGAGGAAAAAATATTATTGGAAATACTGTGAAAAATTCCTTGTGTTTGTGCACTTATTAACTAAAAAACCCCATCTAGCTTCTGTGTACTTTTTTTATTTAGACCACAAATGCTCAAAGAGGCATTCCTGAACACGCTGATAGGTGGAGGGAAACATGATGGAGGAGGGCTGTAATAGAAGAAATGGATGACAGGCAGGAGTGAAAGAGAGAGGAGGCCGGTGGGACTGAGAGTAAAGTAATGGCTCTCACAATTTGATGTTCTGTTAGCAAAAGCAGCAGTGATTCTTTTAAAGGGAAACTCACACTGACACATAGCAACAGACGGAAAACAGACATCTTCCTGGGTTACGTCAGATTAGTTTGTTAGTCTTGTTGGTGTCTGATCCTGCTAGTCGCTCTCCGATTGCTCTTGTGTACAGTGGCTGGGAGAGCTCAGTGCGCTGCAACTAAAGAAAATACATTTAGTCTGGTTTCTTGTCCAAATGTCAAAATATTCTTGAATCAAGAAGCAGTTTTTAGACTCTAGAAGCAAAAAATATATATATTGTTTTGTTTTCAGAAATAGTAAATCAGACACCGACTTCACCTGTCTAAATTAAAACTCTCCAAGATGTTTCCAAACAGGAACGGCACCGTACCATCATGTAGTGTTAGGCCCCGTTTACACCAGTGCGTTTTCGTTTTAAAACGCATAAGTTTTGCTACGGTTACGCCATCCGTCCACACTACGAGTTTTTAAGCCTCGAAAACGGAGCATTTTGGAAACGCTGAAGAGGCCGTTTTCATTCTAAAACGCTGCTGCTGCGTCTCAGTGTGGACGTGGGAAAACGGAGACCTTTGAAAACGGAGGCATGGCTGCTGAGATCCGCTACGTGATTGGGGCTTTTTGGTCATTGCGTAACCTTCCCTTATTCGTCAAGCGCACATGGCTATAGCGCCACCGGCAGACGGCAGACCAGCCTTCACTGTAAACACTGTATTTTCGATAGCCATGGATGTTTTATATTCATTTGTTACTTTAAGTAACAACTCGACCTCGTCATCTGTCCACAAAAAGACCTCTCTTGCTTTCTTTGCCATCGCGTTCATCGTTCAACCAGCGTTTGTTGACTAACAATAACCAAATGCCGAGCGAGACACGCGCTTCCTGTTTATACTGTACTTGAACGTGCATGCCCAGAGTGCACTAATGGTCACGTGATATACGTTTCTGGTGGCGTAGTGTGGAGGGACATCTGTTGAGAGAAGCTTGGGTGAAACGCTAGCGTGGACTTGGATCGTTTTAATGCTAAAATGCCGTTTTAAAACTGAAACGCACTAGTGCAAACGGGGCCTTAGTTTTAAAGACAAAGTAGAGCCATACGTACCTCTAGCTACACAATTCACGATCTCCAGAGTGTATATAGGGTTACTTTTTTTAGAATGAGCCTATGTTGCATTGTTTTTTCCTTTACATATACAGTATTAACATGATGTACTTGTAAAAAAATATATATACATATGTAAAAGTTATAATTTGTCCCTATGTAACAAAAAAATTAAAAAGTTCACACTTAGATAATGCTTAACTATGATGGCAGATTTGACATGCTGTCCAGGGAGAGAACCATGAGCTCGGAGATCAGCCCAAGGTTCCCGCCTGGTTAATGAGCATTAGGAGGGATACCAGATTTGTACTTTGGCTAATATGGTGGTTCTGAATGATTCATTATTAAGTGTTAAGTGCTTGTGACTGTTATTACGATTTATTTATGTGCATGTTTTTAGACTGTGGGAGGAAACCGGAGGACCCAGGGAAAACCCATGCGAACACGGGGAGAATATGCAAACTCCACGTAGGGAGTGCCGACTGGCTCAATTAGAACTAGAACCAATGGCCCTCTTGCTGCGAGGCATGGAATGAAGTTTTGGCCGGATATTTATAGTAGTTTTAGAATGATCTGATAGGCTAGCTAATGATTAGCGATGAGGATCAGCTGTATTCGGTCATATCACGTGCTCCTTTCGAAATTGGTTTGTAAATCTTCACAAAGAGAATGTTTTAAAACAATTCAATTCACCTTTATTTGTATAGCGCTTTTACAATGTAGATTGTGCCAAAGCAGCTTCACATAGAAGGTTATAGTAAATTGAAACAGTGTCAGTCCAGTTTTCAGTGTTGGAGTTCAGTTTAGTTCAGTTCAGTGTGGTTTAATATTCACTACAAGTCCCGAACCATGCAAACCAGTGGCGACAGCGGCGAGGAAAAAACTTCACCAACTGGCGAAAGTGAAGAACAAAAAAAACCTCGAGAGAAACCAGGCTCAGTTGGGCACGACCATTTCTCCTATGGCCAGACATTTTGTGTAGAGCTGCAGTCAAGGAATATTAGAAATATTAAGTCAAAATTAAGAAATATTCAAACTCAAAAAGAAATATTAAATCAAAAGAAATATTAAGTCAAAATTAAGTGATTTTTCCTTTCATTAAAACAAGTTAAACAAACTGCAAGTAGGGTAAGCAAAATAATCTTGTTTTCAGTTTGAAATAGGAGTACTCCGTTTGAAATGCAGTTGAAGTCAGAATTACTAGCCCTCCTGAATTATTAACTGTTTTCTTTTATCTTGATGACAGTATATAATATTTAGCTAAATAATTTTTCAAGATGCTAATAATCAGCTTAAAGTGACATTTAAAGGCTAACCTGATTAGGCAAGTTAGGGTAATTAGGCAAGTAATTGTATAACGAGGGTTTGTTCTGTAGACAATCAGAAAAAAAGGTTAAAGGGGCTAATAATTTTGACCCTAAAATGTTTTTTAAAAAATGAGAAGCTGCTTTTATTCCAAAATAAAAACAATTAAGACTCTCTCCAGAAGAAAAAAATATTAGAGGGTACAAATACTGTAAAAAAATTCCTTGCTCTGTTAAATATCATTTGGGAAATATTTAAAAAAAGAAAAAGAAATTCACAGCAAGGCTAATAATTTTGACTGAATACAGTTACACAGCGTGGAAAAGCCAGGATCAAATTTAAAGCTACACTAACTGTGTGTGAGAGGAAAAAGTCATACTAGAGTGAAGATGGCTTGAGGGGGAGGAACGTATGGGGTCGTTTTGATTTTAAGGTGAAATATTCCTTTAACTTTAAATATGTATTTATAAGAAAATTCCAGCATCGCCACAAAATAAACCAATGTGGAAAATGAGTAAATGATGACAGAATTTTCTTTTCTTTGTGAACTATCCCTTTAAGAACAGAGTCTGTCAGTGATCGTGAGTGTCTCTGTGTGTGTGCGCTTTTTAGCTGAGGCTCTGGTGTGAGTTCTGCTAATCAGATGATTCGAGTCATCATGCATCTGTGTCTGGATGAGATCACTTCCTGGACCCGCTGGCAGGAGATATAGTCATACCTGTGATTGTTTGTCCTGAAATAAGCCTGAACTAACCCTTTAGGCTTAACATAGAGGGATCTTCTGTCCCTGCTGTATTATTAGCCAACTCTGACCTTTACTGCATCAGTATTACCAAATATCAGCATGGCGATTGTTGCTGTGGAGACGATACATAACTGACCCGCCTCCATCTGCCTTAATGAAGCACCGGAAATTTCACAGCCGGAATACAGTACAGTAAATCGGCCTGAATATCTAACAGAGAACTTGCAATGTAAATGAATCCTGGTTGCCTTATATTTTTAAGCTGAATCAAATCAATCTTACTGTATGAGTTCTTTGAACTTGTATTATGTTAAACTAACTTTAAACAGCTTCCGTAACTTATAAAATTAAGTTAGAACATGATTAACTAGTTTAATAAGTTACAATGACCTAAAAACATCAGCCGACAGGACTAATTAATCATATAATTTTTACAGTGTGTGAAGAAAATTGTCATGTTATATTTAAGACCACAATCAAAACAAAGTCTGCCTAATTCATTCATTCATTCTGTAATCTTTGTTTATTTGCCTTAATGTTACACACGTAAGGGATAATCTACGGCTGGCTGTGCGTTAAAGGATTTTAATCCACAACGTGGAGGCAAAGGACCACACGACGCGCAGCAGAGTTTATCTTCTTTAAAACAAAAGCAATCAGCCAAACACGCAGGATCAGTGTAATATTACAATATTTACGCTCATAGATTAATTATGAAACTTATCTTTGTGTTCTGCCAAAAAATACACCTGAGAAAAAAATAATAGGTTCAAATGTCCAGACACTGGCCGTTAGATACACCAAAGATTAATTATATATCCTGTTTTAACAACAGAGATGCAAGAGATTAGATCCAGCGACATAGAACCGGAGATTCTCTGGCTGACATAAAGTCTCTGGCTGGAATAAGTTTTTAATTTTTTTAATTAAAAAAGTTTAAAAAATTTTCAATTAAATTTTAATAACAATTTTTAACCCAATTGTAATCCAAATATGTTTGTCCATATTTGACCCAACATTGGGTCACTACATCCAGCATTTTCTATTGCTTTTAGGGTTGGGTTGATAGACAATGCCATCATCCATCACTGATGGCGATAGATATCACAATGCGCCCCCGTCGCAGCACCAACCTGCTTACTAAAAATACACACCGTTTACACTAATACGTCTTAGTTTTAAAACGGACATGACCACACACACACACACACTCACTCTCTGTCGTGTGCTCTAGCATATGCACACGTCTGAGCTCCAGGCAGTCAGCGGGTGCTTTAAGCACAAAACACCGGAGAGCAGTGCACGTCAGACGGTTTATCAAGGATGTATGGATCGTGCTGCATCACTCTCACTATAGTTGTTAAACGTGATATTTAGTTAATCTTGTCTCTATCTAATGACTCTTCGGTCTTTGAATCTATCAGGTAACGTGTCACAGCATCAGTACATTGCTTCAATCTTTCGCTTTCACGCTTGTACTTAGTAATGTTTGTGTAAACCTCAGATACTGTTGGTTGGTTCCTTTTGGTTGTGCACCTTTTTTTACCAACCAAGTTAGTTGACGCATGATAACAACAAAGATCACTCTGCCTATTCATGCCAGAGTCCTGCAGAAAAAGTGATTGACAGGTGGTGAATTGTGTGTAACTTATCTTTATTTATTTATGATTTGGTTATGGGTAAAACAAAGACCATGCGGGTCAGGTAGTTGAAACAGTAGACTACAAATAATTAATTTGTTATGAATTAATTATTGTTTTACATTAGACATCTTACGATGCCAAATTGGTCAACATCCCCCAACCCTGATTGCTTTATTTCATAAAAGAATTGTAATCTAATTAAATATTTTTTTATGTCATTGTTACATTCATACTACAATTCATTTATATTGTAGAAAGGGTCAATAAGTCGTCGCAGACGCGCTTACTGTTTGAGCACATGAATGCGTGTGTCGTTTATTCCTGTTTTCTTTTTAACTGCCACAAACAATATAGCACTCCATAGCAACCACCATCTTCGTGAACCTAAAACAAACAGCGTCATCACAACATTAGAGTTCTTAAAGAAATCTTCAGCTACACACTAAGCAACAAAAAAACATTGTGATTACAAAAACCATACAGTTTAGTCAGGAAATACTAGCAAATGCTTCCTGAAAGAACAGTATAAAATGAAATGTATAAGCTATTGTGAATTATGTACTAAAACGAATTATGCATGTATAACTGTATCACCACAGTATATATTTTTGCATTGCTGTAATATTTTCATAACATTTATTTATTTATTGCTAGTTTTTTATATTCCTTTTTTGAATGGTTAGAAATTGTTATTTCACTGTGTTTATGGCATGTTAATTTTCTTTTTTTATATTATTAATTTTCAGTTGATTGCTGCCTACATATATGTAATTGCTGCATGTCTATTGAATAACATATTATTATAATGGATGCACCAATAGTAAAATTTTTACTGAAACTGATAAATAATTAATTTGCAAAATTTGTCTGAATAACCAACGCTATCTCATGGAAATTCGTAACTTTTGATATAGTGGCTAATTCGTATGATCTAATTGGTACAATTTAGTACAATTTGCTCATCAACCAATGACGGTTGGGTTTAGGGGTGGGGTTGGGTGCCATGCCTCCTTTTTTAAAGCGTACATTTTTGTACGACTGAACTCGTATGAATTAGCCACTAAAATGGCAAGACGTAAAATGCTTACGTTTTCTTGTGAGATCAGGCTGGAATAACTGTAAAAAATAAAAATGACCGCATTTAAGTATGTATTTATGTTTAGTTTTAATGCAAATGTTAAAAAAATTATTGTATTATTGAAATTAATTAATAATACATTGTGTATTATAAAATTAAAGAGACAGTTTACCCAAAACTGAACATTCACTCACACTGAAATGCTTCTAAACAGAAAAAAATGCTATGTTTTTTCCTCAACATCTTCTTTTGTGTTCAATAAAGGAAAGAAACTCAGTTTTGAAACAAGTGAAAGATAAGTATATATCGAAAAAATGCTCATGTTTGGGTGAACTATCCCTTTAATTAGCTTTAAATGAACAATAAATAATTTGAGTGTAATAACAACAACAACAACAACGTTCATTTACTCATTTCTTTTCTTTTCGGCTGAGTCCCTTTATTATTCAGGTGTCACCAAAGCGGAATGAACCGCCAATGTATCCAGCATATGTTTTATGCAGCGGATGCTCTTCCAGCTGCAAACCAGTACTGGGAAATACCCATACACGCTCATTCAAACATATACACTTTGGACAATTTAACTTACCCAATTCACCTATAGTGCATGTCTTTGGACTGTGGGGGAAACTGGAGCACCAGGAGGAAACACTGGGAGAACTTGCAAACTCTGCACTGAAATGCTAGCTGAACCAGCCGAGGCTTGAACCAGCAAGCTTGTTGCTGTGAGGTGACAGTGCTACCCACTATGCCACCGTGGCATCCCACAACAAAAACACATACTAAAAAAAGGGAGGGAAAATATCAAATATTATACATCCCTAATCTCTGTATTACAGTAATTTGATCTTTTCAGCAGGATATCATACCTGTTGAGAGATATTCATCTGTAGTCCTTTCCATAAACACAGACATGCCGCGGAGGTAATTTACCAGCAAATCTTCTCACGGCTTAAAAAAATATTCCCGCAATTGACCTTAATTGCAGAGCATAAATCCCCCAGCATGCACTTGATTTACATCTTCGTGACTCCTTTATCAAATCTCCTCCTGACAGCGATGCAAACGCTTCAATTCGTTTCTTAATGTCACTCAAGCAATCAGTCTCGATTGTCAATCAAGCGGTATATAAAAAAAAAGAAAGCTACCCGTGAGTGCATGACAAATGTTTGTTTTTACACACTAACGGAAATAGAGATGAGGTCAAATTGGTCCTCTGTGATTGACAGCCTCCTCTCTCTCACCTGTGATGTGTTAAAGTGACAGTAGCTGATTCATCTCGCTGACACTGAACCGCAGATGATGCTCTGACTCACAGAAAGGCGAAAGGTCTGTTCTCCAGAATCCACTGCCAATTGCCTGGAACCACAGTCATCGCTAAATGACGCAAATCATCTGACAGAAACACTGAGAAGGCAGTGAGAATCGCATATCAGCGTGCTTCATTCATTCTGCCTATCAGAACATTCTACAATAACATCTATGAGACAGACATGAAGCTAAATCACCTTGTGCATTGTGCGAGAGGTACATTGGTATTAAAAATGTATGACTGGGTTTTGTTGAGCTGAGTTTGTGAGCATTAGTCAACCTGTGAAGCAGAAATGATGTACGTACAGGATTAAATCAGACTAGAGTTTCAGATGGATAAATATTGAAAAGGTAGTGATGCTGGATTTCTGACAGATTGTGTGTGAGGTTTTCTTTCTGGCTCTTGCACAAATTCACAATAGTTGTCATATGGTTCTCAGAGATACTGATTTCAAATGGTTTAGTTATCTCCTTGAACTTGTGCTGGGAAGCGCTTCAAGCAGCTTTTCTTTATTTTTTTTTTACTTAGAGCATTAAAATTAAGGAATTAAGCAATAATTATTGGTGTTGTAATTTTTGTTACATGTTTGTTTTTCTAAATGTTTTTTTTATTGTCCGTGGAAAATGACTATTCATTCACACTATTCATTCACTTTTCATATTTTTTGTACTTATTTAGCATTTTTACTGCTTTTTTTGCATTCAAAGTCGTACATTTTCCAAATTTGACCATTTGGACCAGACACCCTGTATCAACAACGAATCAATGCAATTACCAACAACCTGAAACACTTTAACAGCTGCATAGCAACCCACTGACATCCATCTGGAACATAGCCACACCCTGAAAACCACCCCGAATACATTAGCACCTGCATAGCAACACCCTGGCAGCCACTTTGAATACTGTATCAATGCCATGGCAACACCCTGACAACCACCTTAAAGCACCTTAGTAACCACATAGCAACACCCTGACAACATTTAAAACACCTACTCAACAATATAGCATAACGTGATAACAACCTACAACACTTTAGCAGCTG
>CAIGQQ010034268.1:4098712-4127184 GCA_903798035.1 Danio albolineatus | reverse complement strand
TGATTCAAATGATCTGTTCAGAACAGGTCTACAGTTAACAACTCACTTATTGAAATGATCTGTACAGAGCGAGTCTACAGTTAACAACTCACTGATTTGAATAATCGGTTTAGAACTAGTCTACAGTTATTGATTGATTTGAATGATCTATTCACAGCTAACAACTCACTGAATCAAATGATCAGTTCTTGGTGAGTGGTTAATGACTCACTGATTAGAATTGTACATATCTTTTTAAATAAAAGTCCCCAAAGCTGGCCTTTTCATAACCATACGGTGCGTTTTATCAAATTTCACAGTGGGAGGATGATTCTTCTGCTCTGTCGCTGTGAAATAAACATTAGACGGATGCATTAATGTCTGTGCTTCACTCCAGAGACCCTCATAATCACATCTCACATTAGTGATAACCAGCCTGCGTTATCAGTATGTTTCTGAACAATGCTCTCAGCAGAGAATGTTGATATATGATATGAGGGTGATATCAGAAAGACCACGTCAGGCCGTATGTTTACAGTACAGATTTCCCCTGACAATACATCTGTGCTGACATCAGAGACACGTTCACTTTTCTACTTTTCAAGACTGAAAGATTGTCTTGAAATAGGCAGTGATATGAAGCCTATTGTAAATAAAAAATAGATAAAATAATTGTACTTTGTTGTACATTACCTGCGCACATTGCTTGTTGAATTCATCAGCTGTTTTATTTTATTTTCAGAATTATATTGGAAATAAATTAATCTGGCGCCATGGTGGCATAGTAGGTAGCACGATTGCCTCATAGCAAGAAGGTCGCTGGTTCGAGCCTCGGCTGGGTCAGTTGGCATTTCTGTGTGGAGTTTGCATGTTCTCCCCGTCTTCACCTCCTCGGTTTCCCCACAAGTCCAAAGACATGCGGTACAGGTGAATTGGGTAAGCTAAATTATCCGTTGTGTATAAGTGTGAATGAGTGTGTGTATGGATGTTTCCCAGAGATGGGTTGTAAAGGGCATCTGCTGGAAGGCATCCGCTGCATAAAACTAATCCTGGATAAGTTGACGGTTCATTTCGCTGTGGCGACCCCAGATTAATAAAAGGACAAAGCTGAAAAGTAAATGATTGAATGAATTAATTAATTAATAAATGAATCTGGAAATCATACTGGAAACATTCTAATGTAAGGAATGAAAAAAAAAGCTGCATAGGAAACTTGCTGTACTATTATGTTTTCTGGATGCATACAATTTAATTGCGTCACAAAATGTGGAATTGCAAAAAGTATAATTATAGAAATGTTGTTTATTTTAGCCTTTATTTAGCCTTTTTACAGTTTTATTCCAGTTATGAAACAAGTTTTAATCATTTTAGATAAAAATTAATTCATTCATTCGTTCTTTAATTTTGAGTAAAATTACTGGCATCACTTGCTGGAAAAAGAATGAATGAATGAATGAAGGAATGAAGGAATAAACTAAAATGAACAATATTTATATTGTTGAAACAATTATTATATAATTAAATAAGTTTATTTCAGGTAAAATTACTGGCATCACTTGCTGAAACAAAAATAAATGCGTGAATGAATAAATGAACTACAATGAATATTTCCTGCATTGATAAATAAATAAATAAATACATTAAGTATAATTAACTAATTATAAATAATTTCCAGTGAAATTACTGGCATCACTTGCTGAAACACAAATAAATGTGTAAATAAAAAAATTAACTACAATTAATAATTCCTGCATTGATCAATAATTAAATAAATAGATTAATCAGTTAATTAATTAATTATAATTACTGGCGTCAATTGCTGGAACAAAAATGATGGAATGAATAAAATGAATAATTTTCCTGAATTTCCACTTACTATTTTTAAAAAGCAGTTGGCAGTACAAAGTGTGTTCTGCACAGTATGCCGTGAATAGTAAGCCAAGACTATACCGCCTGTACAAATATCTGTTAATTAACAGCTTTTTGTTTTTATAATATATTTCAACAGAGCAAGGAAATTTTCACAGTATGTCTGATAATATTTTTTCTTCTGGAGAGTTTTTTTGTTTTATTTCAGCTAGAATAAAAGCAGTTTTTAGTTTTTTAAAAACCATTTTAAGGTCAAAATGATTAGCCCCTTTGAGCCGATTTTTTTTTTCAATAGTCTACAGAACAAACCATCATTATGCAATAACTTGCCTAATTACCCTATGCTGCCTAGTTAACCTAATTAACATAGTTAAGCCTTTAAATGTCAGTTTAAGCTGTACAGAAGTGTCTTAAAAATATCTAGTAAAATATTATTTACTGTCATCATGGCAAAAATAAAATAAATTAGGGATTAGAAATAAGTTATTATATACATATTATATACACACACAGCTATTTTCTGTTTATATATAGTTATAAATTGCATTATGCGACCTTGACCAGTTGTCGACTTTTGATGACATTGAGACACATTGCCTATATAAAATTGGTTGTGTGTATATGAAATTACGAATAACAAATGTAGCAGGACATTAAATTACTTACTGTTTATTTCTTTGATTTTTAACTTTGTACATTAGAAAATTATGGGCCTCCTTGAGGTTTGTGTCTCATTTTGCGAGCTAACTGACAACAGTTGTTCGCTTCCCTCTTGTTCCCCTGCTTTGCGGCCATGCCACTCCTACTCGCAATTATTTATTTTTTTATTCTGTGGTAGACTTGAACCGAAAAAGGTGGGTTTCATGGCCCTTTAAAGTGACATTTATAGGCTTAACTAGGTTAATTAGACAGGTTATTGTTTAATGATGGTGTGTTCTGTATACAATTGAAAAATATATATATATTGCTTAAGGGGGCTAATAATATTGACCTTAAAATGATTTTCAAAAATGAAAAGCTAATAAATAAATAAACAAACAAACAAACAAACAAATAAATAAATAAATAAACTGCTTTTATTCTAGCTGAAATAAAACTAAGACTTTCTCCAGAAGAAAAAATATTATAGGAAATACTGTGAAAAATCCCTTGCTCTGTTAAACATTATTTGGGAAGTATTGGACAAAGGGGACACATCACAGAAGGGTTAATCATTTTGACTTTAACTGTATATGTAAAAATACGAAGAGTTAATTTAGATTTTATTTTAACCTTGAAATGACCTGTGGGAAATGTGATGAAAGCGGAAGCTGGAAAGGACTGGTCTAACCGGGTGGGAAAAGAAGCCAGTGCTGATGAGTTAAACGGTCTGAAGATTGGCGCAGTGAAAGGCTTCTCTCGGTCTGCCAAAAGCAGCTCAGTCAGATGGAGAGATGAAAGTGTATTATTTCTGATAGATGGATCCGGTTTAAAGTCTCTGTGGATAACATGAGCAGTCTGAAGGGGTCAGCAGTGAGTCTGGTGAAGTAGTGGTTGCTGTGGATCATCTCTGACTGAGAGAGCTCACAGTGTCTGGTCTGAGAGCAGTTTCAGAGAGGATTTTTATTACTTTTTTGGGTCTTGTTTGATCACATCTGCTGTGCTTTCTGTCCTGCTCTTTCTGACAAATGCACTGGGCCAAGAGTGGAGCATTTTAACCTAACAGTACTAAGTTTCAGCCAAGCCAAGATGCTGAATTTTAAAATAAAAGAAGGGGTTTTCTGAACTCAAATACACCAGTCATACAACAGAGATGTCTACTGCAGTATTTTTATTTTATTTTATTTCATTTCATTTCATTTCATTTTCGGCCTAGTTCCTTTACCAATCTGGGGTCGCCACAGCGGAACGATCCGCCAACTGTTTTACGCAGCGGATGCCCTTCCAGCCGCAACCCATCTCTGGGAAACATCCATACATTCTCATTCACACACATACACTACGGACAATTTAGCTTACCCAATTCACCTGTACTGCATATGTTTGGACTGTGGGGGAAGCGCAAATTCCTTGTGTGTGTGAAGCACACTTGGCAATAAAACTGATTCTGATTCTAAAACCGGAGCGCCCAGAGGAAACCCACGCAACCACAGGGAGAACATGCAAACTCCACACAGAAATGCCAACTGACCCAGCCGAGGCTCGAACCAGCGACCTTCTTGCTGTGAGGTGAATGTGCTACTCACTATGCTACCGTGGCACCATTTCTGCAGATTTTGTACAAAACTATTCTCAAAAATAAAATCTTCACAAAAAATTATTTACAAAAAATGTCAGCAGATTCTGTCTGGCTAGAGTCATGAGGAACCAAGAACGTTAGCTGTGTCTCATTTCAGAAGCTGCGTCCTCCGAAGTTCACACAGGCCGAACCGAGCATTTTAAAGTAAGACTATCTCACCTACAGAGGACAGATCTCATGACCTATCAACTGTAACAGCTGCAGTTAATAAGCGCTGATAAAATTTGTAATTATTTTATTTTTTTAAGTGATTTTAACTTATTTTAAGCGACCTGAGGACAAAGCGATGTTTACAAAAGCTGGAAATATATTTACTTTGATCCACACGTGTACACATAAAAATGTAAATTGTCTACAGTATAAACTCACTTTTTAGTAATGCTGCGTTCACACCAGACGCGTCAAGCGCGAGTGATTTACATGTTAAGTTAATGCAAAGGCGCGAATAGTCATCCTGCGGTGCGATACGCGCAAATGGCGCGGCGCGAATTGAGCGTTTTGCGCGGTTGCCGCATTAACCAATCAGGAGCTTGCTCTTGTGGGGATGTGATTATGACGTAGCGCCTGTTGTTGGTGTCTCGGGGATCATCAAACTGGGCTCGGCTCAGTCAGAAGCACCGCTGAAAGCCTCCATCATCCAGGTTCAGTTTCTGGAGGAGTTTATGAGCTCACAGAGCTCTGTGCACCTCTGAAATAATCTAGTGGACTCAGATACAATTCCAAACGAATCAACGCTGTTTTTCAGCCTTCATAAAGCACATAAACACAGTTAAAACCCCTGTTGGCCATTTAGCAATAAAGCTACAGTCACCAAGCCATAGACAGAAGCCCTGCCCATCACGCGAATCCCCGTCTGTTCACAAGTAAATTTGACTCGCGAATAAAGCGAGTAACCTCAAATGTTCACGCATCTATTTACACGCGAATAGCGCGATTTTGCCATGCTTGCTGCGTCTGGTGTGAATACAGCATAAAGGCTCGTACACACCGGGACGCTTTTCGTTTGCGTTTATCGTCGGCGTTTTTCGAGACGTTTTTCAGCATTCAAGCCTAAGCGATTTTCTCTGGCGTCGAGCAGGAGAGCATGCAAAATCACTCCTTGACGTTAGATGGCGCACACGGTGGCGCCAAGCTTCTGACACCCGCTTGTTACACAGAAGAAGAAAAAAGGAAGTTTACCTGCTTGTTGTTGCCGATCGGCAAAGCATGGATGGTTCAAGTAGCAGCTCTAGCGCTGAAGAGATGATTATTGTTCACCAGTGCAGTAAGCAGCTCCACGTTAATATCTCCTCTGGGCATCTGCGCTCGCATTGACAGTTTTGCGCTTGAGCGCCTCCAAGGGGTGTTTACTGTAACTTCAGCAGCTCCGTACATGTGAGCAACAGTGGGAATCTGATTGGTGTAGAAGGTTTTGACGCGGGGCGTCAAAACAAAAAAACGAGCATGAGGCGTTTCTTTAAAAATGACGCTTTTACGCCTGGCGTTTTGCGCGTTGGTGTGCACAATCACATTGGCGCCCTTTATTTAGTCTCGAGGCGTCAAACGCCGACCGAAAACGCGAGCAAAAAACGTCTCGGTGTGCACGGGCCTTAAGACATGTCATATTCTTTTTGTTTTTTAGCGTGTTCAGATATCCAAGTCAAATAAACCTAATTCATACATTTAATCCAGAGGTTTTTTTTTTAAAAAAGTCCTGCCATCATCAGCGCGCAATGAATCTTGGGACATTTGAGGCCATGAAGGATCCACCGGTTGTGTCCTTCATTACCTGGGAAACGAAGGACGCTTTTTGTTTTTATAAGACAGCCTTCGTTGTGACATGATGACGCAGCACACTTCGAATGCATCCTTCGGAGGAAGCAGCCTCTGAAATGAGACCCAGCTATTGTCAAAACAGTCCATGTGTCATCAGAGGTCAACAGCTGTAACTTTCTGTAGTAGCTATGAGAATACTTATAAAAAATACTTTATTTAATTATCATTTAAAACATACTTTATTCACAAAAGAAAGCCCTGCCACGTCACAGTGGCGTAGAGGGTAGCATAATTGTCTCACATCAAGAAGGTCGCTGGTTCGAGCATCAGCTGGGACAGTTGGCATTTCTATGTGGAGTTTGCATGTTCTCCCCGTCTTCACTTGAGTTTACTCCGGCTGCTCCAATTTCCCCCATAAGTCCAAAGACGTGGTATAGGTGAATTGGGTAGACTAAATTGTCTGTAGTGTATGAGTGTGAATGAGTGTGTGTGGATGTTTCCCAGTGATGGAAGAGTTCCCAGTTTGATACTAATATAATTCTTCATTCTATTCCAGTCTGTCCTGCTCTATTTTGAACTCCTTATATGTTTAGTGTATATTCCAGTCCTGTTCTGCCTGTCTGCTCTAATCTGCTCCATTTAGTCAAATTCTGTTCTACTCTGCACATTCAATTTACTCTGCTTGTTTTCTCCTCTCTTCTTTCCAAATCATGTTCTTTTGTTGAATTATAGTTTGCTCAATTCTTTTCTCTCCTGCGGTTCTGTTCGACTCTCATCTGTTCTAATCCACCCAGCATGCCCAGTTCTGATTGTAATTTGTTTCGTTTTGCTCTCTCCGAGATGAATCCTAAACGTTTTGTAAGTGTCGTCTTGCGATGTTCTCCTCTGATGAATCTCGCAGGCTTTTTTCTCTCTCTCTCTCTGTGCTGTTTTTCAGCCTCAGGCCTGCAGCCACGCTCTGATTGCTTTTATTGGCAGCGCTTCAAGACTCCAATGTCGGCTTCCTGGTGGCTTTCATAATGAAGATGGTTCTGCACATAAATGATAGTGGAGCAATTTCCTTTTCATTTAATCGGGAGGAAAGCAAAGTGCCTTCATAAGTGTATCATTCCGTGTCAGAATGACCAGCACTTGTGTGTTCGTCACGACATCCTCCTTTTGAGGTTAAAACAGAGCAAGGGCTGTTTAATCTAGAATAGAGCGGCTTGAGAACACACTCGAGAAAAAAATATTTCACTTTAGAAAGAAAGAGGACAACTCCACATTCAGATGTCAAAAAAAACCTGTGTAACAGAATCGAACGGTTAATGATGGTTCACCGAAAAATGAAAGTACTGTCATTATTTTCTTATTATTTCAAATTGGGATTTTTTTTCTCCCTATTTTTAGTGCATCTATTGACATTTACTTTCTGCTTGACATCTCCAAAGGCGACTTGACAGCAATATAAATAATCAAGGGAACATCAGAGGAAAAAAGTATATAAAAACTCTTTGTTAGTCTAATGCAGCAACAGTACAGTGCCCAGTAAAACTGTGTACACTCCTCACAGATCTCTCTTTTACATTCATATGTTCTATACAATAAGATATGAATCTACAACAGTTCTGTCTGGTTCTCGAATATGATTGACTGATAGCCGTGTGCAGGGCTTTACATTAACACTGTTAATTTCAGCCACTTTGGCTGGTTGGAAGTCATTTTTAAATTGTAGTTTTCTTAAAAGCAGGGTTTGACAACATGGCCCAATACACAAGCTAATGCGATCTTAGAATCGAGAAGCAGCACGACTGACAAAAATAATTGTGTTACCGCGAGCAAAGGAAAGCAGATGGACACCAAATGAGAGGATGATTACTCGTGCGCACAGGTTATGTGATGCACGCGACTGGTAAAAAGTTTACTTGTGCTATGCAACCGTAGCTAGGGGAAATTGGTTCTCTTTGAAATAGACTCACTGGACAAAAAGTGATCGATCATGCACAGTCCTGCTGCTTTCAATATATATATATATATACATTCACTTTTTTTTTTTTATCACCAGCCACTGTGGCTAGTAGATTTCCAACATTACTAGCCACTCGCTATTTTCACTAGCCACATTTTTGTTTTTGGGAAAATTAAATTTTATATGCATAAATTTGACTTTGACATTCTAAAATTACTTGATTTAGATTTTGTGTTATGTCCACATGCCTCCTCTTTCATTTCACTTTTTGTGCATGTTGTGTATGAGCTTGCTTTATGTGCAACAGCAAATGGGTTGTGTCGCATTGCAATTGTTTTTATTTTTACATGACTTTTCAGGGTTAAAAATTATCAAAATATATATTAATATATAGTATTATCCTCCGGGTGCTCCGGTTTCCCCCACAGTCCAAAGACATGCGGTACAGGTGAATTGGGTAAGCTAAATTGTCCGTAGTGTATGAGTGTGAATGAGAATGTATGAATGTGTTTCCCAGAGATGGGTTGTGGCTGGAAGGGCATCCGCTGCGTAAAACAAATGCTGGATAAGTTGGCGGTTTATTCCGCTGTGGCAACCCCGGATTAATAAAGGGACTAAGCCGAAAAGAAAATGAATGAATGAATGAATATATAGTATTATTATTTGTACATATAGCCTATCCTTGTGCAAGCAGCAGCGGTAACTGCTTTCATTTTAATTAATCTTTGAACAGATTGTTAACAGGCCTAACATTAACCGTGTGCGCCTGAACATTCTGTCATTATCACTTACGATATGTTTTTTTTTACCTGCTTTTTTTGCTTACCGTTATTTTTGGTAATATAGTTAATTTTTTAAAAAGTTTTGACGTTATTTAAAATTTGTGGCTAAGAAATAATACTTTTTAATTTTATGTGTGGTCAGAGATAAATTTGGTAAATCCTTAATTTTGAGCCCTGAAACGTCATGTAAAAATAAAAACAATTGCAATGCGACACAACCCATTTGCTGTTGCACATAAAGCAAGCTCATACACAACACACACAAAAGGTGAAATGAAAGAGGAGGCATGTGGACATAACACAATCTAAATCAAGTAATTTTAGCATGTCAAAGTCTAATTTGT
This sequence comes from Danio albolineatus, assembly GCA_903798035.1. Classification (NCBI taxonomy): domain Eukaryota; kingdom Metazoa; phylum Chordata; class Actinopteri; order Cypriniformes; family Danionidae; genus Danio; species Danio albolineatus. The sequence continues at coordinate 4,118,229 of CAIGQQ010034268.1, read as the reverse complement.
ACAGCCTCTTCACCCTTGTGTATCACTCCGCCCACACGAGTGGCAAGGAGAGGACTACAGTTTGACAAATATCGCTGCTGTTGGACAACATAATGCACTTTTGAGACTTTTTTAGGTGAGAATGTAGTTGTTTAGATTGCAACTATGCAATTTATTTAAAAGGACAGTGCCTATTTTAAATATTTATAATTTTGGAGATTCAGCGGTTTGGCTGCCAACCGTGCCTGCCAACCGTGCCTGTCGTACTGAGCAGAGCAAAGACGGTTGACATTTCGCCACAAGAAGGCAACAGAGACCGCATAATAAGTCCTGAGGGGATAAAAACAGCAAGTATTGAAAAATGTTGTATGTATTATGTTGTATGTATTGCCTATTGTATGTTGTTGTGTTGTATTTATACCATAGTGAAATGGTAGTGTTTGCTTTGCTCTGGCTTTTTTGGGGTAAATCATTGTGATCTCCTGATTGCAACACAGAAATACTGGGGAATCTCTGTAGACTGATGGCATTTCATGCTGTTCAGCTTTATAATCTTAAAATGTCAGCAAAATGACCTGTTTTTGTCATCACTCTAGACATTACGCTAGAGAATCATTCAAATACTAGCTCTAAAGTGACGTTTGTGAAGTAGCAACAGTTTCTGCTGTTCTGGCGGTCAGCTGCAGATGTGTATGAATGGCAGAAGAAGGTAGTTCCTCTTACAAAAAGGTTTTTGAGACTCTGTGTTCGATTGTCTCTTTTATATATACACAATTATGCCGTCGAACTGTTGTATAAACGCAATATCACACTCATAGCAGTGGCTGGATATGGTCACTGGTGGCCTCAAGCCAATGCACACCTCACACCAGTGCCGATATACAGCACTGCTACTCGTGTGATATTACTCATATATACATTAGATTAGTCAGTACCAAAGCCAAACCTGGTATTAATCTAACCAATTAACTTGTGTAGATTGCAACTATGCAGTTTATTTATAAGGAAAGTGCTTATTTTAAATATTTATCATTTCAGAGATTCAGCGCCTTGTCGGCCATCAGTCTGTCATACTGAGCAGAGCAAAGACGGTTGACATGCCGCTACCAGAAGGCAACAGAGACTGCATAATAAGTCCTGAGGGGATAAAAACAGCAAGTTTCAAATTACCGCTGAACAAATCTTTACAGAACAGGTAAGTGACATTCTAAGTCCATCTCTCTCTATTGTATTTACTATTCTATAGTAATCTGGTAGTGTTTGCTTTGCTCTGTCTTTTTTGGGGTTAATTATTGTGAAATCCCGATTGCAACAGAGAAATACTGGAAAATCTCTGTACACTGATGGCATTTCATGTCGTTCAGCCTTAAGATCTTAAAATGTGAGCAAAATTACCTGTTTTGTCATCACTGTAGATATTACGCTAGAGAATCATTTAAATACTACACTGCAAAAAAAATCTGTAATTTTACTTAAAAAAAAAAAAAAAAAGAAATATACTGTAAAATAACAGATTTTAAATTACAGAAATTTCCTTAAATTAAAATTTCTAGTAAATTTTTATAATTTAAAATATGTTATTTTACGGTATATTTCTGTAATTTAATGGCCGTTATTTTACGTTTTTTTTCCGGTACCCCAGCTGCTGGAAAAAAACTTAAAATTATGGATTTTTTTACAGTGTAGCTCTAAAGTGATTCATGTGAAGTAGCAACAGTTTCTGCTGTTCTGGCGGTCAGCTGCAGATGTGTATAAATGTGTGAAGCAGGAGAAAGTAAGAAAGTCTTACAAAAAGGTTTGATTTTCTTTTTTTTATGTTCACGATTATGCCATTAAACTGTTGTATAAATGCAATATCACTCATAGCAGTTGCTGTGTATCATCACAAGGGGGGCACTAAGGCACACGGCCTGCAGCCTCAAGCCAACGCACGCCTCCCACCAGTGCCGATATACAGCCATATCGCACTGCTGCTCGTGTGATATTACTCATTTATACATTAGATTAGCCAGTACCAAAGCCAAACCTGGAACTAATCTAACCAATTAACTTAAGATCACAGTGAAAAATATTACTTTAAATTTATATACAAATTATTATTGGATTATTATATTACTGTATGCATATGATTACAAAGGGATAGTGGTTAGAAAGTGATTTTTTTTTTATTAAAAAAAGGTAATTTATAGACAATATATTAGAAAGTGATAATGTCAAAGGCCTAGATAATTTTTAATAAATAGAGTAAAAATAGATATGAAAATTTTAGTAAAAAGAGATAGCGGTTGTGATTAGAATTTTTTTTTTAATAGGATAGAAACTAGGGAAAGTGATTTATTATTATTTAAAAAAATGACTGATGGTCTTAAAAGTCCAGAGCAGTCTTTTAAAAGATTAAGATTGAAAAAGGCATAAAAACTAAAAAACCCAACTCATAGATCAAACAATGTAAGCAATCAGAATGAACAAAAGAGCAATAATATCTGAGTGCTGTGATGCTAGCTGTTTAATACAATGAACAAAATAAAATACACAAATAAAAGAAACCTCTACATTCTAAGATGAAATATGTGACTTTTCCCCTGTCATTTCATCAAACTGTACAAGAGGATCCACAAACAGTGTGTCTGATCTTTACACTTGCACAGTGAAAACTATCAGATTTTAATAGGGAAATTATGAAATCAGTGAGAGGAGGAAGAGTGGTTCAGGTCTTCTGCTGAGAGGAGTAGATAATCAGAGGAAAATCAATGGCAGTGAGAAAGAGAAGGTCTGAAAAAAGTGAGAATATTTATTCAGGATCCACAATGGAGAATCACAGAATCTACAAAAAAGAGAGAGAGAAAATACACAGTTCTGTATAGGCACAAATGCCAGAGGTCAGAGGAAAACAGTAACAGGCATCAGTAACTCAAATAACCACTAGTTACAACTGATGTATGCAGAAGAGCATGAGTTTACGGTATTCAAATGGCCTCCACAATCCCCAGAGCTCAATCCATTAGAGCACTTTTGTGGTGTGGTGGAATGGAAGATTCGCATCATGGACAAATCTGCAGCAACAGCGTGAATATGGATCAAAATCTCTGAGGAATATTTCCAGGGGCGCCACAATGGCGTAGTAGGTTGCACGATCGCCTCACAGCAAGAAAGGTCGCTGGTTCGAGCCTTGGCCGGGTCAGTTGGCATTTCTGTATGTAGTTTGCATGTTCTCCCCGTGATCATGTGGGTTTCCTCTGGATGGTCTGTTTTCCCCCACAAGTCTAAAGACATGTGGTACAGGTGAATTGGGTAGACTAAATTGTCCGTAGTGTATGAGTGTGAATGAGTTTGTATGGATGTTTCCCAGAGATGGGTTGCTGCTGAAAGAGCATGCGCTGTGTAAAACATATGCTGGATAAGTTGGTGGTTCATTCCGCTGTGGCGACCCCAGGTTAATATAGGGAAGCCGAAAAGCCGAAGCCAAAAAGAAAATAAATAAATTAATGAATATTTCCCGTACCGTGTTGATTCTATGCCACAAAGGATTAAGGCAACCCAGTGTGAGTAAGGTGTACCTAATAAAGTGGCCGGAGAGTGTATATTTTAAAGAGCCCATATGGTGGGTTGAGAACGGTTAAATTTCACTTTTTGAAGTCCCAAACAACAGGATGATATGTTTGCAGGGTAAAAAACACTTTCGATGTCTTATAATATCTATTTATTTTTACATCATTTTCCCACCGACTCCCATATGAATCGTCTGAGCGAGTCTTTTTCCCCAAGCACCTCCTTTCCGTGACGCTACCACGTCACGTCACCACGTCACGTCTTTTACGTGACAGCAGCCCAATGCCAGAACATATTGAAAACAAATCACTGCTTTTGTACAACAGCGTATTGCTATATTATTCATCATAACAACAAACATTCAGTAATAATTAACACTTCATGGACTATTGTAAGCCAACAAATAGTTTAATTCGGCAGTAAGCTAAATGGCTACCGCTACATGCTGCACGGAGCAAACACAATACAGACAACTACATCCATATTTACCTTGTTACGGTCAACACGACTGGAAGAACACGCAGGTCCAAATAAACTGGGTATTGATCCATCCTTTAACAACAACCGTGCAACAAATCCCGCATCGTAAGCTGGTAGATTAGTGTAGCTCTCTTCAGAGAGATGACGCGAACACAGCAGACAGCACCGTGTTGGGGATGTAATTCTCAGGTATTTTACGAAAAAAACCTCAACCACTCCAGGTAGGGAAAAGAGATTTCCAGGTAGGGAAAATAACACAGCTTTTCCCTCGCGCTTCAGAGCACAGCGTCTACGGGACATGATTTAACCGGAATGCCGATAAGTTTAGTAAAGTTAGCAGCAGTCGTGTTTTCCGGATCAATAACTCATGACCGAAACATTGTTCCTACACAAATAACACCTCTTTTCAACCGTCGCAATGTATACAATCACCTACAACCTTATTTTCCTAAAAATGAGCTTTGCCTACGCGCTGGACGCTTTATATTAAACTCTGTGCAGGCGGCAGAGAGACCGGTCCTTAGGGACCGTCTACAAAGAGCAAAACGCGAAAACCAATACTGCAAAAGCTGTCAATAAGTTCTCTCTAAATCTTTATACTGCCATCAAACAGTATAAAGATTTACTTAGATATTACTCAGATCACACGTCACTGCTGTCCCGCTGGTTATGCTACAACACTTACTGCAATACAGTGCTTGTTGTCTTCCACCTTTCCTTCCTGTCTGTGGGCGGGGCCGGGCAGTTAAAATTTTCCCGGGTCTGCGCACGCAACTATTATGTTTCGCGTTGACGTCAAGCCGAAACGGCTAAAGACTCGTTCTAATAACGATTCATTTAAACAACAATGAGTCGACTCTTTTATATATGAATCAATCGTTTTAAACACTTTGCACTTTCAGATTTAAGCCTTAGCTGGACATTTCACTTTACTTAGAGCTGTGTAACACACTGCATGGAAGGTCATTTTCAAAAATCCATAATATGGGCTCTTTAAATGTTTGGATGAGCAGAAAACGGAGGAAAAGTGTAACAACTTTCACACTTTGTAGACTTTGTAAAAACAACTACAAAACTACATTGTCGATAGTTGCAAAAGCTATTTGTTTATCCTCCTGTCATTTCAAACTGCAAAAAAAGATATTTTGAAGAATGCTTGTGCTGCCCATTTTCATGTCAAATGATGACCTTTTAAAGTAATAAGCCATACAAATTATTATTTGTACATATTTATGATAATAATATGATCTAGTGTCATTCATAACTATTACATTTTTTTTATAACAATGTCAGTAATTTTGTCATTAAATGTAATTTTTGAGAGAAATATTTAACTCTTACCAAGTCAGTGTATTAAAACAAGAAATTAAACAACTAATTATGATGTAAATTAATGACTTATTGGCAAAGTAATTTTTTTAGATCTTTGCTGTTTAGACAGTTCAGAAGAAAAGCATTTAATTGGAATAGTTTGCAACATTATACTTGTAAAATTTATAAGTGTTTACTGTTACTTTTGACCAATGTAATGGATCTTTGCTGAATAAAAATGTTCGTATTGTTTGTTTCATTATTAACCCTCCTAAAAAGAGAGATTTTTTCTTAATGTCCTTTACTTGTATTAATAACCAATAGATTTTGTACGGCTTCACTGCATCAGTTATGCAATAGGACCGTAACTCCTGCCTCCATGAGAGCCGCTGAGGATGATGCCACCAAGAAAGTATTAAGAAGTAAATGAGGCAGAGTGTTTTATTGATGAGCTCATGCTGGCCACACGCTCTCAAACCGCATCGCTTTACTCTCCCCTGCAATTAACACAGCTGTTTTGATGAACGACATCAGCAGGAATTAGATGTAAGTTTGCGGGGCCATTATAGTTTGGGCTGAGAACCTGAGTCTCAGTGTAATAGGCAGACAATTCCTGCTTGTTTGTTGATCATTAATGGTAATTAAGACTAATCTCACTGCGTCTTTCAAACTTAGTGGAAAGCACATTTGTTGCCATGGCAACTGTGACAATCTCAGCATGCCAAGAGATGGGCCTCTGTCTTCGAACTGGAATAATTTTCTGGGAAATTTTTAGTAAACTCTTGACAGCAACACCCTAACAACTGCTGAGCAACCACCCAGAGTACCATCACACCTGCTTACCAACTACCAACCTACATTACCCTGGCAACCACTAAACAACCACCAAGAACATACCCTAATAACCACCTAGAACACCCTGGAAACTGCCTAGGAACTGTTTGGCAGCAACCTAGCTGCCTCCCAATACACCTTAGCAACTAACTAGTTACAATCTAAACCACCCTAAAACTGCGTAACCTCTCAAAACACCTTAATTGCCTAGTTATCCTAGCAACTGCCTAAGAAGTACCGTCCAAGAATATAACCACATAGCAATGCTTATCAACCATGCAAAGTACCACACAGAACACCCTAGAAACTGCATAGGAACTGTCTGCCAGCCACCTAGCTGTCTCTCGAAACACTTCAGCACCTAGTAATAACCTAAAACACCCTAAAACTGTGTAAACCTCTCAAAGCACATCTCAATAACTGCCTTGTCACCCTAGCAACTGCCAAGCAAACCATCTTAGAGCTTAGTAACCACAAAGCAAAATATCAACCATGCAGAGTACCCTAGCAACCACAAAAAAAAAACATCTTAGAAACTGCATGGTAACTCAGCCACCTAGCAACATCCTAAAACACCTTAGCAACTACCCAGTAACTACTGTAAAACACCCCGAAACTGCGTAAACATCTCAAAACACACCTTAATAACTGCCTAGTCACCCTAGCAACTGCCTATATACCATCCTAGAATACCTTAGTAACCACATGGCAAATGCTTATCAACCATACAATGTACCCAAGCAGCCACAAAGGACACCCTAGAAACTGCAAAAAGATCTGTCTGGCAGCAACCTAGCTGCTTCCCAAAACACCTTAGCAACTACCTAGTAACAACCTAAAAAGCCTCTCAGAACACACTTTAATAACTGCCTTGTCACCCAAGCAACTTAAGTAGTAATGTCTTAGAATACCTTAGTAACCACATAGCAAATGCTTATCAATCATGCAGAGTACCCTAGCAACCACACAAAACATTCTAGAAACTGCATGGTAACTGACTGGCAGCCACCTAGCCACATCCTAAAACACCTTAGCAACTACCAAGTAGTAACAACCTTAAACACCCATGGCCTAAACCTCTCAAAACGCCTTAAATGATCTAACAGGACACACCAGTATACCTAAACACACACGCAAAACACCATAGCAACTGCCTAACGAGTACCGTCCTAGAATACCTAAGTAGTCCCTGGTTATCAACCACCCAGAGCACCCTGGCAACAATCTAAAACACTCTAGCAACCTTCTGAATTATCTAGAACACAAGTGCAAAACAAATGTTTAGCAACTGCCAAAAGCATCCTAACAACTGCACAGCAACCACCTAGAATATGCTAGCAACTGATTGGGAATGAGAGGACCCTGTAGCAACCCCATACTGTTAAATACCCTAGAAACTGGATAGCAACAGTTTATCAGCCTAGAATACCATACAAATAGCCTTAAACAACCTAGCAACTGCCTAGCAACCTGCTAGAACACCTTAGCAACTACCTAGCAAACACACAGAACGTCCCAGCTAAGGCATAGCAACTTAAACATCATATTTATTTGGCTGTCATTCTAACCACGTTGCACATTAACTTCCAAAGTAGGAAATATAAACGCCATGTATCTCAATGGTTACAGGTGTCCAACATTCTTCAAAATATCTTATTTTGGGTTCAATAGAAGAAAGAAACCCAAACAGCTAAAGGGGAAGTAAATGATGGAATTTTTAGTTTTGGGTGAACTGTCTCTTTAAAGCCTAATTGAGGTGTAAACTGAACGTTATGGAGATGAAGAAGAGGTTAGATTTATTCTGTTATGAATGAATTAAGTAATGTGTAAAAAATGAAAATCATAGCAAAGAAAAAATCTTTTGGGTAGTAGTTACTAAATTGTAACTGAATTGACCGTAACAATTAATTCATTCATACATACATACATATATACATGCATGCATACTTACTTTTTTTTGCCCACCTGGAATGCCACTTGGCCCACCCTAAAGTTCCAAGCTGGAGCCGGGCCTTTCTGTTACAGTTAAAAACACTGATGATCTGATCTCTGACGCCTCTAAACATCTGAGTTAATGATGGACAGCAGCGCCATCTGCTGGCTGGTGTGTTTATTGACGCTGTAGGAGTGAAAATTACAGCAGCTAAAGACAAAAGGAATGTTATAAAAGCCCACAAATACGACGAGAAGTCCTGCAAAATAAACGATAAGGTTAAATAAAATCAGCCTATGTTTTTAACAGTTGTACAATATTTGTACAGACATCGCTTGCAGCTTAGGTTTTTCCCCTTTTATTTTATTTACACATTATTGCGGTATGGTATTTGGCCTTTGCTTGGACAGTTTAGTAAAATTTTGGGTGAAACAAAAAAAATATATTGACATTTTTAGTCATTTAAAATGATATAAGGACTCGGATGGTCGTGTAAATTATCATTTTTATATATTTACATGTTTACTGTCAATGTTTTTATGTCACTAAAACATTTTGACTCTTTGTTTTGTGTCCGTTGTGCAGAATTTTCAGCTGTAGGCTAATGAAAATGCACAGTAAAAGAATTATTGCTGCCGTAAATTTATTAGTTGAATCAAATGAACTTTCATCTCAACTTACATCAGTCAAACTGACTAAAAATACAAATTTTAACTTTGTATAACTTAAAACGTTTAGTTGAAACCGGATTAACTTTAATAAGTTAGAGCAACATAAATATTTGTTGTCTTGGCTTTGTCATTACGTTATTTCAGTGTTGGAGGTAACACATATGTAACGCGAGTTACATAATAATATTACTTTTCTAAGTAACGAGAACAGTAATGCGTTTAAAAAATAAGTAATAATATTCAAGTTACTTTTTAGTTTAATTAATTAGCTTTTAAAAAGAGAAATTGCTGAACTAAAATTAGTCACAATGAACCACATACTCAATGAGAGGAGTCTTCATTATTTTGAAAACATCATAAAAAAGGAAAAGAGAACTATAGTCTCAATGGATAGTGATTTTACTTAAGACAAATAGTATGCAGCAAATACATTACTTTAAACTTTCAATAATCTGTATATATGGAATCTGTATCTTTGGGGTCAGGAAGTTCTCAGAAGGTAACGATATCCTAACATCATTTTTTACATGTTTTTTTTTTTTTTTAGGGTGAATGTTGGTGTAGGTTATACGGTGTATTAATTGCAGAACTCCTCTGTGAAAGAAAGAAAGAAAAAGTTCATCAGCCAGATAATAAAAGTAACGCAAAAGTAATGTAACTCAATGCATTACTTGCCATAAATAAAGTAATTTAACTACTAACTTGTTTTAGGAGTAACTCAATATTGTAATGCATTACTTTCAAAAGTAACTTTCCCCAACACTCCTTATTTACAGTGTGAGTAAATTCATTTCAACAATGTAAGTTTGTTTATTTGCTAACCTAAATATAAATTTAACATCATTAGTTGTACAGTACATTTTTTCTAGCAAATACAAAATACTGTAATCCTTTTTTTGTAAATGAAAATACTGAAAATGTGATGTTATAAGAAAAAAACCATTAAAATATTTAAAGTATTTTTCAACATAAGAATTAAAACACCAGAGAGAGATACTTTGTTTGTTTTTATTGATATTTCAAAAGCATCAAGTGAGGCACAGTTTTCACACTGATACCAAACGCTGAGCAACAAGAAGAGTGCCACAAAACCGCTTTAATTACAGTTCACAGAAACAGTGTGGAAAATAGCAGTCTTTAAGCATGACATGTTTAATGGAGTGGCTGTGTAGGACATTGTGTAACTTCTGTAACATGACACATTTCTCAGTGAAGCAGGACAGGAACAAATGAAATAAATAAATAAATACATAAATAAAAGATGACGTTTATGGTTACTGTTTATGAAATGGTTAATGTAACACGAAAGTGAGAAGTATCTTGACCACAAAGATAATGTTTCGTTTTTGTTTTCTCTCAGAACTATTTTTTGTTATAACCTTTACCTATTAATGTATAAAAGATCTTTAACATCAAGGGGTCAGTGAAATCACATGTCCAGAGCTGTTCACGAATCATTCACTAATAGATGTCATCTTATAAATGTGATGTACACTGGCCATCGTACACGATTAGCACAGCTGGAAATAAAAAGCTTAGAATTTACTTTGACATTAAAGTGAAACATTCCAGTCAAAAATTGTGTTTTTTTTAAGTCTAATGGTATAAAAACATCCAAAATACCCTTTTAAGTGTTTTTTTTGTCACACTTTATCAATTTGAGTCTAGACTTCACTTACAATGATCGTTTTTAAAGGCCATTTTCTCAAAATGAGTTTTCTCTCCTGCTCTCTCACACACACACCAAACCTCACAGTCGTATTCAAATCTGTATTCTGAGTTTTTAGATTGAGATGTCCATTAGCCTGGTTATATACAACATTTTATTCTACAATCTCCTCTGTAAAAACCAACACTACCTCAAAGCAATTCGTAACTTTTTGATTTAGTGGCTAATTCATATGTATGCGTACTCATTTGTACAATTTAGTACGATTTGCTTATGCCTCAATGACAGTTGGGTTTAGGGGTGGAGTTGGGTGCATTTTAGTATGATTGAACTAAAATTTGTACGAATTATTCACTTAACTGACAAAGCATAAAACAGTTACGTATCCTCGTAAGGCTGTAAAAACCTATACATTTTATATGTCAAAAACAATTTGAACTTAACTTCCGGTGTTCAGACTTTTGTCCGACAATTGTATGCAAATTAGTGCATATTTAAATAAACAATGTCCATTTGCATATGTAAACGTAACATTGTGTGACTCTTAAAGGGACAGTTCAACCAAAAATGAAAGTTTACTAATTAATTTCTCAACTGTTTCCAAACTTTTTTGAGTTTCCTTTTTTTCTGTTGAACACAAAAGAAGATATTTTGGAAAAAGTTAGACACCAGTAACCATTGACCTCCATAGTAGGAAAAACAAATACTACGGAAGTCAATGGTTACAGGTTTTCAACATTTTTCAAAATATCTACAAAAAAATACAGACAAACATGTTTGTCAAAAGCACTCAAAAAATAATGTTTGGTGTTTGTTCAAACTAATTTAAAGTGAGCTGAAACAGCACAATTCTTGATTTTTTTCGGGGGGACAACTAAATAGTATTATGTTCAATCCACTTAAATTTGTACAAATGAATAAGTTAACTTGATTTCTTCGTGTTGTAGCAACACAAATTGATTATGTGGAACCCAGCAATTTTTACAGAGAGTAAATGATGGCAAAATTTCTGATTTTGGGTGAACTATTCCTTTAATGCAGTGGTTCTCAATCGCGTTCCTAGAGGACCACCAACACTGCATGTTTTGGATGTCTCCTTTGTCACACCCATTTCAGGTCTTTCAGTCTCTGCTAATGAGCTGATGATCTGAATCAGGTGTGTTTGGTTAAGGAGACTTAAGGAGAAACACTGCTTTGGTGTAATCTGGAGATTACATTAGCTGGAGAATTATGATGCTAACTATGTTTTTTACCCTACTATTTTTACATGATGGTGACCCTCTCTGGTGAGACGTGAGCAGCCGCTCTCTCATGGTTTGTGCGGCATTGATGGGAGTCTAATCCTCGACGGATGCGCTTCAGCTTCCAGCTCACACAGGGAAGCAGCAGCAATATTTTTCCGATGATGACGGTCACAGGTAAGATCAGGGCCAGGACGAAATTGGGTGGCATGTAGAAGCGATAGGACTCCTCCAGGAACGCCCGCTGCCAGCCGAAGAGCAGAGCATGAAACGTGGAGATGAGCAGCGCGATGTAGCCTAGAGTGGACTGATGGGATACACGCTCATTTGAGATTATGTTTGCCTATAAAACAGGGTTCCCACTCTAAACCAAATGTCAACACCAGTGTCATTTATATACTGTAGTCCTGTACTATTAAACACAACCAAGAGTTGACCAATGAGCAGAAAAACAATATGGGTCGGCATGGTGGCTAAGTGGTTAGCACTGTCCCCTCACAACAAGAAGGTAGCTGGATCGAGTCCTGGCTAGGTCAGGTGGCATTTCTACGAGGTTTTACTTTGTCTAAAAGTCGAAATAAAGCAGGATTTGACTACTGCTTATCAAATTCCAGACCATCATCAAAGCTGACAGACAGATTTATTTCCCCAAAGCTTCAGAGAAGAGGTTAATTCGCCAAGATTTACTGCAGGTATACTAAAAGAATTTGGTAGGCCAAACACAATTATCTCAGTTTCACTCTTTATTAAAAACTAGAAAATGTAATTATCTAATTCTCTGACATTCACTGACTAAAACTCTGAACTGCTGTGATTCTGTGATCGCTGAATTCAACACAAAATTAAGCAAATGGTGCAAAATTTAGGGAAGCTTGCAATGTTAAGAAAAAAAAACATTATTAATAATAATAATTTATATATTTGCACAGATATTTTACCTGACATTTCAGACCCGTGGGAACCCTACAAAAAAAACTGTATACAGATTTTGTGTTACCTGGATGAAGCTGAACTCCCGCCAGTTCAGTGCATCGTAGACTGAGGGAATAGAAGTGACTGCTAATAGAGAGAGAAGCCCCAGAGCCATGATGCCGAAAGAAACATACATCTCCACTCTCCACACCTCCTCTTCATTCCACGAGTTCTCGATGTTCGCATGAACCTACAGACACAGAAATGCAATCAATTAATTTGTTAAATTAATATTTTTATTATTGTTATTAATAATAATATGTATTATTATTTAAGATTAAGTGATTATTTCTTAATAGTAATCAATAATTATTTATGAATAAAAAATTAAATACTATGTATGCATAAGGTATAATTTATAATAAAATAGTATTATAATATATAATAAAAATTTATCTGTGATGCAAAAAATGTTATAATAAATTATAACAATATATTTATTAATATATAAATATTAATGATAATAATGACAGTAATAAAAATGTACATTGCTATAATATCCTATATTTGAATTGTGTATTTTTATTTTGATTACAGTGTCTGCATGAACTTTTAATATTATCATCATGTATTTATATAATATGAATCATTCACATAATTAATTAATTAATTAAATAATTACATAAGCAAAAATATATTACTTTTAGAAATTGAAATCTATTATTGTATTACATTTTTATACAAAAATATAATTCTTAATAAAATATGTATTAAAATACGTATAATAATGTATTTAGAATATAATTACTACAAATTCTATTTCTATATTAAAAATATTTTTTATATCAAATTTGTATACTTGACCAGTTGTAGTATCATCATCATCATCATGTATTTATACAAACATTCTTTTTATATTTCCTAATCTATGTTTTATTGATATTAATTTCATCAACATTATAATAATATTCACTGTTAATCTAATTAATTGGTTAAATAATTACAAAAAAATATATTAATTTCAAATGTTATTTAGTATTGTATAATATCTTATGTAATAATATAATCATTACTAAAATATTTATTAAATATTATATTAATATTTTATCCAAAATAATTATGATATATTATAATTTCTTTATTAAAACAAATAAAAAATACTACATATGTATATTTTACTATTATCATCATTATTATTATTAGTAGTAGTATTTATTCATTTTATCATTATTATTTAATTGTCTTATTGTTATTAATGTTATTATTATTATTATTATTATGTATTACTGTTATCATTATTATTATGTATTATTATTATTATTATTATTATTATTATTATTAATAGTAATACATAATAATAATAATAATAATAATAATAGGCAAACCCCACTAATAATAATAACAATAATAATAGTAATACATAATAATAATAACATTAATAATAATATTATTAATATTAATATTATTTATTATGATTATTGTTGTTATTATTAATATTAATAATAATATTATTATTTATTATGACTATTATTGTTATTATTATTATTATTATGTATTACTATTAATAATAATATTAATAATAATAACAATAATATTATTATTATTATTATTATTACGACAACTAACACCAACAAACAGTAAGCTTTATACAATAATTACACAATACCCTTCGAGACATTACTAAAAAAGCTCACCAGTGAATTTCCTGCATGTCATGATAGTGAAGCTCACCTGCTGATAGGCCATGTTGAGCATCAGGTATCTCTCCGAGCGCCTCATAGGCAGACACAGGCTGTACAGCACATGAATGCAGCCGAAGAAGAAGCTCAACAAACCCAGCTGTTTGCGACTCTCCAGCCAACCTTCCAGCCAAGGTGGAAAACGCCGGTACTTGGTCCCGTACATGAGCTGATATGCTGCCGCGAGCTGTCCCGCTAAATACACCAGTGCTAGCAGAACTATGGCCACCACGGGCAGCGTCCTGTTCACTATTTCCAGAGGGATCTTGTAGAAGAAGCTCTGCCTGGTCTTCATGTACGGATGGATAATGTCCCGCACGAAAGAGTAGGCGAAGAAGAAGATGGACAAGGCCACGGCGGTCAGGACGGGTCCTTTCCAGGCCGTGAAGAGGTGCAGGGGCATGTTTTCGATGTCTTTGGCGGAGGAGAGAGCGCCCATGTCTACAGGGATGAAGCTGAGCTGACGGGACATTTCTATGAGCTGCTGTCGAGCGTCGGCTGAGTTACTGCAAATGTACACCTGGGGGAAAGAGATCAGTGAGCATTACTTTTATACGTTTCATTTCATTCATTCATTGTTGCATATGTTTAGGATGAATACTGTATGTTGGGGAGCAAATCAGTGTTGCTAAATTACGGATGTACTGTACATTCGACTGTGAATGGCAAGTTTTGTGTTTTGGGTTATGTGTTGTATAATAGTACTGTACAGGGTTTATATGGTCATGAAAAACCTGGAATAGTCATGGAATTTTGACATGCAGTTTTCCAAGCCTGGAAAAGTTTTGTAAAAACAGAAAACCCCACACAGTTTTGGAAAAGTCATGGAAAACAGATATCTGTATACTTGAATAGGTTATTTACTTCTTTTCTGTCTTTGGCTAATCACATACTCTCACATTATTAATGTGGTGTAAGCATTATCTAAATCAATTTTACATAGGTATAAATTTAAACTAAATTGATTGTTGCGTGTTTTACGATATGCAGTAATAAAGTTGAACTAGGGCTGTGCAATATTTACAAAATAATCATTTTGCGATTTGTGGGACGAATATTGCGATTGCGATTTTATTTGTGATTTTGGCAACTGTTCTTGCTTTTTCAAACAAGCTACATACACATATTCTAATTGTATTCAGCACACAAGAAGAGCATAACAAAACATTTCCCAATGAAATAATATAGTATTCAGTTTAATAAATAAAACTGTAGTAAAATTGTCTTTAAAACAGACAACATAAAATAAATTAAGATTAACTAACTTCAACTCTAGTTAAACACATACAGTACACTAGGGCTGTGCAATTAATCGCAATCGCAAAAACAAAACGCGATTTAAGCACATGCAATTTCTTAAATCGCATGTTAAATTAAATCGCATAAGGCTGCAATTTTACCTATTAATTTATTTTTGTTCTTGTGCGCATGATTTTAACCTTTTAACCAATCAGAGCTGTGACAGCACACCGGGCATGACAAAGTTGAGCGGGAGAAGCGAATAGGTGGTTTTGATTTACGTTAGTTTTTATTTATTGTTCTGACTAAAATTGAGGTTAGTTAATCTTTATTTCTTCATGTTGTCTGTTTTAAGACAATTTAAAACAGTTTTGTTTATCAAGCAGTTAGTGCTACTGTGTACAGTATGTGTTTAACTAGAGCTGAGGTTACTTCATCTTCAATAACTTTATGTTGTCTGTTTTAAAGACAATTTTATTTAAAGACAGTTTTATTTATTAAACTTAATACTATGTTGTTTCATTGTGAAATGTTTGTTCTGCACTTCTTGTGCGCTGAATACATTTAGAATGTGTGTATGTAGCACATTTGAAAAAGCAAAAACAGCTGCCAAAGTCGCAAATAAAATCGCAATCGCAATATTCGTTCCAAAAATCGCAATATGATTATTTTGTCCATATTGCACAGCCCTACTGTACACAGTAGTACTAACGGCTTGTTAAACAAAACTGTAATAAATTGTCTTAAAAACAGACAACATGAAAAAATAAAGATTAACTAAATTCCAGTCATAGCAATAAATAAAAACTAACGTAAATCAAAACCACCTATTCGGTTCTCTCGCTCAACTTCGTCATGCGCAGAGTGAGCTCTGATTGGTTAACATCTTTCTCCCGCTCAGCTTAGCTGTAATTGCCCAGTGTGCTGCATCAGCTCTGATTGGTAAACATTAAAATCATGCGCACAAGAACATGAACAAAAATCTAAATAAATTAATAGATAAAATTGCAGCCTTTGCGATATGGAAATTGCATGTGCTTAAATCGTGATTTTTTTTTTTTTTTTTGCGATTGCGATTAATTGCACAGCCCTAAGTTGAACATGCATGGTTTTTCTTTTACCACGCATATGTACACATTGCATGAAACATTAGGTCATGAAAACTTACTTGGAAGTCTTGGAAAAATCATGGAAAAGTCATGAAATTTTAGAAGTAAAAACGTTTATGAACCCTGACTGTACGTAATACAATAATTTCATATATTGATACAATTGAATACAACTTGTTATTGACAAATTATAATATAGCCTATAACATTTAAAGATGAATAATAATAATAATAAAAATTCTATTAAATATAATATTTAAATGATAATAATTGCGTCTGTATTTTTATTATTATTATTATTATTATTATTTGTCTATATATTTACAAATTTATGCATGACTGTTATCATTAAGGACGTCATGGTGGCACAATGAGTAGCACGATTGCCTCAGCATGAAGGTCGCTGATTTGAGCCTCGGCTGGGTCAGTTGGCATTTTCTGTGTGGAATTTGCATATTCAAACAGAGCATGTTTCCCCCACAAATCCAAAGACGTGCTATAGGTAAATTGGGTAAGCTAAATTGTCTGTAGTGTATGTGTGTGAATGAGTGTGTATGGATGTTTCCCAGTGATGGGTTGCAGCTGGAAGGGCATCCGCTGCATTAAACATATGCTGGATAATTTGATGGTTCATTCCGCCGTGGTGACCACAGATTAATAAAGGGACTAAGCCAAAAGAAAATTAATGAATGAATAAATATAGATTTTCAATGGGGTCAGCCTTTAGAGACACAATTTGTACCGGTTTTGCCATCATTCAAAAGTCAATTACTTCATCTTTAAAACTGTTATCTATAAATTTATTTACAATTTATCATTTTATTTTTTTATCTGAGGAGGGGACTTTTTAAATATAAAACTAAAGTCTGCTTTATTATGCAAATCTTAACATAACTGTTTTTCAACCCCTGCCCCCTTTAAAAATTATATATCATGATATCATAAATCATAAAAATGTATTGGAATTTACAGTGCATGCGTAAATATTATGCAAAATTATTTCTATATTTTTAAAGATTATTAACAATTCCAAACCATATCATTCATGATATATAATTTTTATATCAAGTATTATATATCATGAATAATATGGTTTGAAATTGGTAATAATCTTTAAAAATATAGAAATAATTTTGCATAATATGTACAGTACACATGCACTGTAAATTCCATTATTGGTAAAAGAACCATTTTCATACTTTATAATGTTGTAGCTTTCAAACCAATTCAGTTTTACTGTTTTTGTTTTCTTATTCATAACATAAGAATAAAAAGTATATTTAAAAAAAGATGTGTGATATCAGTAAAACATTGAGACCAAGACAAAAGTGTTTCAATGAACCACAGAGTAATAGAGCACAAAAACTATTTCCTAAAATCCATATCCTGAGTAGAATGAACTCAGAGTTGATAAAGGTTCAGAATTACAGTATACTGTAAGATAAGAGCAGGTTTACGGTGTGGCTGTAATGGATGTTTCATTGCATTAATAAAGTCTTTTCCTCTTTTAGTTTCCAGGAGAGAAACTCGTCTGTTCGTCATCTTAATCTGCTCTTCAGACAAACTCAGACATTTACATTCACTGCAGCTGGAGGAGGACTCTGGTAATACCATAAGTCATAATTCTCATCATTTTTCTCCTACTCATCATCATCATTTCTCAGATAATATGTGCTTTATAGTCCCATTAGCATATAGAAGGCAAAGTTATTAGCCCTTGTGTGAAATTTAACTTCAAATATTAAAACTTTAACTTTCAAATATTTCTCAAGTGATGTGTAGTTGTCCAAAGACATTTTTACAGTACTGTTATATATACAGTATATTATTATATTCACAGTACTGTTACATTATACTTCCTATAATATTTTTTTCATTTGCGGAACCTCTTATTTATTTTAATTTGTCTGGAATTAAATCATTTTTTACATTTCTTTTTAATAATATTTTTAGGTCAATATTATTAGCCCCCTTAATAATTGATTTTTTTTCTCATTTGGCTCTTGTCCAATACCTTGCCAAATAAATCTAACTTGCCTGGTTGACTTGGTTAAGTTTTTCAATTGAATTTTAAGCTGAATAGTTTCATGTAAAATTGATTGTCAAATTAAAATGATTGTTTAAAAATATGTGGAAATAATCTTCTCTCCACGAAACAGCGCTTGGGAAATATTTGAAGAAAAATTACAATTTCACATGAGAACTAATCATTTTGCCTTTAACTGTATGTTTTAAGATAATTCGATATTTTAGATTTATTTTTGCAGATTATATTGGTTTGTGTTTATTCTTTTTGCTTATCTTAAATATTAGTTATTATTAAATCCAGAATCAAACAAAAATAAGGGATAGGATTGGATGAGGGATACACAAAGTCCAAGGCACTCAAAAAATAGATGAGATACTTAACAAGCCTTTATTGACATGGCTATTATTTTGAAAAATAAATCAGCCATTAAAAAACAATAGCCCAGTCAATTAAGGCTTTTTAATGAACTATTGAAAGGATTGAAAGACTTTTGAACGAATTATTATTAATCAATTTAGTTTCATTGTTTAGTCATTAAGTCAGTTAAAATGAGAAATAATTCTATGACGATTAATTTTTTCTTTCCTTAGTTAAGATTTTCATTCATTCATTCATTCATTTTCTTTTCGGCTTAGTCCCTTCACTAATCCGGGGTCGCCACAGCGGAATGAACCGCCAACTTATCCAGCATTTGTTTTATGCAGCGGATGCCCTTCCAGCCACAACCCATCTCTGGGAAACACATTCATACATTCTCATTCACACTCATACACTATGGACAATTTAGCTTACCCAATTCACCTGTACCGCATGTCTTTGGAC
>CAIGQQ010034268.1:4070457-4091301 GCA_903798035.1 Danio albolineatus | reverse complement strand
TAGATAGATAGATAGATAGATAGATAGATAGATAGATAGATAGATAGGTAGGTAGGTAGGTAGGTAGGTAGGTAGGTAGGTAGGTAGGTAGATGGATGGATGGATTCATTAATGGGTAGATGGATGGATGAATTTGTTAAGAAAAAAATGATGGATGGATACAATAGATAGATGGATTCATTGATAAATTGATGGATGGATGGATACATTGATGGGTAGATGTATGGAAGGATTTATTGGACAAAAATAGATAAATGGATAGGTGTATTTACTGATAGTTGGATAGATAGATAGGTCCAAGGCATTTAAAAAGATCCAGGGCATTAAAAGTAGACTGTCACATTTACTGCTCGACTCTCTGAAATCTTAAGGTCCTTCGGCAAAACTGCGAGAGAGCCGTCAGGAAGATCATGCTGATGACAGTGTGTCAGTTTCTCCAAAATAGCCTCTTTGGTACTTCCTCTCGTCTTCTGGTGAGTTCATACTGCTGTTTACTTCTCTTCTTCTTCAGCTTCAGTGCAGCGTCAGGACAGCAGCTCCAGGCCCGAGAACACAACATGCTGTTCCTGACCAGAATAGAGAAAGTCACTTACTGCGAGACGTGTGATGCAGCAGACTGGCCTCGAGGAGGAGTGTGTGAGGTCAGAGGAATATGATACAACTTTATGAAGAGAGCTCGGTGTTCGGCTAGCTACCAGTTTGTGAAATAGATTTGTAAAAATACAACATTATTAAGGGGGAAAACTTGATTTGAGGCTTTTTTTGGTTGCTATAGAAATGGTGTAAAAATGCACCAATGTGTGTACTGTATGCTCATACTTTCCTTTTTTTAACACTCAAAAGCTGACCAGAGTTTCGATAATTGTCTCATTTAAAGCTTGACTCTTTTGTAATCAAATTAGGTCTCAAATTTCATGTTCTAAGACTGACAGAAAATGAAAAATTGCTCTTTTCAAGGCAGAAAGAACTAAACTCTCATTCTAGCAAAATAGACCCTTTTTACATCTGTAGGTTGTCATAGTTAAACTTAGAGTGCAGTGAATGGGAGAATACAACAAACTATTTTTTTGCAAACTAATTTGGTCAAATAATAAAAGAAAAACTACACAATGATGTTATAAAGACGTTCAGAAAACAAAAACAATTGTGAGACTGATGATGGCTGCCAGAGGAGACAATAATGTCATATTTACTGTCCTATAGATCCAGCGTTAATTGTTTTTTTGTCATTTAAAGCAAAGAGGATATACTCTTAAAAAAATAATTAAATATTAAAAACTTTCAAGGATTTAAGATGCCAATGATCGTTAAACGCATCCTAACAGGCTTGTGAAAAGGGTCAACAATTAAAGAATTTTACTCGTCAGTACGAGTCAGATGGATGGATTTATTAATTCTAAGTAAGTAAATAAATTTTATGTTTAAAGCACATTTAACTTCAATTTGGCACTGACCAAAGTGCTGAACAAAACCATAGTGCACATTCTTAAACCGTAAAATAACAATAAAAGTAGTAAGAAGAACACTAGTATGACAGCAACAATGCACAATAAAGATTAAAAGCCAGGGAAGGCAATAGAATAAAAATGTGTCTTAAGCCTGTACTTAAAAATAGAGAGAGAAGAAGCACTCGTAATGTCTGGTGGCAGCTGGTTCCACAAACGTGGAGCAGCGACTGCAAAGGCTCTATCTCCTTTCAGTTTAAGTCGAGACCGAGGAATTTGTAGTAAATTTTTATTTGAGGCAGACAGACAGATTCAAAGAGAATATGAAGTCACAATGATCCTTTAACTTTTTTATTCAGAAGTAAACTTGCGTAATGGGCGCCACGGTGGTGTAGTGAGTAGCACGTTTGCCTCACAGCAAGAAGGTCGTTGGTTTGATCCCCGGCTGGGCCAGTTGGCATTTCTGTGTGGAGTTTGCATGTTCTCCCCGTGGTTGCGTGGGTTTCCTCCAGGTGCTCCGGTTTCCCCCACAGTCCAAAGATATGCGGTACAGGTGAATTGGGTAAGCTAAATTGTCCATAGTGTATGTGTGTGTGAATGAGAATGCATGGATGTGTTTCCCAGAGATGGGTTGCGGCTGAAAGGGCATCCGCTGCGTAAAACAAATGCTGGATAAGTTGGCGGTTCATTCCGTTGTGGCGACCCTGGATTAATAGAAGGACTAAGCTGAAAAGAAAATGAATGAATGAAACTTGCGTAATAGACATAAAAATATTTCAATCCTGGGCAATGAATGTAGACTGTCACATGTACTGCTCGACTCTCTCTCAAAGATGATATAATAAATACATATAAATGTTCATACGTTTAAAAAAAAAAATCTAAATATTAAAAGTTTTCAAGGATTTTTATGATTATGATGATCGTTAAATGTTCATAACAGGCTTGTGAAAAGGTCCATAATAAAGGAATTTAACTGCTGTACCATTGCTGCAACAGGCCCAGTCATACTACACAGTCTAACTGGTGCAAGGTGTCTGCTGGGTCTTAAAGTCTTACATTTCAAAAACAAAATTTTAGGCCTTAAAGTCTTAAATTTGCTGAAATGTCTCGTAAAGGTCCTAAATTATTGTAAAAAAGTCTTAATTTTTCTATGTCTGTGTTAAGCTATGCAGTCAGGCCAACACGCATCCAATCAGCAACAATCTGTCCATCTCAACACAACTTTAAACTAAGCTGTATTTATAACGCTATTTACCAATATGGTTTAATTATTGTCCTTACAGTAATATTTGTTTAAATATTCTCTGTGTGTTTATAGAGTGAGGACACTGACCTGGACAAACTCTTGTGCATACATTTAGTTTATTGTATTCTTAAAATATTTTTTTTAAGATAAGTTATGTTGAAAAATGTGTATGCATACAACTTGTTTGCTTGTTTTGCCAATTTACAGAATTTAATATGTGTGGCTGAGAAATAACTATATAATATAATATAATATAATATAATATAATATAATATAATATAATATAATATAATATAATATAATATAATATAATATAATATAATATAAAATAACAAATAATAAATAAGTCCTGCATAAGTCTAAAATTTCATAGTGGTTTAAAAAGGTCTTTTAAAAGTCTTAAATTTGACTTTGTGATACCTGCAGAAACCCTGTGGTGGTCACTTGTGATTCTAACAGACATTTTCCTATATGGGGGATATGAAAAACCAGCGTTGAAAAACCTGTACTGCTAACTTGGGCGTGTTAATCATGTCTTAGCCAGTCACATAACGGCTTTTGGTCTTGTTTCCTGTGCACTGCTTAAGAGGCAGCGTTAGCCGCTATGCTTTTTAGCCTAAGGTTTTCAGGGTTGGCTTGCTTAGACTTTGCTCTTATAGTGTAAGTGAAGGGTTTGGTGCTTGGAACTTTTTTCAGGCATTACAATTGTGCCTGCTGCAACCATGGTACAACTCTCTTGATTATTATGCCAGAATGAGAGTTTAATCAGTTTAGTTACATATCAACCTAGAAAATTAAACTATTCAGAAAATCGAATTATTTATTTTGGTCTTAGTGCACTACAGGAGAATCAATCTTTGAATAGGAAAATTATCTAAACTCTCTGGTCATTTTTGAGTGAGACACTAACAGTCTAATCTGATTTAATCTAAGCTAAGCTAATAGTGCAGTCAAAAATGGACAAACTCAACTGTTTTAATTCTGTGTCTGCAACTCACTATAAAAACTGTAATCTTTCTGGGTTCACTCATTCCTGAGCTCAGTGTTCAAACACTCCGTAGGCCTGTTTCTTTTTTGAGAGCTCACTTGATGGTCTAATTAAATTTGTCAATTTTCCTTGCAGGCTCACTCATGACCGTCCTGTGATTCTGTTCATGTCCTGTTAAAACCTCTCAAACTTTTCAGCACTCTTTAGCTGCAGCTTCGAGAACGGGAATCATCATGCATTTCTCTGATCTGCTGTTTATTTGTATTGTTGGATTGGGAACATCTGAACTGAGCTCAGCAGGACCTCTTCATGCACAGTGCAAAGTCGAGTGGTGAGAAATTGTCATTTGTTTTACCTTTTAAGAAAGAGAACTCTAACATTTGCAGGAATATTTAAACAGTTAATCAGTAATTCAGGCTAATGTGATCTATTTTGTGTAGAATTTGCAACGCTGTATAATGTATTTGATAGTAGAACTATTGTATATTAGTTGTATCAATGGATGTGTGTGAGTGTGTCTATTAAAACCTACAGACGCACACAAATATATTATTATTATTATTATTATTATTATTATTATTATTTTATTTATTGTGACGCGGTGATGCAGTGGGTAGCACTATTGCCTCACAGCAAGAAGGTCACTGGTTCAAGCCTCGGCTGTGTCAGTTGGCATTTCTGTGTGGAGTTTGCATGTTCTCCCCGTGTTGGTGTGGGTTTCCTCCGGGTGCTCCGGTTTCCCCCACAAGTCCAAAGACATGCAGTACAGGTGAATTGGGTAAGCTAAATTGTCCGTAGTGTATGTGTGTGAATAAGAATGTATGGATGTTTCCTATAGCGATGGGTTGCAGCTGGAATGGCATCCACTGCGTAAAACATAGGTGGTTCATTCCGCCCTGGCGACCCCAGATTAATAAAGAGACTAAGCTGAAAAGAAAATGAAGGATATAAGGCATGGGCTGGTATAAGATTCTGTTGGTATGATAACGTTGGATAAAAATACCATGGTTTCACAGTGTCACGGTATTGTGATTACTGCTCTAATATAAGTACTTTTTACATGTCTGGGTAAAAAAAAAAATAATAATAATAAATTAACACAATATATTAGATTTTAGACAACATTTCAGGCCAAATAGTTAAAGTAAAGCATTGACTTTTGCTCTCTTCATTAGTTTTAAAAGCAAAGATTTCATTACAACAACAAAAAACCCTTACATATACCTTAGAAACGGTATAACAGAACATTTTAGCGGTTTTAAAACCTTGTCTTTTCCAAACCACGGTAAACCTTGAAACTGGTTATCATCCCTTGACTACATTATATATATGTAAATAGTTTATTATATATAGGTCATATAAAAATTGGAAGGAGGAATGGAAATAAATAACACAAATGTGTTCATAAACAATCATAAGTGTTGAATTTTTACATTCAAATAATAAATGTCACACTCAAGCTAACATTTTATTCAAATGTGTTTTCTAAATCCATCTTTTTTTTATTTCAACCATTATTAAAATAGTGGTAAAATTTGCATGTATTTGATTATAATATTGACACAAAGTTTAATGTATGTTATTTCTATTCATATAGAATCATGTATAATTATATTTCATTTAACTTCTGGGTTTAAGCTATCACATGATCAAACCAGGTCAAAACTAAGATTGTGAGATTTCAGGGAAAAGTATCACACTTTTTTGAATTTTAGAAATTTTTGTAGTGTGTAATAGTTTAATGCTTAATGTTTAATAATATTAAGCAGTAGAAAACCATAAGGTTTTTTTGGTGCAAACTTCCAAGAAGCTGTAATTTGTAGTTATAAGTAGACCCACACGGAATCTGCGCGTGCAGAATTCTGCAGATTTCCGCAGATTTTTACCCCATCATTGATTCTGTTTATTTACAGGTGTAAATGTGTGCAAACTTATATTTATTCAGTTTTTAAATTAATTTCAGTAATAATATTGACTAATATGAAAATATTTTCTGTCTTTTAGTAGATATTTTATATAAGAGACTTGCTTTGTTTACCAAATAAAGTGGATCTAATTGGATTCACATTGTAAACATTAAATAAATGTTAAAAAGGTATTACATTTATTTCACATATTAAGTTTTTAGTTATGATACTCCCAAAATCATTCCACATGAATCCGCAGATTTTTAACAAAACACTCTGCAGAAATAGCAAAAAATGTCTGCAGATTCCGTCTGGCCCTAGTTATACGGAATAGCCACTAATGTGTATTAGTAAATTTGTACTCGCAGAGGAAATTTACAAATGTGTAGGTTTTTTTTTTCTTCTCTCCAACAAACGCAACGCAACGTTCACACCTTTTCTAATCTTTCAGTGCAGCTCCACAAATCCTTCTTTTTCCACTAGGTGGCAGCATCTGTCGAGTTTCAGCCAAACATAAAATTGACTGTTTTGTATTTCCAGGTATTTCAGTCTGCCTTGCAGGAGTGTGTCTGAATCTCTGGTCACACAGATCAAAAAGTGGAGGACGTTCTCAACCTGTGCCACAGGAGGAGAGAAATGTCTCTACAAGGTGTGGTTCTTGATGTAAAGTAACACTCCACTTTTTTTGGAAATAAGCTCATCTAAAAACTCCCCTAGAGTTATACAGTGGAGTTTCACCATTTTTGAATCCATTTAGCTGATCTATGGGTCTGGCAAGTGCACTTTTAGCTTAGCTTAGCATAGATAATCGAATCAGATTAGACCATTAGCATCTAGCTTAAACATTTTTTAAAAAGTTTTCATCATTTTCCCATTTAAAACCTGACTCTGCTGTATAAACATCATCAGCATCATCATCACATCGTGTTCTAAGAGTGATGTAAATAAAAGTTGCTATTTTCTAGGCTGATATGACCAGGAACTGTACTCTCATTCTGGTGTAATAATCAAATATTTTTTTCTGCGGTACCATGACAGCAGCTGATGCAATGATAATACTCAACGACAATGATAATTCGCAGCACCTGAAAACAGACTTAGCAAGGGAACTAGGAAAATTAATAAAAGTTTTTGGAATTTTGTGTGCGAGATGCTAATGGTCTAATCCAATTCAATGATTTATGCTAAGCTAAGCTAAAAGTGCTCCCTCTAGACGCAGAGATCGGCTGAATGGACTGAAAAATCATGAAACTCAACTGTTTAACTGGGATTTGTAAGATTAGTTTGAGTAATAAACTTCCTTATGTATATGAATATGAATATTTAGCATCTTTTCTCTGTCATGTAGTTGCAGTCAGCATCAGTGCACTTTATATCCGCCAAACACACATCGCCAGTGAAGAAATATGTTGATGACATCAACTTCAGGCTCACCTCTTATGGGTTTTTTACACACTGTCATGTATCTGTAAGTGTCTTTATGGAGTAGACCAACCACTAAGTGTGACTTACTGTATTTATCCACAAAATAACACTTAACTTAACCCGCGTTTAGGCCATGTCGGTGTCAGAGACCTGGTATGCCATCACTGATCACGGCACCAACTATTGTAACCTCTACAACTTGATTGAAGGTAAAAGTGGTCCAAAAATGATTATCAGATTGATATTAATTACTTTTACTTGAAATGACATGACTTTGTTGAATTTATTGTCTGTGTGCAGGAAGTGGATTGACTGAAGCTCCAGGATATAAAGAAATCACCAGTGACTTCCTTTGCACTCAGCGCTCATCTGCTAACTGTACAGTTTACTGAGACATCTTTATAGTTTTTATTTTATTTTATATCATATCTGGATGTTTGTACTTTTAGTCTAGTAGAATTAGAAATAAGGCCATGTATAACAGTCGTAAAATTTAAAATAAAATGACTTTTAGCCAACTTACAATGTCTAAAATAAGATTAGTCTGTAAATGTACACACACTGCATTATTTATTAATTTTCCTTCGGCTTAGTCACTTTATTCATCAGGGGTCGCCACCGTGGAATGAACCGCCAACTAATCCAGCGTATGTTTTACACAGCAGATGCCCTTCTAGCTGTAACCCAGCACTGGGAAACATCCACACACATACACAATGGCCTATTTATTTTATTCAATTCACCTAGTCCATGTCGTTGGACTGTGTGGGGGAGGAAACCCATGCCAACATGGAGAAATTTGTTGCATTAATATTGCATATTTTAATTTTCTATTGTATATTTAATCAAATTAATGTGTCCTTGGTGAACACAAGACTCTTACCAATAAGATGACAAATATTTACCTGTTGAACAGTACACAGTAAAATCAACAGTGTAAAAAATGCAGTGTTATATGTCAGTAACTCCAAAAATGTTGAATTAACAATAAACAGTGTTAACGATGGCACGTTGTTAAATGCCCCTAAGTGTAAAACTATGTTAACTATAGTAAGTGTAACATTCTACACTTTCAGTGTATTTATTCAGCACTTTAGAGTGCCAATGTTACACTGCAAATTTGACACTACACACGGTGTACTTTTAACACTTGATAGATTGGGACCATATATGATCTTCAGTAGTGTTAAAAATCAACACTTTAAGTATTAAATTGACACTACTTATTTTACTGTGTAGTGTATAGCTGTTATTTTAGTATGGTGTTGTATATTTTGTCCTTTGTTTTTTGGGGTTTTTTTTGATTACGCTGTAAAACCCAACAGTCAACTTTATCAAATGAAATGAGTGTAGTTAACTCAAAGTTTACAGGAAGTTAATCATGCGCATTTGAAAAGAGTTTTGAACTCAGTGTTGAAGGTAATGAGTTAATTAAATCCCTCATTACTTCAACTTAAATGAAGTAAGTTCACAGTACTCATATAGATTATTTTTTAACTCAAATGGTTTGTAGCAATTGGTTTCCTCAAATAGTTTGAGTTGCCTTAACTTACAGTATTAGGTTTTAAAGTACTCAGTTTGTTTAAGTTCTCTTCATTTATTGGGTTTTACTGTGCTCAAGTTGCTTCATTTACTCAAATGGATTAAGTTCACAGAACTCATTAGGATTAGTTTTTGAACTTGAATGGTTTGTTGCAGTCGGTTTTCTCAATTGGTCTGAGTTACCTTAAACTTATTGGGTTTTACAGTGTTGTTTTATATTTTATATTTCATTTTTACTTCAGTTCATTTGAATATGTTTTCGATCAACTTTCTTTAAGAATGTCTATATAGTCATGATTGTTATTTATATTTTATTTTAGCTTAAGTTCACCTTTTTAAGTTAGAATGTTCTATTAACATTACTTCTCTTTAATATAAAATACTATAAGCGGCTCGGTGGTTAGCACTGTCACCTCACTGCAAGAAGGTCGCTGGTTCAAGTCCCAGCTGGGCCAGCTGACATTTCTGTGTGGAGTTTGCATGTTCTCCCTGTGTTGGCATGGCTTTCCTCCGGGTGCTCCGGTTACCACCACAGTCCAAAGACATGCGGTATAGGTTAATTTTAGGTTAATTATAGCTAAATTGGCCATAGTGTGTGAGTGCATATGTGAATAAGTGTGTATTGGTGTTTCCCAATACTGGGTTGCGGCTGGAAGGGCATCCGCTACTTAAAACATATGCTCTGAAATAGAGACTAAGTCAAAGGAAAACGATTGAATAAATAATATAAAATACTAAAGCATTTGTTAACTCTTGATCATCCAACAAAAGCATTTCCTGCTTTATTCTAAATACTTCTTTTTTTTTCTTGTTGGTTTAATAAAAATTTACACTAATAATGCTAATAGCTTAACCAATAATACATATTTTATACACTATATGCTAGTCAAACTGAGACTTGTTACAGTATTTATAAATATTTTTTATTTTGGTGATTTGACTTGCATCATTTTTAAATGATACACAAAAACCTCTGCTAAATGAATACATCTAAATGTATTTTATTTTATTTAGTGTTATTTTAAGCACAAGTAAACAAAACAAAGCATTTTTATTATTTATTTTTATATTTATTATCAGTTTTTATCTTTTTACTTTACTGTAGACCTATTTGCAAATATTATGGAGCAAAACTGGCAATGAACGAAGGGTTTATTAACTAACTTTAAGAAAGATGAATGAATACTGTAACAAATGTATTGCTCAACAATGTTAATATTCTGTAGTTAATGAAGGTTAATCCATTAACTATTGAATACGGACATAATGATAATGTAGTGATAAAATGTGCGCGTAACAGGGAGTCATGTTCGACATGCAAGATAATGAAAGTGCTTTGAAATGAGGTTATTTTTAACATACATTTTCGCTTTAGAATACATTTAAGTGAGTAAACAAAGGCATGCACATTTTACAAGATAACACATTATCATTAGCAAGTCATATGCCATTACTCTTCTTATTTAATCAGTGCTATACAGATGTACTGTAACATCAGCTGTAGTAAAGCTTGCTATAGACTGACATTGCAAAGTGGACCATTTTAAGTCCTTTTGAAATTTAATAGCTTGACAGACTGGTCAAAAAGACTAGTAGTGCACCACGTTGAAAAAACGGGTTTGCTAAATCTTGCATTTACAATAGGCAACTGCTCTTACATGTGGATTGACTACCAGCACATCATTTTAAATAATGCTTATGATATAAATAAATAGTGCATATATAATTTTTGGTCTTCAATGGAAAAGCTATATTCCATATTTACATTTTTTTTATGTTAGAATAGTTTGTATAAATAAAGGTATACAATATTTTAATTAAATTACACTTGATTAATTAAAACAAATATATTTGTCAACTAAAAGTAGAATAGAATTAGTCGACTAAAATATCATGAAAATTAGTCAACTAATACGATTCAGAAGATTAAAATAAGACTAAAACAGAATTTAAGTCAAAAGACCAAAACTAAACCAAAATCTGCTGTCAATATTAACACTGAACTATTGTTAGTTAGTTTAATAGTAGTTAAAGTATACAACAACTAAATATGGCACTGTCAAATATTTTAAATCAAATGTTAAAGTTTAACTTAAAAAATATATATATAACCTTGGTGTGAACAAACATTCATTCATTTTTTTTCTTTTCGGCGTAGTCCCTTTATTAATAAGGGGTTCCCACAGCGGAATGAACCACTAACTTATCCATGTTTTACGCAGCAGATGCCCTTCTAGCTACAACTCATCACTGGGAAACATCCATACACTACTGACAACTTATCCAATTCAAGTCTTTGGAAACCGGTGCACAAACACACAAACGCAGGGAGAACATTCAAACTCCACACAGAAATGCCAACTGACCCAGTCGAGGCTCGAACCTTCTTGCTGTGAGGCGATTGTGCTACCCACTGCGCCACTGTGACGGCCGTGTGAACAAACATTGTGTACCCATTCCAGCTCTTAATAGTCTTTTTTATTGGAAAATACAGAAAAAGAAACTGCCCTCATTTTATTTGGGCATTTAATCGTAATTCTCTTTCTTCATTTACTTAATGAAATTACAACAGCTCATAAATCAAAGTATCTTCTAAAGTTGTCCCTTTTGTACCACTCCAGAAGACTACACCTTTGTGTTTCTGTTCTATATTTTTCTCCTCATTCAGTTCGGATGAGTGTGACATTTCATATGCTGTCCTTAGCACAATGTTTGGAGACAAATATAGCAGTTCTCAGTGGTGTTATGCACGGACATTGTTCTCTCTAAGGGCAGCAATATGCTCGGGAGGGTGAAGACATCCATCATGGTTGTCTTTTACTCTCATCACCGCGGTCCTTCTGCCGGATCGAGTCAATCTCTGGGCCGCCTGCGGGAGCGCTCAGTCACCGGTAGAGGGAGCTGATGCCAAGCGTTTGTTTCACAGCCTGCAACGTTTTGATTAGGTTTTTAGGGCGAGATTTTGGCTTTTTATTAAGTGTTTGTTTTTTTATGTAAAGAAAACATGCTTCTTCTTTCTTTCTCATGAGTTTTTTATCCTGTACTGAGCCATACATTTCCACTTAAGTAGTAAATCTACATACACAGAACTTCACATTTTTATTCATTTTATTCATTTACCAAGCAATATTTCCATGTATCATTTGACTGATTTAGTTCTATCATTGTTTTGTCTAATTTCCTGAATTATAATGTGATATTATCCCCTCAGTAAAAACGTTTGACAGCAAAATGAAGCAAAAATTGAAACTTAATTCATCAAATGTTTGTGTTAGAAATGCGTGCAAAATACAAAATAAATACTTTAACGATACACTATGTACTTATTTATACATAGCTTGGCATTTTAGAGACCCTTCTGTAGTGCAAATAGGCCTACAATTCGTAATGAAATTAGTCTTAACTGAGAAAGCATGGTGAAAATGATTAGTTTTTGTTTTCACCCTACCTGCAATGCTTCAAAATGATTATAAGCAGCCTTATTTTCTTGCTGTGTTTGTTTTTATAATGTATATTATTTAAAAATGTTTAGGCTGCTCTTCCACATTAGTCAAAATGATTGAAGGGGCCAATCAAAGCAAAGTAGGAGGAGTTTTATTGGCTGCACATATTTTCCCGCGCCATACTTTCAACGGTTGGAGAGTCTGAGGTGAGATGTCGGTTGCTTAACATTGAATGTTTATCAACTGTTTTATGATGTAAGTATAAAATAATAGTAGATAATAGCTTACATTACAAACTGTGGTACTTTATTCTCGCATTCAGCCATATTACCGTCAAAACATTCTGCATCTTTTTGAGTATGACAAACAGTTGCTTTCAAAATTATGCACACGTTACATTCGCACTGTATCGGATGAGAAACGTGTTTTTTAAAGGTGAATGTTTTTAATTTTACCATGTTTTTCATATGAATTGCAGCTTTTATAAAATAAAAAAGATTAAAACATTTTTTACAGTATCAATGAGAAATAGAATTGAATGTATATCAGTGTATGACATTTACTTAGAGCATCTGAGAACATTTCTAACATAAAAAATGTAAATGATAAAAAGTCAACAACAAAATTATTTTAAATGCCTAAACATGCACATTTAAGTGAAAGACCATTCAATTTGTCATGCTGCAATGGTTTGTCAAAAGTTTTGATGTTGTTATAAGTTTAGAGAACATTTTAAAGTACCAGGTACACTGTAAAAAGTGTTTAGTAAAGTGAGTAAACCAATTGCCTTAAAAGGAACAAGTTGTACTTACAAAATTAATGCAAGTAAACCCATTGTAAATTGAAACTGTTGACTTAATTTTTATATCTATGCAAATTGTATTCTATTTTTATTTTTTATTTTATTTTTATTTTTTTATAAAAATAAACAAATCACTTTTTTCTGATACATTATAATTGAGCAATTCCAGCGTTATGGATGTGACATTTGCAGTAAAAACTCAAAACATAAACGCACAAATAAGGTATATGTTAACATTATATTGAAACATCTGTTTAGATTTTCCAAAACAAATATTTACAGAATTATGGGTTCAGAAAAATATCAATCTGAAAACAATTTTTATACTTGAAATGAGGAAAATAAACATGTGTTATGGATGTGACGAAAAAAGTCTTGCGAGATTACAACATACTTTGTAGAAATTCTGTGGATTAAACTGCACAATCAAAAAGAAATAATGATAATCACAAAGATAAGTGTCAGCTCTTTATAGAACAAAAATGGTTGGTTTTATTTTAATTATGCATTTATAACTATAATTATAATATATAATTTATAATTAATTTATAATTATTTTAATTATGCATTTATGAAGAAAAGCTGTGTGGATGTGAAACTTCCACTTGTGAGATTTTGGTAAATCAACTAAAATTGTTTGAAAACATTGACCGAGACAATTTTGAGTCTTTGTAAAGCACTGTAAAATACAAGGATACACAAAAAAATAGAAGGGTTTTGCTATACAGTATATGACGACAACTTTTTATGGCAAGGTTGACATTTGCATGGAATTGCTCAATTATATTTGTATTTTTTATCCCCAGCTTTTCTTTATCTAGCAAAATTACATACAGTAACTAAAATAAACCTGCTCGGCCAGACTCCAGCATGTCTTCTAAATTCAATACATGATATTAATTGTAGATTTTATAAACTTAGTGAAGCACCAAATATGTAATATTGTGATAATTACAGTAGTTATTTGAAAACCGACGTGCTAAATTGTCTGACACCGTAAAAAATGGATTAGTTGACTTAAAAAAAATGAGTACAATTAGCATAATTATGAAAATTAAGTCAACGTAACACTTCCAAGTTACAAAGGGTTTACTTAAATTATTTTTGTGAAGTCAACCTGTTGCTTTTAAGGCAATTGGTTTACTCGCTTTAAGTAACTAGTCACTTTTTACAGTGTACACTGAAAAAAAAAATTCTCGAAATTGTTGCAAACAATTTATTTGTGTTGAATTTAAACAAATTAAATTGTTTAAATTCAGCTCAAATAAATTTACAAACACTTAACTTAAAAAAAATGAGTAAATTCAAGGAATCATCTTTTAATAATTTTTTTCCGTGACTCTTTGCCCAGTTTCAAAATGACCAGAACATAAAGAGGTTTAGTATTTTTAGTTATATTTTTTTTAAATAAGAAGTGAAACAGTGTGGTGGTGTTGGGAGTTCATGAAAGAGATTGGACAGTCTCCTGAGTGAAAGACTAAAATGGTCCCTCTCAGGTGTGAGAAGTTTAAGTAGCAGAAAGAAGAAAGGTACTCCATTACATCCCAGAATATTGCAGAGATTTTTCACATTTACTGAACCATTACTGTAGACTGAGAGACACTGTATTAAATAATGTCACACTGGAACCCAACACAAGCCTTTTATAAAACTGCAGAATCTGTGCCATGAGGAGTATTTAAAGCCATACCTGTAAACAAGAGATATAAAATTAGTATTATAGGATCCATCCAAACTCAAATTAACGTTTCATTGAAGCTCAAGTTTATCTGATTAATGTTACATCTGTTTGTTCTCTGTTCCTCTTTTTTTTTTGTATGGTTATTTCCACTTTGGGAGCACTTTGAATGTCTCTCAGAACAGAGTTAGTGGGATTTAACCAGTCTAGCCCTCAACATTACGAAGTATATCATTGATGAAAGGGTGCACAATCCTTTCAAAACCAATTAAAGAGGCCTTAGCCCGCAGCGGTGGTGAGCGAAGGGCTGACAGGAGACCACAGAGGAACTCAGGGAGGTAATCAGTGCCTTGCTTTTGAACAATATTGAAAAGCACAACAATATCACACAATAAATCACGGTGAGTAGTGCAGGTTTTCAAGGACAAACGGGTCGTCTCCTTAAATACACCTTGTGACATGCTCACCCTTTCTGTCGGCTGTCAGATTGTTTTCTTATTTACAGTGTGTCAATAGTAGCTATATTGTGGATTTCAGTAGCGGTGCTGTTTTTATTGATTAAAGGAATAGTTCACCCACAAATTTTAATTTTGTCCATATTTACTCGCCCTATGCTTATTCTAAACCTGTTTGAGATTCTTTTTTCTGTTGAGCACAAAAGAAGATGTTTTGAAGAATGTTGGAAGCTGGTAGCCATTGATTCCCATAGTATTTTATTTATTCTAGGAATAAGGTCGGGTTAGCAGTTTTCAACATTCTTCAAATTATCTTCTTTTTTTTTGACCGAATCTATGTATAATATTTTTTGGGGGAAGAACTATTAATTTAATACTGCTAAATCCAATAAAGTATCCTTATTTTATTTCAGAAAATCAAATTGTGCATATTTTGTGTTGACAGGGGAGAATAAAAGACTTCAGTCATACAAAGATGGAGGCAAACGAATGGACGAAATAGAGTGCAACAGGCAGAATCTGGAGGTAAAAACTCAATTTTCACTTTTACGGTATTTTTTACGTAATGATTGTAATAATTTGACTATTGTAACAACTTACAGTAACATTTGAAGTCTGCATGTACTAGATGTTATAATGGAGACTCTATTTCAATATGGTGACGTATTTCCAACTCAAATGCAATTTTAGTAGGGGCAGGGTTTATACTTTTTAATATAATCAAAAAAGGCATCATCAGAGAAGGGCTGTTGTTCTAAAGCAGAGGTAAATTATTATATTTTGATTAAGGATTACCAAAACAAGTCTTTTTTTTTTAAGTTGAACTACTGAAAAAGTAACTTGAATGCATTGTTATGCATTGTTCATTAATTGTTCACTCTTAAGACTAACTATGTGCAGTGTGTTGCAAGCTTTGTGGTTGTTCACTGATTGTATATACTTTTGTTCACGCATTATTGGCATCTGTTAACATACAGTACATTCGACTTGTTTTATGAAACTGTTATTTCCAAAAGCAGAATTCGTGCGGACTTTTTTTTTTTAATTGAAAGAAATAATAAATTAAATCTGAAGTATTTAATAAAATACTCGAGAGGGACTTTGATTAGAATTCTGACTGATTTCCAACGGTCTTTCTTGATTAAATTGATTAATTCATCATTTATTCATTAATTTTCTTTCGGCTTAGTCCCTTCTTAGTCATTCATCAGGGGTCGCCACAGCAGAATGAACCACCAACTACTTTTTCAGCATATGTTTCACACAGCGGATGCTCTTCCAGCTGTAACCCAGTACTGGGAAACACCCATACACACTCATTCACATACAAACACTCATACACTACGGCCAATTTAACTTATTCAATTCACCTATAGCACATGCCTTAAGACTGAGGGATGAAACTGGAGCACCCGGAGGAAACCCACGCCAACACGGGGAGAACATGCAAACTCCACACAGAAATGCCAACTGACCCAGCCGAGGCTCGAACCAGCGACTTTTTTGCTGTAAGGCAACAGTGATAACCACTGAGCCACCGTGTTGCCTTAATTAAATCAGTCTGGTTAATAAAAAGTTTTAGTTTTCTAAACGTACTTCCTACTCTTGATCCAAGACAAATTGATCAATATCAGCATAATTCAGATTAATTTATTTATGAGACCTGTTTAAAGGTTTACTGCAGTTTGGAAAAGTCAAGGTTTTAAAATCACAAAACAAACATTTTCTGTTAAACCGTTCCTGCGGTATATGTAAGTTGTTTATTTAGTTTTTACAACTTTTTTTAAGGGCAACAGTATATCCACAAAAGCTATTGATCAGCTCATGATTCAGCAAACATCTGAAAAACCAATCACTTATTACCCAATATACAAGCATGCTATTGATTAGA
Organism: Danio albolineatus; assembly: GCA_903798035.1. NCBI lineage: Eukaryota > Metazoa > Chordata > Actinopteri > Cypriniformes > Danionidae > Danio > Danio albolineatus. Next base: position 4,074,476 of record CAIGQQ010034268.1, on the reverse strand, counting down.
AAACTTCAGTGGCTTACTTTAATTCATTTATATTTGTCCGCTTAGTTCCTTTATTAATCTGGGGTCGCCACATCGGAATGAATCGCCAACTTAGAAATGCCAACTGACCCAGTCGAGGCTCGTACCAGTGACCTTCTTGCTGTGAGGTGACAGCACTACCTACTGTGCCACCATGCCACCCTAAATGTTATATATGTGTTCCCATTTAGTGTCTCTGTGACAGTGCAGTGTTGAAGGGGTCCAAGCACTGAACCTTGTGGCACCTCAGTGGTAAGACTAAAGGTGAAAGCGAGCGAATCTTTCCAGCTGACTATTTCTGACCCGTTATCCGGACAGAAGTCCCAAACGCTGAAGCTCCACCTGAGGCTCATCTTTAAGTTTTGTTATTGGCGCTCTTCAAGATCTTTCACGTGACACAGTGAACATCACCCCACTTCTTTACCACCCCACTTTTGCCCTCCGATTTGGCCTTCTGCTTCTCACACTTAATAACAGCATCATCTCAACATCTCTCCCGCACAAACAGACCTGCAGATGTCGTTAAACTATCAGCACGGATTAAATTCTACCAGCATCATGGAGCGGCATGCATATCCCGAGGGCACATAAGGAGTGAGCGCTACCTGACAGCATTAGGCTCGTCACCAGCGCCCTTCTGACATCTCTTCCCCCTCACTAGGCCTGTCATCACAGATCTTGTCCCCTTCTCACAGGAGAAAATCAGAGGGAGAAGCCCAACGCTTTCTCTGATAGAGATGTGTGAACTCAGGATGGAGTCCATTAATCTGTTGCACCCAGAATCTTAAGAAAAGTTGTTTTGCTTTTTTTGTGTGAAAAAACTGATCAGTTTCCATTGTTCTTATGGACCCTTTGCCAGATGACTACTTCAATAGTCATCAGTGATTTAAATGCTGGAAAGTTTTCCATATTTAGATGTTTTTTTTAAGAAACGTACTGTATGTATGTTCAGGGGCGCTGCTAGCAATTTTGGGCCCCATGAAAAAATATGAGGATGGGCCCCCTACTACCAAGCTAGCTATCCAAACTCTTTTGTCTGCAATGTAGATATACGGACCTATGCATTTTATTATTGATATTTTCCACTGCTTATTAGTATTTAGTAAGAGAACAGCCATGACTGTAGCTAGCAGATGATTTATTGTTCAAATGTAAATGTAGTACAAAAAAGGAACAGTAATCAAATATTCACTGAAAATTTTACATCTCTAAACACACAAAACACCAAATGTGTAACTATTGTTGGCGTGGGTTTCTAAACTAAATTGGCCGTAGTGCATGTGTGTGAATGAGTGTGCATGGGTGTTTCCCAGTACTGGGTTGCGGCTGGAAGGGCATCCCCTGTATGAAACTTATGCTAGATAAGTTGGCGGTTCATTCCACTGTGGCGACCCCTGATGAATAAAGGACTGAGCCGAAGGAAAATTAATGAATGTACAGAAAATATAAAAATAAGAGCTATTTCAAGCTTTTAATAGTAATTATATTAGTTACTAAAATGTTTGAGGGCGTTTATGTGCCTCTTTACTGTCTTTTCTTTTTTTGGTTACTTTTTCTTCCTGTGATGCAATAACAAAAGCTCAAATAAGTAAATAAAAAAAAAACATAACCAATTGAACGTCATTTAATTCAGATTTAAATTACGTTTAGCTTCAAATTGAAATATAATTACATGCAGATGAAGTTACGTTCAAGCTATTCATAATTATGTATGTATAAAATAAGTGTGTATATAATAAGTGTGTGTATATATAAAATAAAAATTCAGAAAGATCAGTTTTTTGTTTTATTTTGCTTTATTTTTCGAGTTTAAATGATAAGATTCTAAATTGTAAGATAAGTCACAATAATAAAATGTCAAAATTACGCAGTACTCATGAGTATAATGGTGTGAGACAAAAAATTAACTAAATAAAAAGTCATTCACATGAGATAAAATAATTATTATTATTTAAAATCATAATTATGAGCTCAAACATCATGACCATGACAAATGTTCTTATCGTTTCTACTTATAATGTCATTTTCAACCCTTTATCTAATTATTAAGTTCTTTTGTTTCACACCTCATATTAATATTTTAATAAGATCAATTCAAATAAGTTAACCCCATTTATTCTATTATATTAAAGACCTCCAGATCTACTGTTTGCCATTTATTCAAGCTTGTATAGTAAAGCAAAGCTAAAGTAAAGCATCCAGGAAACGTCTGTGGATCCGAATGCTCAGCAGATTGTCTATTTAAAGCATCCAGACACTCATTTGCAGCGCTGGTTTTGCCTGTGATATTATTTTCCTTTTAAGATTCGCAGTGCATTAATGAAATCCTCACTCACATGATTTCATTTGGCCCATGCGTTAATAGCAGAGGAAGTAATAATTACATTCAGATATTAATTCGGGCCTGGAGACAGAACCATGAATCATTAGTGCTCATGATGTCGAACACAGGCTCCTGTCTACCTCTTTTTTTTTTTTTTTCACAGTCTCTGACTGGATGAATTAAAATGACAAATAATTGTAATTCCCTTATGGAGGGCGTTTAAAAAAACACACAGATTGGTAGAATTGGTTGAGTAAAGAGGGCGAGTGATGAGACTCATTTGTTATGCTGCGTTGCGAACATGTTGAGCTTTAATGACGACGAGGACAGATGGAGATCAAGGGCGATAACGGGATTGTAGTAATAGATGTTTATATAATTTCCATGGAGATGAAACCATATATGTTGTGTGTTTTGAGGGGTCCGATGGTCTGTAGAAGGAGTTGCTGATTTTTTGTGATGGACGTAATGGATGAAAATTATAGTCAAATGAGTGTTTTATTGTTTAGAAGTTGCTCAGGAGGCTGAATGGAGATTGGTGTTTTATTTAGGAAGTATATTTGGCTCAGATGTTGCTACTAGGGCAGCACAGTGGCTCAGTAGGAAGAAGGTCGCTGGTTTGAGTCCCGGCTGGGCCAGTTGGCATTTCTGTGTAAAGTTTGCATGTTCTTCCCTGTGTTCATGTGGGTTTCCTCAGGGTGGTCCGGTTTCCCCAACAGTCCAAAAAAACATGCGGTGTTGGTGAATTAAAGTAATGAGTGTGTGTGAATGAGTGTGTGGGTGTCGAAGCTGAAGGCGAAGGAAAATGAATGAATGCTGCTAAAATTGTAATTTTATTCTAAAAAATAATATAAACATTTTTAATATATTTTTAAAACTATATTTAGTTTGCAGGTTTTCCCCGTGTTGGTATATTTTTATTTCACAAAAAACAACAAAATTGTGCAAAGGAGGTATTTAAGGTTGAAGGAAATAAGTATCAGGATTGTGTGGTATTCACAGGTAAACATTGTTTTCCTTATTTAGTCCTTGTAAGATGGAGTTTAAGTAAAGCGTCTGGTGCATATGGAGAGAAGTGTGTGAGAGAGGGTGGTTTGTCAAGCCCTCTCACCTGTCCTTTAACTTTGATTTTAAAAATGCAAGAAAATTCAGAACAGTTCACATCCCAGCAAATGAAATTTTGGAAATAAAAATTGGATTGACGTTAGCACCCAATGTCAGTCCGACATCAATGTCCAACATCAGACAGATTTAGCATTTTGGTTACTTTCCAATGCAACCTAAAATCACTCGACCCCCTCCCATCGTTCTTCGCCTGGGGTCCCTATCAATAATCCTTGCGGGGGGGCCCATGCACTTTGCGCTACGCCACTGGATGCGATCCAAGACCCGTGATGAGATGATCCCAAAATTTCATAATCCTGGACCAGGCCGTATCCTGAGCAGCTGCTGTGGTGTACGGAGGAGTGGAGAGCATGAGACTGATTCCTGTGACGCTCCAAGGACAGACGAGTCTCGCTGCAGACTGCAGCGACTGCACAAGATGATTGGCCATAGGAGAAATGGTCGTGCCCAACTGAGCCTGGTTTCTCTTGGGGTTTCTTAATTCTTCACTTTCGCCAATTGGTGAATTTTTTTCCTTGCCGCTGTTGCCACTGGCTTGCATTGTTCGGGACCT
>CAIGQQ010034268.1:4032242-4065457 GCA_903798035.1 Danio albolineatus | reverse complement strand
TCTATCTATCTATCTATCTATCTATCTATCTATCTATCTATCTATCTGTCTGTCTGTCTGTCTGTCTGTCTGTCTGTCTGTCTGTCTGTCTGTCTGTCTGTCTGTCTGTCTGTCTGTCTGTCTGTCTGTCTGTCTGTCTGTCTGTCTGAACATTACACTTTTCATCATGTTTTTCTTCTGTCCATCTATCATTAGTCTGTCCATCCGTCAGTCTGTTCATCATCTATCTGTCAGTTTGTCTGTTCATCCATCCTCTATTTGAATATTCTTCATCTGTCTATCCGTCTATCTATCCGTCCGTCCGTCCGTCTATCCGTCTATCTGTCTGTCCGTCCGTTCATTCGTCTATCTGTATTCTTATTTTTCTTTAAGACTTAACCTTTAAACTCTAAAGTTCAAAATGTTGTCTAAACTAAAATCAGTCATTTGCATTTTATTGTAAATCATATTAATTCTACACGTATGCCCTTGCATTTTAATTTAATGGCTGCTTTTTTATAAAAAAGACATTTTTGAGTATTTTAATCATGGTTTATATCAAGGTACAATTCTCACTATTAACAAATTATTAACTACTGTATGCCTTTTAGCTCAATAAACTCCTAATTGGCAGATTATTAATAGTTATTAAGGTAGTTGGGTTTTTATTAGGATGTAGAGTAAGATTATGTAGAATATGTATGTATTAATTACTAATAAATTGTCAATAGATGGCACCACAGTGGCGTAGGGGGTAGCACATTCGCCTCACAACAAGAAGGTTGCTGGTTCGAGCCCTGGCTGGGTCAGTTGGCATTTCTGTGTGGAGTTTGCATGTTCTCCCCGTGGTTGCGTGGGTTTCCTCCTGGTGCTCCGGTTTCCAAAGTCCAAAGACGTGGTACAGGTGAATTGGGTAGGCTTGTCCATAGTGTATGAATGTGAATGAGTGTGTCTAGATGTTTCCCAGGGATTGGATGCGGCTGGAAAGTAAAACATATGCTGGATAAGTTGGCGGTTCATTCCGCTGTGGCGACCCCAGATTAATAAAGGGACTAAGCTGAAAATAAAATAAATGAAATTGTCAATAATGTTGAGAATATGCTAATTAGGTAATATAATATGCTAATATACTAATATGCTACCGTATTTTATTGTATAATATACTCCAATAATTTCTATTTACAACTAATTAACTTAGTTTAATTGTTTAATTCAAACCTATTCTAGAAATGGCATCTAGAACCTTGTAGAACACCTTAACAACTGCACAGCAACAACCTGGCAATCGAGTTATATAATTCCCAACATATATTTTCTTCAAACATCCAGTTTGTCATTGAGACTTGACTCCTTTTTATAGGAAAATCAGATTAGTAAATAATCAATGTTTTGAAAATGCAAACATGCGCATTACACACTTTTCAAAATACTATGAATAGCAGCACAATAACAGCATTATTTTAGCTGAAAAAAATCACCAAAATTCACCAGAGCTCTCCATTATGTCCAAATACAGACTCCTAGAAGCCCTCAGACCCAAAGCTCTCAATTCTTTATACAGAGAAGTGAAGAGCAGCATTGTCTATCTGTCCATCTCTCCTAGCTAAAGGCCACCGACTCAAAGTAGACCCCAGTATCTCACGGATGTATCAGTGACTCTTTAGAAACCCTGGCTCTATTCACTTCAGAGTGAGATATCTGTTCATGGTGACTGCGTTTGGCAGCCGGGACTAACCTTACAGCACAAAGAGGCTGGAGGTTATCTTTTGGGCTGATCTCTGACCGCTTTGATTTGACCATGTAAAGAAGAACGACACATTCGTCTGAGATGAAAAGAGCCAAGCAGGGACCTTCTGCACTGATGAATGGAGCTGGAAGGCTAAAGAGTGAATGCGTTTGTGTTGGTGGCTTTATGAAAGCAAGACAACAGGTACCTGAGAGGATACCGAACGACAGCATCGTAAATCAAACCAAGACACGCTCCCCTCCCCGACCGCGACGTGTCTGCACATCTACCGTTCACATTTTGGTTGGTCTTTGAGCGATTAGCATCAACTAGACTCTGTATCCATCATGAGAAATTCATATTGTTACTTCTGTAAGAGATACGTATGCGAAGAATACTTGCACAGAGAGTTATTGGCCATTTCTCTTTCCTTTCCTGCCGACGTCGACACGTCAAGTCTTCATTTTATCTCAGTGCTAACCTGAAGGGACAGGTCCGTGCTATCAGCATGCAGGGACAAGGGCTAGAAACACTCCATCCATCTCCACATGGAGATTTAGTACTTCATAAACCATTTCCTCCGGAAGATTCACTCTCCGCAGGTGCCTTTTTCGCACGGATGCTCGGGAGCGAAAGAGACGTTGTATTGTTTCTCACTTCCCTTGTCGCCAAGGTTTATAGTGACTGTAAAATGGACTTAAATGGGATGTGTCGTGTCCGTCAAAACACGCTTTCTTGGTTTTGATGGGCGTTTGAAATCTCGTGCCGGTTTGTAAAAAAACAGCCTGTGTCACCGCGGGTGAGATATGTGCTCTTTTGAAACCTTTTTTGTGCATTTCGGAGGGGCTGTTTTTTTATGTGCAGCTTTGGTGTTATTTGCAAAGTGATTTAGTTAAGTGTCCCACAGGAGCAACGCAATTATCAGAACGCAGGGCTGTGCCTGACCCCTGGGGTTTTCATTAATATATAACATGTTAAACACAGCTTTGGGTGTGGAGGTTAAGATAAATGGGAAAAAAGAAGATGAGAGTGCGGAGAAAATAGTAAAGATGAAGGAGAAAAGGGGAGACTAAATTTAAAGAATGATATGAGGCGAAAAGATGAGACATGAGAGAAAATAATAGATTAAGAAAAGCAGAGGAGAGAAAACGAGACTGGCCTGATGAAATGAGACAAGACAAAAGTGAAGGAGCAAAGAGATTTAGAAAGACCAGAGGAGATGAAGCAATATGCTATAAGACATAAGCGATGAGGATAGATATGAGATGAGATGAGATTATACAAGATGAGAGTAAGGATTTTTTTAAATAAGAGGGAACAAATGCAAAAAGACGAGACATGAGAGAAGATAGGAGGTGAGGAAATAGCAGAGGAGATCAAATGAGACAAAATGAGATTAAATGCAATGTAATGCAAAAGTGAAGGAGAAAGGAGATAAAAATGGGATAAAGAACCACAACACATGAGAGATGATGAGACAAAAAGAAAACTGAGACAGATGAAAGAAGGATGAATGGAAAAAAAGATTTGGAAAGACCAGACGAGATGCAGCGAAAGACTAATAGGCAAATGATAGGAGACGAGGACAGATTTGAGGAGAGAAAATGAGACAAGACGAGATTAAATGAGGTGAAAAGAAGAAAAGAGATTAAATTTTAACGTGAAGTAGTGTGATATAAAACTGTAATATCGCCGTAACTTACCTAATCTCTAACCCCAACCTCAGAACCAATCAAATAAATTGTTGGTAGCATAATCTGATGGGTAGGATAAATGTCAGAACACCAAATCTTGCCGGATCCTGTTTTGGCAAATGACAGATATTCGTGTTTTACGTTCTAGTATTTATATTAATTGATCATTAACATTAACTTGTGCATGCTGAATACCTACGGGTGTGTGTGCGTGTGCGTGTGCATGTGCGTGTGTGTGCGTGTGCGTGTGCGTGTGTGTGTGTGTGTGTGTGTGAGAGAGAGAGAGAGAGAGACAGATAATGTGAATGAGTGCAAGCAAAGGCTGCTTAGTTGTGTGCACACATACATGATGGTAGTCAACATGCGCAAGTTAAAGCAAAAGTCATGTTTAACTATTGGCCATCAATAATATTTTCAACCAATCATCTTTCTTATGTTTACAGTCACTCTCAATGGTTGGTAACTGTTTTGTGTGCAGTGAGCAGCAAAAATAAATATTGTCATAGTGGCCTACCTAAATAATAATTGTATTTTCAATATGGCAAAGAGGCAGTCAAGCATATTTTAAATTTTTTCAAAACCACGAGTAATGCTGCAGTCACTCTAGAGTTTAAGCAAGCAAAATACTGTCGTACAACATTGCTAAAAGGGCTGGGATTAAACAAGATGATTTATTATTTTACATTTCTGCCCAGAGAGGTCATATTTTGATCTTCGATTCATCTCACGGAGTCACGTGATGCGATTTCGCAGGTCAGAGTTCACCAAGCTTGAACTTTGCAACGCAGCATACTGCGATTTCGAGAGGAAGGAACTGCGTCTCTGAATCAGGATAGCGGGAGACAGATGCAAAGTGAGTCAGATCAGCCAGAAAATAACTGTGGGCTCTTCTTGAGTATTAGACAAGGTAATTTAATTGTCTTTTTTCACTTGAAAGTGAACTGAATGTCAGTGGTGTTATGCTGAATAGTGAACTGAATAGTGATGTTTCATAAGATTTATGTTTGTAGCGACATGCTTGTTTGTTTTCATCCATGGTTGGCCCATAATGCTATATGGCACAAAATAATTAAAGACTGTCCAGAAATTTGATGCTCCTTTTTTTTTTTTTTTTTTTTTTTGCTCTATCACCGTTTTAATGATGTCATGTTCCAGGATGTTGCTCATTTATAAATTAAGCGCTGTTTATAAGGTCAAAATTGCAAGAAAAAAGTCACAATTACCTGACAGAAGAGAAAAGTGAAACTAAGTGCAGAAACTAGAAAAGAGTGTTTTCACAATGTAGCAATCGCACTCAAGTGTGCACCAAAAGCAGACTAAAAAAGCCTATCAAGACCTACTTGAAGAGGTGGTCTCGCTACGCTTCCAAACGAACCCTGAATGTGCTCGTTTGGGGTGAGAACATGATCTGGACTAAAACAGACCCAACCGCAAAAAGTACTGTGCTTTTTTGGACTAATCCAGCTGCCGTAGTCCGATGCGCTCTCCCATCTTATGGGGTTTGGAGGAAGAATATTTATTGACAGTGCTTTACTAGCAGTTTTAAACACACACACACAGAGAGGGAGGGAGAGAGAGAGAGAGAGAGAGAGAGAAAAAAAAAAACATTACCTAATGGATTGTTGGTAATATTTCCAGAAGATGACCATGTCGCAGTTTAGCTAACGCCTCCTCCTAACGCCTTCGCCGATTGCAATGCATTAAACATTGTTTTCCAGCTGCAGCTGCGCTTCATTCTAGAAATGTATAGTTTGTTTAAAGTGATGTATGCAAGCTATATAGTATACTATAACCAGGGATACCATCAGCCAGCCCAGCGACATTGTGTCTGCCAGTTTGTTTACTTGCAGGAGTTTCATTGGCATTTTCCCGCACGTTAATTCTGACCAATCGAAAAGCAGTTTAGGAAATATGTTCAATAACATCTGGCCAATGACTGATGTGGATTTTGTCACATGACTGCATTTTGCTTCTTTTCAACTGGCTTGGACCAAAGCAATCAGTGTGGTGTGAAAAGAACCCAAGACGGCAGAAAAATGCTACACTGTATCATTTGTTTCCCTTGATCCGGACCAAATAAACCAAACCACAGATGTGGAAGCACACAAAGAGACAAGAGGGTACAAGAAGTGTATAAAGTGCAAAAGAAATGAGATTAGAAAAAAACAAGAGCAAGCATGAAGATGAGATGACAAGAAACAATGAGAGGAGATGACAAAGTGAGAAGAAAGGAGACTAAATGAACAGAACACAAAGTAGACTAGGTAGTGGTTACTAACTAGTTTTTGATGGGAGCTAGTTAGATCAGGATGAATTGACTTTGGAGCACAGCGTTGTTGTTGCGAGGATTCCCTGCGTTCACATCTGTCTTCAGTGTCCTCGACTCAGCCTTTTAATTAACAACTTTGGAATCTGCTTTGTCTTCTGAAAGAGGATGAAGTCTAATTGTGCTCCAAATTAAAGAGCCTAATGAAAACACACCTTCAGCTCATTCATCACACACACATGCAGAGCATTCAGCCCTCCAGTGGGGAAAACATGCGCAACACTGAGGATTTCTGAACGTGTTCAACTGTGCTTTGCTGAATGAGGAGGTTGTTTTTTTGTTTTCTTAGTGTATAACTGAAGTCAGTTAGTTAGGATTGGATAATAAACCGAATATTCAGAGATAATGCATTAAGTGAAAATTAAATATGTATTAGTACACCTCCAGATCCTCAATACAATTTGTTCAATTATAATCTTTATTCATTCATTCATTTTCCTTCGGTGTAGTCTCTTTATTATTATGAACATGGGGAGAACATGCAAACTACTGACCCAGACGGGACTCGAACCAGTGACCTTCTTGCTGTGAGTTGACAGTGTTGGGCCACTGAGCCACTTGCCTATTATAATGTTTACTTAATCTTAAAAATGAAGTTCTTTATTAGTGCTCCAAGTTGAACCTTTCAAATCCATCAAGCTTTTATTGATACATTTTACACAGTGAGGGGGTCTTGAGAAATGTGCATTGAAGGAAACCAAAAATGGAACCAAAAATTGGTCTTTGGAATCCCTGTGAAAATGAAACTCAAAAGTAGTATGTTGAAGACATGTTACAAGATTATTATCGTTGATTAAAGCTAAAGCCATTTTAGCTACTCGAAATTAAATAAAAATAAATGGAAAAAAATATAGATAAATAAATATACAGATAACACTTATTTCTTTATTTATTTCACTTGATAAACAAATTGATTAAGTTGTATTTATTTATTTTTTGTTTAACCGGATTGACTAATAGAACACAAGTAAATAAATTAAATTAACAAAACCTAATTATAACAAAATACAACAGAGAAGAATTACCTCAAGTTTTAAATAAAAATAAAAAACAAGCAGAGAATAAAACATTTTATTAAAAGAAGGAAAAGAAATCACCACAGAGGAATGAACCACCAACTTATCCAGCATACAGTATGTTTTACACAGCACATGCCCTTCCAGCTGCAACTCAGTTCTGAGAAACACCATTACACACTCATTCACACACTTATGTACTATGGCCAAGTCAGTTTATTAAATTCACCAATACCGCAAGCTTTGGACTGTGAGGGGAAACCGGAGCACGTGGAGGAAACCCATGCCAACATGGGGAGAACATGCAAACTCCACACAGATATGCATTGATTAAAAAATCATTTATTTATTTAACTTGTTGCTTTTTTATTTCTATTTAGTTTAACCTAATGGATCAATAGAACACAAGTAAATAAATTAAATGAACAAAACCTATACATATAATTATTAATTATAACAAAATGCAACAGAGAAGAATTACTACAAGTTTTAAATAAAAATAAAAAAAACAGGAGATAAATGATTAAATAATTTATTATGCAGGGGAAAAAATAAAACTAGCACATTAATGTAAATAAAATAACAACCAATAAAGTAAATTTAAATAATTAAAAACTGACAATAACAAAAAACTAAATAAAAAATATATATCTAACTGAAACTAAAATAACACAATTATTACACAATGGCAACAGCACATTTTTTATTCATTTATATTCTATACAAATGTATAAATATGTTAATATAATGTAGTGTGTGTGGGCGGCGCGATGGCTCAGTGGTTAGCACTGTCGTCTTACAGCAAGAAGGTTGCTGGTTTGAGTCTCGGCTGGGTCAGTTGGCATTTCTTTGTGGCGTTTGCATGTTCTCCCCGTGTTAGTGTGGGTTTCCTCCGGGTGCTCCGGTTTCCCTCACAGTCCAAAGACATACGATTTAGATGAATTGAACAAACTAAATTGGCCATGTGTAAGTGAGTGTGTATGGGTGTTTCCCAGTACTGGGTTGCAGCCGGAAGGGCATCGGCTGCATAAAGCATATGTTGGAATAGTTAAATTGGAAAATGCAATAATTGATTTGCTGGAAAAGGAATTAACGATTGAATGTGTGCGACGTGTGTATGTATGATTTATGAGGACAAAAATTTGTATGTATTTGGATATGACCTAGGTATTACGATGTCGAAGAGGTTAATAAGGACGTCCCCTGTGTCCTTGTAATGCAAAACTGTTTAAAATCATTCTTAATGGGCTTTTTTTTTTACATTCACTATAAAAAAAATGCTGGCTTCCCCACAATTTTTTTTTGTTGGGACAACCTGAACAAATTAAGTTAACTTATTTGTTGTTACAAATTTAAGTGGATTAAATAAAAACAATTGAGTTGTCCCAAAAAAAACCTCAAGAATTGTGTAATTTCAGCTTATTTTAAGTAGTTTGAACAAACAGCGAAGTTCATTTTATGAGTGTTCTGAAATATTGTCACAGGTTTCAGTGAGGGTCGGGTTGGGGTAGAGTAAGCACATATAATAAGCTGGTTTTACACTATAATATACCTTACACCTACACTTTACAAATGCTGGGTTTCACACAATTCCTTCATGTTGTCCCAACACAAACCGATTAAGTTAACTTAATTATTAAGTGGAACAGAATCCAATTAAGTTGTCCCCAAAAAACTTAAGCATTGTGTTGTTTCGACTCATTTTAAATAAGTAGTCATTATAAAAACAGTAAAAGGTCATTTTTGAGTGTATTGAGAGTCCTCATGAATCATAAAAACTAACCTCTGCCTATGTGTGCGCTTGTGTGTGCTTTTTTTCTATCCTGTTTTAATGTTTTGCCAGCACAAACAGTCCTTCTGCTTCTGTCATGCTAAAGCTATCAGATTTGAACTGAAAAGAAAGCCTCTATCAGTGCAGTTGTTCTCCGGCAGGTCTGTGTCTCCTCCAGGTCGTGAACACACAGACAGAGGCTGTATTGAAGCAGGACGGGGCTGGAGCAGATTTGATATCTGTCAGGAGCCGGAGGAGGCTGACAGTCGGGACGGATGGATCCTGGAGGAGCGTCCAGGAGAAAGTGCTTTAAGAAGGCCTCTGGAGACGACGGAGCTGCTCTAATGGGGCCTGCCAATGCGATTACGCTTTATTGTGAGTATGAAGCCTGCTGTGTAATTCAGTTTGAGGAGAACAGAGGGCCGCCGTCAGCCTGGCAAAGTTCACACTCGGCAGTGGAAATATTGCAGAGGATGAGTTGACTTCACCTGGCGGAGAGAACGAGACGCTCGCTGACTGATTTAAAGCTCAATCGCTCTGTACTTTCTGAAGTTAGCATTCAGTTTTTGAGTCAGATTAATGTAAAGATGCATGAGAGTCAGTTTTGTTGTGAACTAAACAATTAGGGTTTTTGTTGTTGTTAATTGAAAGGAAATATAAAAATTTGATGAAATAAGTTCGAATTTGTAGCAAAATGATCTTCAGATAAACATGTCAAATATGGGAAGATTGAAGTACTAAAATGGCTACAACTGAAATATGAATTAACTAAATAAACAAAAAATTATAATAAAAAACTGAAAACAGAAACAAAAAAAATTATGTGTCATATAATTACTAAAACGAAATAAAAACTTGAATATGAAAATAAATGTTATTTAATATATATAAAAATATAGAAATATAAAATGTTTCGAAATATAAATTTAATATTTAAAAATATTAATAACTTATTTATATATAATTTAATAATTATTTATTTATCATATATACATAAATAATACATTTTAAAAAATATTTCACCATTCATTCACATCAGCCGATGACAATCAAAACTGCAAAAACTATTGTTTAAAAACCTCACTTTAGAGCTAGTATTTGAATGATTCTCTAGCGTAATGTCTAAAGTGATGGCAAAACAGGTGATTTTAAGATTATAAGGCTGAACAGCAAAAAAGCCAAAGCAAAGCAAACACTACCAGATTACTATGGTATAAACACTGTACTACAAAAAGAAAGAGATTGAGTTAGGAAGTCGCTTACCTGTTTTATAATGATTTGATCAGCTGTAGTTTGAAATCCCTGAGTTTTTCTCCACCAAGGGCTTATTATGATGTGTTTGTCGCCATTTTGTGGCACAACCGTCTTTGCACTGCTCAATGATAGGCTAATGGCCACGGACGCGTCGAATTTCCAAAATTCATTCGTTCATTCATTCATTTTCTTTTCGGCTCCTTTATTAATCCGTGGTCGCCACAGCGGAATGAACCGCCAACTTATCCAGCATACGTTTTACGCAAGGGATGCACTTCTAGCTGCAACCCATGTCTGGGAAAAATCCATACACACTCATTCACACACATACACTACAGACAATTTAGCCTACCCAATTCACCTATACCAAATTTTTGGGCTTGTGGGAGAAACTGGAGCACCCGGAGGAAACCCAAGTGGCCACGGGCAGAACATGCAAACTCCACAAAGAAATGGCAACTGACCCAGCCGAGGCTCGAACCAGCGACCTTCTTGCTGACTGGCGATTGTGCTACCCACTACGCCACCGTGGCGCCATCTCCGAAATTATAAATGTTTAAAATAGGCACTATCCTAGTAAATAAACTCCACAGTTACAATCTAAAAAAGTACAATCTCGCCTAAAACAGCCTCAAATGTGCATTGTTGTCCAACAGCTGCAATATTTGTCAAACTGCAGTGAGCTTATTCCTCTGCTTGTCGTCTTGTCATGAGGGTGGAGGAACACATAAAGGTGAAGAGGCTGTATGAGTGCTGTTATTGCAGAATATCGCACAGCTATTAGCCAATACAGTTAAAGTCAGAATTATTAGCCCCCCTGTTTATGTTTTTCCCCAATTTCTGTTTAACGGAGAGAGGATTTTTTTCAACACATTTCTAAACATAATAGTTTTAATAACTCATGTCTAATCACTGATTTCTTTTATCTTTGCCATGATGACAGTAAACAATATTTGACTAGATGTTTTTCAAGACACTTCTATCCAGCTTAAAGGGACATAGACTATTAAAAAAATAGATTAAAAGGGCTGATGATGTTGTCTTTAAAATTAAAAACTGCTTTTATTCTAGCCGAAATAAAACAAATAAGACTTTCTCCAGAAGAAAAAAATCTGACATACTGTATATTGTACAGTTACTGTATACTGAAAATGTCCTTGCTCTGTTAAACATCATTTGGGAAATATTTTTAAAAGAATAACTAATGTTGGAAATGTACAAATTAATAACAAATTTACCAACAAATAAACTATGTGCATGGAAATCACAAGCAGTTAACTTATACAGTTAAAACTCCAACTACAAAAAAAAAAAAAACGATTCAACAATACAATAGAAATACTTGAACAGTTTTATTGGTATATATTACGTATTTAGTTTGATTCTATGGTGAAACAATCTTTTCGATAAAACAAATGAATGTAGATGTTACCTTTTTCCGTTAAGTGCATAAATACAATAAATGAGAAATATGAAAGGTAAAAAGTTACATTTGTTAATAATTATTGTTTTATATCTATTTTAATATATTAAATCAATACAGTGGCTAGCGGTGTATATAATACTGTCTTTCTTCACGTTGTTAGTCTGTTTCATAGAAAATAAAGATGTCATGAGTCCTCAGATGTGGAGTTCATGTAAACTTATCTTCTGCTTTTGCAGATACTGTCAGATGATCAGACTCAACCGTATGCTGCAGGTTGGCCTATAAATGTGAAACTCCATGTAATCAAGACACATTCATATCCAGATTCATGCGAAGTCATGATGAGGATCAGCAGTTTTAGTTTCAGCAGTCCATTGGGCCTCATTTGATGCCTTTCTCTGCCAGAATTTTCTTCACTGTTTTCAAGTAATAAGGATCTGGATAACCCAAGCTGAAACAATACAAGATGGAAAAACTACTTGATTAATATGAAGCTCAATAGTAAAATGTACAAAAAAATAAATTAAAAATAATATATATATATATATATATATATATATATATATATATATATATATATATATATATAATTTAAATATGACCTAATTCTTTTATTGGTCAATGGAATTTTCAAATGATTTTATTATAGATGTATTTAATTATATTTAAGATATGTAAATAAATGAGTATGTGCTTTATTATATCATTTATTTGTATTTTTTTTTCTGATTTTTAAAACCATGATCATGCAATTAACGCAATAATAAAAAATATTTTATACACAGTAAAAACGCAATTAATTAAATTAACATATAAAGTTGAAGATTAACAGCAAGAAATGGAAAATTTTCTCTTAATGTGTTTCATTTATTCATTTTCTTTTCGGCTTAGTCCCTTTTTTAATCTGGGGTCGCCACAGCCATACACACTCATTTAGACACTACGGACAATTTAGCTTGCCCAATTCACCTATACCACATGTCTTTGGGGATACCAGAGCACTTGGAAGGAAACACGCTTGTTGTGAGGCGATCGTGCTACTCACTGCGCCACCGTGATGCCCGATATGTTTTTAAATAGTTATAATTTTCAAAAAGTACATAAATAAATGTTTATTAACACTTTTCAAATATTTTGCAGTTTAAAAAATTCTGTAAAAAAATTGAAAAGGAAAATAAAGATTATAGAAATAACTGAACATTTTAATTCTCTATTTAATACAAAAATAAATAAAATATCATTTTCAAAGAAAAAAAATAAAGTAAATGAAAAATATATAAATTATTTACAATGTAAAAAAATATCCGTTATTTAATAGGTTCCATATTTCATTATTTACAATCTGTTTATTTGCAGTTGTGACTTTTATTATGAGATGTTGATTTCTAAGCATGAGCCGGTATAAGATTCTGACGGTATGATAACCTTTGATAAAAATATCACGGTTTCACAGTATGACAGTATTGTGTTTACTGCTCTAAAATAAATTCTTTATAAATGTCTGGCTAAAAAAACAAAAACTTTTTCCCCTTTGAACACAATATATTTTATTTTGAGAAACTTTTAAAATATTTTGGAGCAGTAAACATGTCAGGCTAATTAATTCAAGTGAATCATTGACTTCTGCTCTCTTCGTTTGTTTCGAAAACACAGATTTCTTTACAATTTACACCTAAAAAAACAAACAAAAGAATGTAAATAAAAAATCTTACTTGTACCTCAGGAACGGTATAGCAGAACATGTTGGCAGTATCATAACCTTGACTCTTCCATACCACAGTATACCTTGGTTATTGTCCCATGCTTATTGATTTCTGCTATGTTGACTTTTGATGATATGAAACAATATATAGTATAATAAATAATATATAGAGAATTAAGTCTGTGAAGTAACAGAAAATAAACTAGCAGTTTATTACTAGGTTTATGAATTGTAATTCACAACACCAAACCAGACAATGGACCCTTTTCACAAGCCTATTATGACGCGATCATAATCTTAAATCCTTAAAAGTTTTTAATATTTAGATTTTTTTTTTTATGAATGAACATTTATATATATTTATGTATGTAGTATATCATCTTTGCTTCAAATTACAAAAAACAAATTACCGCTTATGCAAGGTGTTTCTAATGCAGCATCTATGGGACAGGACAGATTTGATGTTATTCTTTCCTCTGGCTGCCGTCATCAGTCTCACATTTTTTTTTCCTCTTCTGAAAGTCTTTATAACACCATCGTGGAGTTTTTCTTTTATTATTTGAGCAAATAAGATTGTAAAAAAAATTATTTGCTGTGCTCTTCCGTTCACTGCGCTCTAAGTTTATCCAACTTCCGCTACTGAGAAACACGGAAATATGAAAATGGTCTATATATCCCATCAATCTAGTAAAAATGTCAATACAAGTCACTTTTTCAAACTTTTCAACATTAAAAGTTATTGGAGGAAAGATCAAGGTCCCACAATTATGCTACAAATAAATGCTACAATTAAAAAGCATGAATAAATAATAAAATAATAATAATGGGTGCCACGGTGGCGTAGTGGGTAGCACGTTCGCCTCACAGCAAGAAGGACCCTGGCTGGGTCGGTTGGCATTTCTGTGTGGAGTTTGTGTGAGTTTCCTCCAGGTGCTCCGGTTTCTTCCACAGTCCAAAGACATGTGGGTATAGGTCAGGGGTGCTCAACCCTGCTCCTGGAGATCTACCTTTCTACAGACTTCAGTTGCAACCTGTACAAAACACTCCTGCCTGTAATTATTAAGTGCTTTTCAGTTCCTGTTTAGTTGGTTCAGGTGTGTTTGATCAGGGTTGGAGCTGAACTGTGCAGGAAGGTAGATCACCAGGAACAGGGTTGAGCATCCCTGGTATAGGTGATATGGGTAGGCTAAATTGGCCGTAGTGTATGAGTGTGTATGGATGTTTCCCAGAGATTGGTTGCAGCTGGAAGGGCATCCGCTGCATAAAACATATGCTGTATAAGTTGGCAGTTCATTCCGTTGTGGTTACCCCAGATTAATAAAGGGACTAAGCCAAAAAGAAAATGAATGAATAATAATAATAATAATAATAATAATAATAATAATAATAATAACAACATGAATTTAAAAAAACATGGAAAATTGTCATATTACTGATATTTTTTTACAATGTAGAGTAAATTTAAAAATAAGTTAATTTAAATTGACCAATGATAATGAACAGTGCTGTGCTACTGTATATGTAAGTTGTATGTATGTAAGTTCAGTAAGTTGTAAATCTCTAATTCTAGTTTATATGACTTGTATAATATTATGTCCATAGTACATCCATCTGTAAATATTAGCTATAGTTTTTTTGCACTTACAACTGCTACATACAGTTAAAGTCAGAATTATTAGTCCTCCTTTATATTTTTTTCCCCAACTTCAGTTTAACGGAGAGAAGATTTTTTTTTCAACACGTTTCTAACCATAATAGTTTGTTCTGTAGACAAACTAAAAACACTTATTGCTTAAGGGGGCTAATAATATTAAACTTAAAATGTTTTATTTATTTATTTATTTTTATCAAAACTGCTTTCATTCTAGCTGAAATAAAACAAAAGACTTTCTAAAATATTATAGCAAATACTGTGAAAATTTCCTTGCTCTTTTAAACATCATTTGAGAAATATTTGAAAACGGGAAAAAAAATATATAATAAAGAAATAAAATCACAGGAGGGTGAATAATTTTGACTTTCCCACATACTTTTGTCTTTGTATTTGTAAATGTGTAATGGCAATAAAGTTGAATGTAATCTAATGTAATGATACTGAACCTGGCTGGTCCGCCACTGTCGCAGGTCTTGAGAGGGATGTCTGCAGGAGTCACTGTGTATTCTCCATTGCCGTCTGCTGCCACTGTGAACAGCAGCTTGTGTTGGAAGGCCTTTTCCAGCAGACGGAGGGTCCTTGACCCCAAGCTGTTCTGAGGGAGATACACCACTGTGTCTGAGCCCCTGAAACTGTGACCCGGATGAGGATGGCGATCCTGGAAAGACGCACACACTGAAGTTAAGAAACTCTTTATATAAAGAAATATACATTTGTGTCCCAAATGTCACACTATGCACTTACAGTATACAGTATGCATTTGTACACTCAACCGTGTAGTGTATTAGTTTAGTGCCTTCCCTAATGGAACGTGTTTTATTTTAATTAAACAGAAATTCTAACCATTTCCCAGATAATGTTTAATAGTTGACAAATTAGTAAAATAAGCGACCAAACTACCAAATATAACAATATACAACTGCATTCACCATCAGAAGATGGCTTAATCACTTCACTCACTATCCTTCAGCTTAGTCCTGATTTATCAGAGGTTGCCACCGTGGAGTGAACCACCAATGTGGGATACGTTTTTTGCAACTTTCACCAAAAATGATGTAGAATAGTCCATTACTGTGCGATTTGGGATATACCAATATTATTCTTCAAACTTTTGTATCAATAATATAAAAAATATTTTAAAATTCGTCAAATGTGTTTTGTTGTTGTTGTTGTTGTGATTGAAAAGCAACAATGTTTCACCAAATATTGATTTCTTAGCTCTTCTCAAGTAAAAAAAAAAAATAACATTGGTATTGTTTTGTCTAACAATGAATAGCATTTTGATTTTAAGGGAGGTGACAGGGTTTTATTTAACATTTCAAAGAAATGCCCAAAGTAATTTGCATAATAAAAAATTCAATCAAATAACAATAACACATAAATCTACACACTGTAAAACCGGGTGAGTTAAGTTATCTCAAACTGTTTGAGGAAACCGATTGCGGCAAACCATTTAAGTTATGAAACCAAATGGTTTGAGTACTGCAAATTATACATTTTGAGTCATATATAAATATTAATTGATTAGTTGATTGTGAAACATTTAGAGTATTGGTAACAGGGAAGGGCAGCGTGTATGATACATGTATTTCAAAAATTTGTAAATATAAAATTAAATAGTATTTTGTCATTTGTATTGGATGGGGTTCATGAAAATGGCTAAATATTTTGTATCTTGCTTTGTAGTTTCAAAATACTGTAAAATATTTTTCAAGAAGTCTACAGTACATGATCACATGTAAAAAAAATGTGGCCTCTGATTTGTGCTTTCTGAGTTATTTGCCTATCGATGGATGGTCAGAGAAGAAATGTCATGCTCTCTTGTAAAAGTTTTTTTGCAAAAAATACAAAAATGCAGTATTTTATTTTGACACTTGTTGTGACTGCTGTATTTTGCAGTTTGTTTTGATACATGGAAAATTGATGTATTTGTTTTGTTTTTAATTTATTTTATATTTTTCAATTTATTTTTGCTTATCCCTGATTAGTAATTTAAACATTTAAAGTTCAGTTACAAGAGCAAATTAAGTCCATACAACTATATAGCTCTTAAAACATTTTGGCGTTGTTTTAGCATTAGAGTTAATGCAATCCAAAAACAGTTTTTGCTGCTTGTTCAGGCTGAATCAAGTTAAGTTATAAGTGAAGTTATGTTTTTTGGCATAACTTAATTGTTTTATTATTAATCAACTGAAATTTGTAAACACAGTTAAGTTAATGTAATTGATTTGTGTTGAGACAACATGAAGGAATTGTGTGAAACCCTGCATTTTATACAGTGTGCATAAAACAGAATTAATTGATTCATAACTCGTTTGGTTTGAGTTCAGCTTAATATAATCAGCTTATGAGTTACCGATACTCTTTTTAATTACGTCAAAGTAAGAATTCTACGTTAAACGAACTTATTTCATTTTGTGGTTTTCACTGCCAGGTTTTACAGTAAAGAAACTGAGAAATTTTGGTCTTTTATTTAATTTTA
Source organism: Danio albolineatus (assembly GCA_903798035.1). Classification (NCBI taxonomy): domain Eukaryota; kingdom Metazoa; phylum Chordata; class Actinopteri; order Cypriniformes; family Danionidae; genus Danio; species Danio albolineatus. Next base: position 4,048,427 of record CAIGQQ010034268.1, on the reverse strand, counting down.
TTTTTCTGTTTTCTTTTTTTTTTCATTATAATACAATAATTAAGTAAATAATAATAATGCTAATTCAGTAAAATATAGAATAAGGAAAATAAACGTGTCACGATTTTAAAATATGAAAAATATATATATATATTTGGCCAATTTGTAAAAAAATGTGTGCCACTTTGTTCAATTTTACAATATACAAATCTAAAATTAAAACGCATTAATTACTATCTAAATCTAAAAGGAAAGTAAAACTTGGCTGAAACCAGAGTAAAGCAGTTTTTCAGGTTTCTGGTTTCATTTACACATGGAAAAATATCTCTAAACTAATTTGATTTAGGTAAACACTGTCAGACGGAGTGCTTCATAAACACTTTAAAGTGAACTGCACACATACACATACACACACACAAAGCGTCACATCCATCAGCGTCTCCTCCGAGGAACCGGCCATACAGGATTCCTCCGTGGATGACTGAGATGCTTTACTTACATTTACAGGTGTGTCGATTCACCCTGATACTGAATCACTAACAAAACCATGATCTCACCGACTGAATTCCGTCCTCAAATTGAAAGATGATCTTAATTGTGTCGTAATCAGGAAAACCAGGTAAACTGCGCCTCTCAATCACCCAATCCAGCTTTCCTCCATCCGGCTGACTGCCCTGCTTAATCGCCGTTTTTTGCGCGGGATTGTTTGGTCCTTGGATTTCTGCTGCAACTAGCAGAGATATATCAACAATCAGGAATGTTAAGTTACTTCCAGGAAAAAGCTCATGTTACATTTATTAGCTGACAGTTGTTATTTTACTGACTGCAAGACACTTCAGGCAAAGATGACAAAAAATGAATTAAATATTTTCACTTTACTTTCCCAGTTGATTGAGTTCAAAATAGGCATCGTTTAGTTAATATGTGCTAATTTGCATATGTCAGAAAATAGCCAAAGAAAATAATACTTTTTTTGTAGATTAAAAAGGTTTTCAGGATGTCTGCTGGGTGTTAAAGTCTTAAAATCTCTTAAATGTTTAACAATAGATCTCTTTAAAACTAACATCTCTTAAATTCACTGAAATATTGACTACTCAACTGGGCCGACATCCATACAATGACCAAAAATACATCTCAATAAAACATTATTTTTTAAATGTAATTTTTTTAATGCAAAGAGATACCATTCACAACGGCTGTTGATGTCTCTTTTAATGCAAAGAGATACCATTCACAACAGCAATTAAAATTTAAAATCAGGGGGGAAAAACAACTAAAACAATTACACAATTCATTGTATAATACCAGACCACTAGAAAAAAATATTAACCCTGTAAGTCTAACATTTCATTCTTAAAGAGCCCCTATTATGGGTTTTTGAAAATGAGCTTGTATGCAGTGTATAACACAGCTCTGAGTGAAGTGAAATGTCCAGCTGAGGCTTAAATCTGAAAGTGCACAGTGTTTAAAACTATTGATTCATCTATAAAATACGAGTCTTTAGCCGTTTCGGCATGACGTGAACACGAAACATAAGCCCCGTCCATTTGTGCGCGCGCATCCCCGGGAAATTCGAAACCCCCAACCCCGCCCACAAACAACAGCCATGAGCAAAGGTTGCCAGATTGGGCGGTTTTGAATTTGATTGTGCAGGTAAATTCCTTTTGGATAGGGTTTGGACTGGAATCAGTCAGCTCCATCTGGCAACACAGAGAAGAACACTGTGCTCGGCTGGATATTATTGAAAGTGTGCAGATGAACCAGCGATGAGACAGTGAAGAGACAGTGGTTGAGGTTTATTTGATGATGTCAACCAATCGCAACAGACTGGGTCATCGCTCCAATCAGCGCAGTTTAGCATCGCGCTAAGGAGAGGTTTTGAAACAAATTAATCGCTGAACGATTCATATAGGAGTCGCTGGGATAATTAGGTAAAAATAAATGCATATTATAAAACAATGAAAGTGTTTTTTGACCATGCACGCATATTAGCCTGCTGTTGGAGACCCTCTAAACCAAAATATAACCTTTTTTAATGTATAAAAGGGGCCCTTTAATGTTCTTAAACAGTCTTAAATTTGACTTAATGAAACCTGCAGAAACCCTGGTTGTTTTAAAACTTTTTCAGGCTTATGAAAAACAACTCTTATTTGGATTGATTGATTGATTTGATTTAAACTAAACTTATCCACCATACATTTCCAATTGATTATTTAAGTCGAGAGTTTGATATATTATTTTGTATTACAAGTTTTCTAGTTTTCTAGCAAGTTTTTTATTATGCTTAAATGTGCAAATGAGACATCTTTTAATTATTTGACCTAACTTGTATACACCAGACATACAGAAAATGTTTTATTCAGAAAATAAAGCCAAAAACAGCCAAATTTGTGTAGAAAAAAATGTTGTATGTAACCAGGGAAATTATGTATGGACACTTTGCACCGTGCAAATAAGAATAAAACTTCACAAGTGGAGGTTTTGTGGCCTTTAAGCCTAATTGAAAACTAAAGACACAGTGATAAATTGTGATCTTTTTTTTGTCATATTTAAATATAGTAATCATTATTACATTTGAATACAAAATAATCAAAGGTTGTTGCATTAAAATATAAATGTTATATCGGTACGGTACTTTTCATTTATTTTTAACCAACGCTTCATAAGTGAGCAGTGTCAGTTCTCAGTACACAAAACACTTTTATTAATATATTTTTAAATTGAATCTAATTAACTTTACAAGTAATTATAATTTACAATAAACTGACTTAAAACAGCTCATTTTTAAATTAATTTAGAAAAGAAATGTATTATATACACTGTAAAACCCAATAAGTTAAGGTAACTCAAACTATTTGAGGAAACCGATTGCAACAAACCATTTAAGTTCAAAAACTAATCCTAATGAGTACTGTGAACTTGATCCATTTGAGTAAACGAAGCAATTTGAGCACAATAAAACCGGATAAATGAAGAGAACTCAAACCAACTGTACTGTAAAACCTAATAAGTTGAGGCAACTCAAACCATTTGAGGAAACAGATTGCTACAAACCATTTGAGTAAAAAAAACTAATCTATATGAGTGCTGTGAACTTACTCCATTTAAGTTAAAGTAATGAGGTATTTAATGAACTCATTACCTTCAACCCTGAGTTCAAAACTCTTTTCAAATGAGTAGAATTAACTTTCTGTAAATTTTGAGTTAACTACACTCATTTCATTTAATAAAGTTGACTGTTGGGTTTTATATAAAAGTCAATATTATTAGTAGCCTCCTTAAGAAAGTATATATTTTTCGATTTGTCCAATGACTTGCCTATTTACCTACTTAACCCAGTTATGCCTTCAAATAGTACTTTAAGATGAATACTAGTATCTTGCACAATAACTAAAATATTGTACGCTGTTATCACGGTGAATACAAAATAAATTAGTTTAATTATTGAATCTGTCATGGTAAACAGCTTTTGTGAAATATTAGAAATACATTTATAAAATTCAGAAGAGGGCTGATCATTTTGCCTTCAACTGTAAATCAATGTTAATCAGTATGACAAATCATGGTAACATTTTATTTTGATGGTCCATTTGAGTATTAGTAGACTGTCTGCTTAATATCTGTGGATACTAACATTCAACAGACATTTAACTGACTATAAGAAACTTTGCAAGTTCATGTCAACTTACACTAACCCCAACCTAACAGTCTACTTATAATCTAATGAGAATTAGTTGCAATGTAACTTAAATTGGTGGTTCATTCCGCTGTGGCGACCCTAGATTAATAATGGTACTAAGCCGAAAAGAAAATGAATGAATGAATGTAACTTAAATTCAACAAACAGACCATCAAAATAAAGTGTGACCCAAATCATATAAGCACTAATTATCTATACTACTGTATATATGGAAATGTATAATGTAATATGTGCATTTTCCAGTAAATCCTCCTATGTTTTTGTTTCAGTTTGCAGGTCAGAAAGCTCTCACACCCTTACCTGTATCAGCCAGCGGTGGAGGACCTTTTCCATTCAGGTATCTGGTGCAGTGCATCTTATCTTTGCTCTGTGAAGCTCCCATAATGAGCTAATAACAGGCCTGCAGATCATTAAAACAACAAACACAATATACAGTGCACTTCATACAGTAGTTTAGTGTACTTACCAGCTGTCTTTTGGTTTGTCCTTCTTGTCTGTTTTAAAATCTACTCTGAATCTTCCTCTTTACTCACTGAAAAAAAATCAGGAAGTGCAGTCAGGTGTAGTTAAACCTGTTCTGGATGAGATGGATGATTGAGGACGGGAGGGGTTTGAAGGACTTTTTTTTTTTGCATGACAATTCAAGATGCTTTCATGTTGATTTGTTTCACTAAATGTTTTCAGCTTACTTGCGGTTGATTCATTACATTAGAAGTGAAATATTTTTGTATAATGCTTAAATATGCAAAACAGATGTTTAATTAATCAGAAAAACATAACATAGTTAATTCAGAAAATACAATGAACTGGAAAATTATATGTGAACATTTTGCACAATATTAATATGAATAAAACTTTGAGTGAGAAAAAAAACAGTACAGCTGTTTTAATACTTTAATGAAACCAGAGTAAATCTGTTTTTCAGGTTTTGTTTGCACATGGAAAACAACTCTGTCTGCATTTGTTTTCAGAAATCTGCATATTAACACATTGAAAAGGCTGATTTTGTACTTAAATTGCAGTTTGTTAGCACAGCTTTAACAGTGATTATTTATTCTTTCTCACTTGATTCATACTGTATTAAACTGTAAATGATATGTACGTTTATACAACTTATTTTGTGTTTGTTTGTTTGTTAATGTATTTTTCAAAGATCTTATTCATTCAGTCCATTTATTAATCTGGGATCACCACAGCGGAATGAACCACCAATTTATCCAGCATATGTTTTACGCAGCGGATGCCCTTCAAGCTGCAACTATCACTGGGAAACATCCATACACACTTATTCACACACATACACTATAGGCAATTTAGCTTACCCAATTCACCTATAGCACATGTCTTTGGATTGTAGGGGAAACTGGAGCACCCGGAGGAATCCCACGGTAACACGGGGAGAACACTCCACACAGAAATGCCAATTGACCCAGCTGAGGCTCGAACCACCGACCTTCTTGCTGTGAGGCGATTGTGCTATCCACTGTGCAACCGTGACGCCTGGATCTTAGTCAAGTAGCATTAATGTTTACTGCCTCTAAACCTAAAAAAGCCAATATAAATTAGCCCATTTCACTAATCTGCATCAAGTGAGTATTAAACTAAATTCTCTTTCACATCTTATGGTGTGTAAACTTCCAAAATGCAAGACTGTCACACACACACAGTACACGCACACACACACGCGCACAGATCAGTTTGATTAGTTTCTTGCAGAAAGCACAAAGTCACCTATTTTTTTCAGTCACATAAATTTACTGATTTGTTTTAAATAGGAAATAAGAAAATAAAAAATTGTAAAAAGACGTAGTAACAAATTTCAATCATAAACATTAGCTCTATCTAACTGTCTGTCTGTCCGTCTGTCCGTCCGTCCGTCCATCCGTCCATCCATCTATCTATCAATCTAATATTTTTAACAACAAATACAGGAAACATCAGACGTGCATAATTTATTGCATTCAGAAAATGCAGTGAACAGCCAAAGAAAATAAACACTTCTTTGTATATTAAAAGGTTTTCAGGGTGTCTGCTGTGTCTTAAAAAGTAAAATCTCTTTAATTTAAACAACAAATCTCTTCAAAATGTCTTTAAAATTAAAATCTCTTAAATTCACTGAAATGTACTGTACTGTAGGTTTTAAATAATTGTAAACAAGTCTTAATTTTGCCTTATCCATGTAAAGCTACGCAATTGGGATAACATCCATCCAATGTCCAACAATACATCTCAATAAAACCTAATATTTTAATGCAAGGAGATAAAATTCACAACAGCTGGTAGACATTTTACAGCAAATTCCCCAAATTAAATTCTCTAATCAGTGGGGAAAAACTAAAACAATTACACAATTCATCATTATAATACCAGGCCATTAGAAAAAATATTTTTAACCCTGTAAGTCAAACATTTCATTCTTAATGGTTAGAAAAAGTCTTAAATTTGACTTAATGAAACCTTCAGAAACTCTGGTTTAGAAAATCAACAAAATTATATCTAAACCTTTTGCACAATATTAATATGAATTAATTAATATTAATTTGAGTGAGAAAACAGTACAGTTGTTTTAAAACTTGAATGAAACCAGAGTAAAGCTGTTTATCTATCTATCTGTCTGTCTGTCTGTTTATCTATCATCTATCTATCTGTCCGTCCGTCCGTCTGTCTGTCTATCTATCTATCTATCTATCTATCAATCATCTATCTATCTATCTATCTATCTATCTATCTATCTATCTATCTATCTGTCTGTCTGTCTGTCTGTCTGTCTGTCTGTCTGTCTGTCTGTCTATAGCATTTTTAAAAAACAAATACAGAAAACATCTTAAAAGTAAAAAAAAAAAACTTTTTTTGCACATTTATAATCCAAATTGGTTGGCGCAGTGGGTAGCGATGTCACCACACAGCAAGAAGGTCGCTGGTCAAGGTCCAAAGACATGCACTGTAAGTGAAAATGTCTGTGAGACAAGAGGTTGGGTGGTTAATTAGTATTGGCTTGGGAAAGGCATCATCATACTTCTCAACAATGAGAAACAATCATTACACTTCTGAACATTTGGGGCGGGCCTAAGACTGCCGCTGATGCTGCTCTTACATGAACAGATGAAATAAAACAAGCAAAACATAGCAAACTCTATTCATTCATTCATTTTCTTTTTGGCTTAGTCCGTTTATTAATCAGGGGTTGCCACGGCGGAATGAACCCCCAACTTACCCAAATATGTTTTACACAGCGGATGCCCTTCCAGCTGCAACCCATCACCTGGAAACATCCATATACTGTATTCTCATTCACACACATACACTACGGACAATTTTAGCTTACCCAATTCACCTATACCACATGTCTTTAGACTTGTGAGGAAAACCGGAGCACCTGGAGGAAACCCACGCGGCCACAGGTAGAACATGCAAACATCAGTTTACAAAAATATAGAATCAGAATCAGAATCAGAACCAGTTTTATTGCCAAGTGTGCTTCACACACACAAGGAATTTGTTTTGGCTACAGAAGCTTCCAGTGTACATAAAGTGACAAGTGACAACACAGAATAAATATAATAAAAGAAGACGGCAGACATTAAACAGAGATGCAGTCAGTCCAACGATCTGGATGTTGAAATGTATGTACAGATTTGTTATAAATATACAGGTTATAAGGTGCTGTGTGCAAAAGCGTAAGTATTGCATTGTACGTTGTTATAAGGTGCTGTGTACAGATGCGTAAGAAGTATTGCATTATATATTGTTATAAGGTGCTGTGTACAAGTGCGTGTGAGAAAGTATTGCACATTTATTGCACAATAGGAGAAATATTAACTGTTCATGAGGTAGATGGCCTGAGGAAAGAAACTTTTCCTGTGTCTGGCAGTTTTTGTGCTCGGTGCTCTGTAGCGCCGGACAGACGGTAATAGTTCAAACATGAAGTGAGCTGGGTGCGAGGCATCCAGGGTGATTTTGCGAGCCCTTTTACTCACTGTGGAAGAGTACAGTTCTGGAAGTGTAGGAAGAGAAGTGCCAGTTATTCGTTCAGCAGTCCGGACTATTCGCTGTAGTCTACGAAGGTCAGATTTGGCTGCTGAGCCGAACCAGACGGTGATTGAAGTGCAGAGGATGGACTGGATGACAGCTGAGTAGAATTGCACGAGCAGCTCCTGTGGCAGGTTGAACTTCCTCAGCTGACGGAGGAAGTACAGTCTCTGCTGGGCTTTCTTCACAATAGAGTCTATGTGAGTGTCCCACTTCAGATCCTGAGAGATGGTGGTGCCCAGGAACCTGAATGACTCCACTGCAGCCACAGTGCTGTCCATGATGGTGAGCGGGGGGAGTGCAGGGGGGTTTCTCCTGAAGTCCACTATCATCTCCACCGTTTTGAGCGTGTTCAGCTCCAGATTGTTGTATCTGCACCATAAAGCTAGCCGCTCCACCTCCTGTCTGTATGCAGACTCGTCACCGTTCCGGATAAGGCCGATAACAGTAGTGTCGTCCGCAAACTTCAGGAGCTTGACGGAGGGGTCTTTTGCGGTGCAGTCGTTGGTGTACAGGGAGAAGAGCAGTGGGGAGAGAACACATCCTTGGGGGGCACCAGTACCGATGGTGCGGCTGTCAGACGTGATTTTGCCCATTCTGACTAGCTGTTGTCTATCTGTCAGAAAGCTGGTGATCCACTGACAGACAGAGCTAGGAACAGAGAGCTGGGTCAGTTTGTGCTCGAGTAGTGATGGGACGATCGTGTTAAAGGCAGAACTGAAGTCCACAAACAGAATCCTTGCGTAGTTCCCTGGTTTGTCCAGATGTTGTAGAGTATAATGCAGTCTCATGTTGACTGCATCATCCACAGACCGGTTTGCTCTATAGGCAAACTGTAGGGGGTCCAGCAAAGGTCCAGTGATGTCTTTCAGATATGCTAGAACCAGTTTTTCAAATGACTTCATGACCACAGATGTTAAGGCAACAGGTCTGTAGTCGTTGAGTCCGGTGATCTTTTGTTTCTTCTGGATTGGGATGATGGTGGAGCGTTTGAAGCAGGATGGAACTATGCGCTGTTCCAATGATCTGTTGAAGATCTGCTAGAAAATGGGAGCCAGCTGGTCAGCACAGGTTCTCAGACAGGCTGGCGAGACACCGTCTGGGCCTGGCGCTTTCCTTCTCTTCTGTTTACTGAACACCTGACGCACATTAACCTAACTGATCTGAAGATCAGGGGGGGAGAGGGAGATGTCTGTAGGTGTTGATGGCTGTGTAGAAAGATGGTCAGGGCGGTTGTGGCTGGAGGTGGGTAGAGGTGTTGATGGCTGTGTAGAGGGTGTCTGGTCGCAGGTGTCGAATCTGCAGTAGAACGTGTTCAGGGTGTTAGCGAGAAGTTTACTGCCATCGATACTGGGGGGAGATGATTTGTAATTCGTGATGGTTCTTAGACCAGTCCACACTGATGCAGGGTCGTTAGCAGAAAACTGTTTTTCCAGCTTTTTTGCATAGTTCTTTTTAGTTCTTTTTAGTTCTTTTTAGCCAGACCAATCTCCTTTGTTAAAGTGTTCCTGGTCTTGTTGTAGAGAATCCTGTCCCCACTCCTGTAGGCATCCTCTTTGACCTGACGAAGCTGTCTAAGTTTTGGTGTGAACCATGGTTTATCATTGTTACAATTTTAGTAAAAATATACATGAATACATAAGTAAATTGCCCGTTTAAGAGTCAGCCGGGGCTCAAACCAGTGACCTTCTTGCTGTGAGGCGATCATGCTATCCACTGCGCCACCGTGGCCCTCAGTAGCAAACTCTTAAACGGCCATTTTACTTATGTATTCATGTATATTTATGCATACTAATGTACTATGTATACTATGTTTTCCCAAACAGCACAGCAATCAATTGTAATGTTTAAAAATATGGTGAAAAGTAATTAGGAGCTAAATTTTATTAGGAAAAAGCTTACCAACTAACACCTTAAGTGAATACATAAAATAATGAAATCTGATTTTTTTTTTTAATACAATGGATTGTATGAATGTAATTCCAGTCTAAGTCTTCCAAATTACATTAAAGCTGGGTCGGAATTATTAGCCTGTATAAGAGGACCTGACAGATGAAATATGAGTGTCTCTGGTTACTTTGGAAATGCATGTGATTATCAATATCATTAATCAGAGGTTTCTCTCTGCCCTGTTCGTGTGTGTGTGTGTGTGCGCGTGTGTATGAATTATCTGGTTGATTAGCTCCTTGCACTTCTAATCAAGTCATCAAGACTCTATAATGCTCCTTAAAAAAATCCCTCACTGCTGAACAGAACATTTGTAATCAATATGTATATGAGAGTGAAAGAAAAGAGTATTGTGTGTGTGTGTGAGCGCAAGTCCAGGTTTGTGATAAAAAGACAAAAACTAGCAGAAAAACTGTCAAAAACAATACTGTTTGTTTTGCTTCACACACAAAAAAAAGCAGAAGTAAAGTCTGGTGCTGTCTGCAGATGAGCGCGTGCTTCTCTCTGCTCACGTCTCTGGATTTATTGTGTGCTTCTGGATCTTTTGGTTTCATCTCCTCATCTTCCTCTCTGAGCCCGGGCTGTGGATCCTAGGCTTCGCATGCCGTCTGACTGAGATTTCACTCTACAACACATGTTCCTCTATCCTGCCTTTATTAAATAAGATTTCATAGAGTTGGAAAAGCCTGCCGGTGTCTGATGAGGAAGAGATCTCTGCAAAGTTCATAACACAAACATTGCGCTTGAGAAGTTACAGTAAAATTCAGATTCGGTCAAATATTCTACACTGGAAAAAGGGTAAGCTAAATGTGCTGAGTAATGTAATTATTTAACAGTCACTATGGACATAAATGTATAGTGACCAAATAGTTTTTATTGCCTATATCAATTAAAAATAGCACTTTACACATAAGAATTACAGACATGTGAACATGGCGCAGTGAGTAGCATGATCGCCTCACAGCAAGAAGGTTGCTGGTTTGAGTCTTAACGGGGTTGGTTGGTATTTCTGTGTGGAGTTTGCATGTTCTTCCCGTGTTGGCGTGGGTTTCCTCTGGCTGCTCCGGTTTCCCCCACTAGTCTAAAGACATGTGGTATAAGTGAATTGGGTAAGCTAAATTGTCCGTAGTGTATTAAATTCAATTCATCTTTATTTGTATAGCGCTTTTAAAGTGTAGATAGTGTCAAAGCAGCTTCACGTGGATTATAGTAGATTGGCAGTCCAGTTTTCAGAGGTGAAGTTCAGTTTAGCGTGATTTAATATTCACTGCTGAGTCCAAACACTGAAGATTAATCCATAGATAAGCAGCCCTACAAGTCCTGAACTATCCCAGCCAGTGGCGACAGCGGCGAGGAAAAAACTTCACCAATTGGCGAAAGTGAAGGATTAAAAAACCTCGAGAGAAATCAGGCTCAGTTGGACACGACCATTTCTCCTATGGCCAAACGTCCTGTGCAGAGTTGCAATCTAGGCGACGGAGGATGGAGAATGCTGGACGTCCATCATGGAGAAGCTGCAGGTGGGAGTGGTCACCGGCTGGTGTACAGGATTGCCCTTCAGCATCAATGCGAGGACTTGTCTGTCATTGGGGTCTTACAAGGATCGGTCTCATGCTCGCCACTCCTCCATGATGCAGCTGCTCAGGATACGGCCTGGTCCAGGATTATGGAAACCTTGGGAATAATAATAAAACAGACTAACATAAGCGCAGATGCCATTCAAATTATAATGTCTTTTGGGAAGTGTTCTCGGCAAACAAAAGGTGCTGTGATTCACGGATAGGCTCCATGTCACCAGGAACCGTCCAGCTATAACATTACAGAACATTTGGTCAAGCTCCTTTGCTGCCCGGGGTGTATGCTTGTAACCTGAACGCTTACGACATCATTAACCCAGATGTATTTTTTTGTAGCCCCGAAACTTCATTTGCTGTAGGCTTCCTTAGCTAACTCTGTAAAAGCCAGTGTCTCCCTTTGCATTAAACTTTGAGCGACTTACATTCAGAGTTGTTGTTTATGTTTACACAGCTACATTACACATCAACTAAAGTTTGAAATATGATATCGTAGTGGACCACCCCTTTAATAGAAAAACCAGCATTCCTGATTGCTCAGTAAAAGCTATAATTTATCCATAGAGCATCACTTCCATCTTCCTCCGAAAACCACCCAACCACCATCTTTTTTGGCCTCTGCAGACTCTCGATCACACACAGGCCTCCTCTGAGCGTTCAGGAGTGTGTTTTTCTGCGTGTGTGTAAAGAGAGAGAGGCATAGAAGCATACAGAAACATTCCTCACAGATTCGCCATCAGCTTCTTTCTCTTAAATCCCTGAGAGCGCTGGGTTTCCATGGTGAACCAAAAGTTATATGAGCCATCTTTATTCATCGCTGTGGCCCAGAGGCTGGAAAAGAAAAAAACAAGTAGACAACCATAATCTCCTGTCGCTTTGCATCCGTCTGCGATTCAATCCACACTTGAAAATGAAAGCAAACATCAGTAGGAGGATTCGAACATTGTGATGCAACAACAACAACAAAAAAAGCCATTAGTCGTTTATAATGGGTGTTTATTTGTATTAATTACTCCCATCGATCCCTGCAGCATATGATGCATGAAAAATACACGAGCTTCTCAACGGAGGCCAACAAACAATGAGTGCTCGCTGTTGTACTAGTTTCATTACCCATCATACCCACTGGCTCTGAGCCCCTAATCTGTCTGTCCTGTCTGAAGTCTGCTGCTCTATTAATAGTCACATATCCAGCAGAAACCTACAAGATTGTCTTCATTTCCACCTCAAGGATGTTAAAGAGATAGTTCACCCAGAAATTAATGTCTACTGTTGATTTCCTCAGCCTCGGGTCATCAGATGTAGGTGACTTTTTTCGTCAGTAGAACATTAAAGGGATAGATCACCGCAAAACCAACAAAAAAAGGAAAATTCGGTCATCATTTACTTACCTTCCATATATTTCAACATTGTTTGAGTTTCTTTCTTCTTTTAACATAACAGAACACTGTTAAAAAAAAAAAAACAAGACAACAAATATTTCATGTTGCTTTAAAGGTCTCGTCAAATGCTTTGAAATGTGCATTTTTAGTCAATGTTTGACATTATCTCAAACGAAAATCAAAGCAAAAATCGAGCAAACGAGAAGAATCTTGAGGGGGTGGCGCATGTTAGATACTAGAGAGCATTTGATTTGTTATGATGTGATGAGAAACTGAAGCATAGGTTGACGTTACAGTTTTTCCCAATTGTTTACACACATTTTCTGAAAGCATGCCTCATATTGTCAGAACTCAACACACAAATAAAAAAACAATGGAATTTTGTGAGTCTATTGCAGGAGAAATGAAGTGGACCAGATGATTCGGAGAGACCGAAGGACGAGATGAAGCCAGGTACACAGAGGGATCGCAGAACAAACAACCTGATGAGACCAGGAGGGAACAACACTACACTACACCTACACTGGAGATCATGGGAAAATGAGGACTGTAAGTATAATTTGAACTATTGACCATGAGCAAGTTAGTCTTTCTGTCATGCGACAAGGCCAAGACAGTGAGTAACCGGTCTTGAGCTGCAGGGTGATGTGGTTGTGGCCATATGCATCGAAAAGCCTCCATTTTCACAGTCAACACTGCAACACCAGAATTCTATTTTCAAATGAATCCACTTTGGACTTGGAATTGTGTGGACTTTGACCAAAATGCTGAGAAAAAAATATGCGCTTTTAAATGAAAACGTATTAGTGTGGACATGACCTTTGGGTGTTTACATGAGTGCGACAATGGTGGCGTTTTCAAAAACTTCCGCTTTGAATCCCATTTTCAAATGTGCGCCTTTTTAGGCAAAACAAAAGTTCCAGTTTTTTGTTTGAAAATATTATACTTATCAGATTTTAATAAAAAGTACAATCAGAGCTGTTGCGTCACAAAGCAAGTGAACTGACTAAGGGTGCTCTCACACCTAGATGTTTGTTTCAGAAACTGGCACATTTGCCCCATCAGCTCGGTTTATTTGGACATATGTGAAACCTGCAATCACGCTCTGATCTGCACCAAAACGATCAGTTGAAACAAACCCTCGAGCAGTTCGACGAACAAACAAACCAGCCTACTGTATATAACAGTGTATTATGGATCTGTAATAGGCATATGTATAAGAAGAGAGAATGATGAATAGGACAGGAAATCATTCCTACCGATAAAAATGCATTTTATGTCAAAAACGAAAGTGAAAGCATGCTGTCTAACTGAACTACTAAAAATATATATAAAATAAGGCCCAAGGTGTTTTTTTACATGCATTTTTTTCTCTTTGCTATTTGGGCTTATTGGAACCTAATTAGAATAAAACCGACAGTTATATCGTCTTTTAATATGATGTACTTTTAGTGAAAAATTATGTCCATATATGTGAACTTGGGGTCTGAATTTACAAAAAAACACTTCCTGACTGTTTTAAATGCATATATAACATATACATTTTTTTTTTTTTTTTTACTTGTTTTGACTATCAGAGAGTCGGGGCTATATGCACGTGAACTTGGCATACTTTTTTCCATGAGCTGTTTGGGTATTACGACTTCTGAGGATCAATAATTGTGTATACCCTCTGTATACTCACTTGTTTTGCTGAATAGACTTCCCTCATTTACGTGTATTTACGTCCCCTTTAACCGTATACCAATTTTTTTTTTAAGTTTAACTAAAGTAGCTGCACTTGATGCGTTTTTTTTTTTTTTACAGTATTAAAATAAATAAATATATTTTTAAGTTCCTATAGAGTTACACAGGCTTTACCACAGCTTAATATATTCAGCTAATCTCTGGGTTTGCTGGGGGTGCTATTAGCTAAGCATAAATCATTGCATAGTATTAAACTATTAGCATCTTGCTTTAAAATGAACAAATTTGTTTAAATAAGTTTCCTTTTTAAATGCATAGTTCACCCAAAAAATGAAAATTGTCATCATTTACTCAACCTTAACTTGGTTTGTCTTTTTTTCTTCACACTGAAGAAGATATATTGAAGAAAGCTAGAAACCTGTAACCATTGACTTCCATAGCATTTGTTTTTTCTTCTGTGTAAGTCAGTAGTTAGAGGTATGTTAAATATAAATTGCTAATGAATCAAAGAAACATTGAATTTTGTTATTTCTTTGCCTACTTTTATTTAAGATTTGGGTTGGGTGTAATAGTACACCACCTTTTTTAGGACTACACTACTGCTCTGATTTATATTTGTTGATGAATATGTCGGTGGGTGTCACTATTCAAAATGAATGCGCACCTTTTCGCTTAAAATGTCTCATTTCTCATCATCAATAATTAAAATAGCATGTATGATGGTTTCACAATTTTGGCAATCTTTGTTGGGACTATCCTTGACTACGCCACTCCAATTTGCTCTGGGTAGGAGATCCCAAGGTTACAAAATAAGGGGGAGGGAGGGGGGGGGGGGGGGCACAGCTATCCAAATAAATGAATATACTCCAGGCAGAATTACTATAAATCACAATTCACTTTATTAGATACAATAGATTATTCATATCTGAGTTTGCTCACCAGCTGACAAGCGATGCTCATGAGCTGAAATTACAAATATTTAAAAAGGTAAACACACTTCCAAAAGTCCTACCAGACACTACAATGGCAAAAAGACAATACAACAAACCCAAAAGAACTTACAATTTGCTTACACAGCACACTGACTCATGCAAAAAGAGAAAAATAGACACTCGCAACACCCCACACTTGTGCATATGGAAGTGAATATACCCCTCTTCTGTAATCACACTGAGCAAAACTATATGTCAAGGCTTCGCAAAAGCACAACAGAAATGATCAAATAAAAATACCAAAAAAAGGAAAAGTCATGGGCTTTACTCAAAATACAACAACAGACCAAGATTAATAAATCACAAAGCAAAAATAACTGAAGGTGGGAAAACAGTAATCAATTGAGCTGGACTGGAAAACTCTAAAAAAAGAAAAGCAGCATTAAACAACCCTTACGATTTTGAATAGAAACCATTAGGTATTGCAATCAGTACCAAAATGCTAGTTATCGTAGCTGCACAAGAAAAATTAAAAATAGATACCTTTACACGTTTAGCTGATCACACACATACACCGTTACAGGGCTATAAAAGCACCACGTGCTCCCTAAAGGAAGGAAAAGCTTTTAACGTTTATATAGAAGGATTGCAAATTAGTGCATACAAAAATACTGTTAATTTTACACCATAAAACGACCCACCATAGATCGTCAAGCCTCATGTGCGGTGTACTATGCTGCTCGTTCAGCATTTACCACTCATCCAGCCCAAAATATAACCATGAAAACTTAGACATCTCCTATTAACTGAGAGCAACCACATATTAAAAATATATACATTTCTATGAAAGACAATATTAAAAAAGTTGTTTTACTATAAAATAATTCACTTTAACAGTTTGTTAATGTTAACACTCACGTGCACTCTATAGTGGTGTTCATTCAGTCTCCACAAGT
>CAIGQQ010034268.1:4015383-4032232 GCA_903798035.1 Danio albolineatus | reverse complement strand
ATTGCCCCCTAGTGGCTTGGCTACACATGATCCCGGAAAAAAAAAAAAAACTCTGACCAATTACGTGACTTGTTTTAATAATTTTGGTTCGTTTAGGAACTTTGCTATGTGAAATCGAACTCCACCAAGAGCAAAAGGCAACATTGTAACAATTTTAATCCTTGTTTCGGAACAAAACAATCGATCTACAAGTGTAATAGCACCTCAGGCTTTATCAATACTGATGGAGAAATTGATTCTTCCCAGTGAAAAAGCTTTTCATTCACTTTACTAACAAAATTTGTTCCCTGATTCGCAATCGCTTCTTAAAAACAGAATTTTAAATCTCGATAAAAATGTAAAATAAATAAAATTACAGAGAATCAGAAGGAATCATACATTTTCCTTCATACCTGGTGTTCTTCCCCATCTCTCTTTATAAGCAGGCCAAAGGATATGTCTGAGGGGAAATATACTGACGTTCAGTCCACACACATGAAAACGCAGAACTAATCGTCTGAGGTCTGTTATATAAACCATTACTGCCACAATCCATGTATTTTTTATCAACCTTTAAATATAGAGCGATATGAGCGTTTAATACCAGGCGGACAAATAGGGGTCTGACCGCTGTCTCGATCAATAAACCTCCCTTACAGGAAGCTTCAGATCTCCTATTATCCAACTCTATAGTTCTTATACCAAACAAAGACACACAGCCAATGGGACTCGCAAAGTCAATACTGTTCCCTGTTCACGGGCCTGAGGGGTCGTGTAATGATCCATCTTCAGTGCCAAATATTGTACCAGCCTGGTTTTGAGAGATATTTTCGATCTACCCACAATAGAGTTGGAAACTACGCGACTAAGTTCATTCCCATTGTCTAACACTTTGCCCTGTCTATCAGATTGACAAGTCTATGCTAATCAGAAGCCGTTTGGCTATATCAGACGTTTAGGATAGAAAGTGGATTTTGTTAGCAGAATCAAGGTTTTCACAGAGATCCAGCAGCCTCAGCGAGCCGCCAAATAATTAGCTATCAGATGTCCAGCGCCATACAGGAGGCTGTTGAGCGAAATTAAGTGAAAGAGCTGGATAAATGGACAGTGCGTCCTGATAACTGAACGAGGAGAGTCTTAACAGACAAGTTGACTGCCGCTATACGCAGACGTGTCTTCAGATAATTCAACATTCTCCGGCACGTCTCACGCTAATTAAATGCAAAACGTTCCATCCAGTAATGTCACAATTGATTTATCTTCTTCTGTGGCCAGTGACTTTACTTCAATCTTTCCCCAGATAAGTGAAGGAAAACAAGGCAGTGGTGAGGCTGTTGGCTCCCAAACACTCACTCTTCGTGTCCTTTTCAGTCTTCAGTGGTTGCACAAACACTGTGTGTTTAAAACAAAAAAACAGATCATTAGTTTATGTTTTGGATTATTGAGAAGAATTTGCTCATTCATTTTGTGTTTTGGACAGAACGGTGGCTTAGCGGGTAGCAATTATAATATGGGTTAGGAGGCCAATGGTCAAATTTGGACAAGATGCCAGGGTAAACCCCTACTCTTTTTTTGAAAGATATCCTGGAATTTTTAACAACCACAGAGAGTCAGGACCTCGGTTTAACATCTCATCCGAAAGACGACGCTCACTAAGCAGTATAGAGTCCCCATCACAGGCCCCAGGTTGAGCAACCCCTCCTGGCCTCACTAACACGCTTCCAGCTGCAACCCAGCTTTCCCATGTGGTCTACCATCCAGGTACTCAGTACGGGCGCAGCCCTGCTCTTCATTGGGCGGCCATCTGAGAGTTGCAGAGAGCTAGCTGCCGGTACTCGCAAAATTATTGGCTATATTATGTGCTTGCTGGCATGGTAAATCTGTGCATGCTGTTCAAATGTTAAATTATGTTTGGCCCCAATCACCTACCATATCCCTGCTCACATGATCATATTGTTAAAATGGCATCATTTTCCTAAAAAACATTCTGCACTCACATAGACTCTATTATGAAGAAAGCCGAGCAGAGACTGTACTTCCTTCGTCAGCTGAGGAAGTTCAACCTGCCACAGGAGCTGCTCGTGCAGTTCTACTCAGCTGTCATCCAGTCCATCCTCTGCACTTCAATCACCGTCTGGTTCGCCTCAGCAGCCAAAACTGACCTCCGTAGACTACAGCAAATAGTACGGACTGCTGAATGAATCACTGGCACTACCCTTCCTACACTTCAAGAACTGTACCCTTCCAGAGTGAGAAAAATGCCTTGCAAAATACCCCTGGAAGCCTCACACCCAGCACACTTCCTGTTTGAACTATTACCGTCTGGCCGGCGCTACAGAGCACCGAGCACAAAAACAGCCAGACACAGGAAAAGTTTCTTTCCTTGGGCCGTCTACCTCATGAACAGTTAATATTTTTCCTATTGTGCATTAAACGTGCAATACTTTCTCATACGCACTTGTACACAGCACCTTATAACAATATACAATGCAATACTTCTCCTTCTGCACTTGTACACAGCACCTTATAACAATATACAATGCAATACTTTTTCTTTCGCATTTGTACACAGCACCTTATAACCTGTATATTTATAACAAATCTGTACATACATTTCAACCTCCAGATCGTTGGACTGACTGCATCTCTGTTTAATGTCTGCCGTCTTTTTTTCATATTTATTCTATGTTGTCACTTTATGTGTGTGAAGCACACTTGGCAATGATTCTAATTCTGATACTGATTCTGATGATTGGCTCAGCTGGCTGACTTGCTTGCGTTAAAGCATGGCACATTTACCACTTACTCCACAGTGACACCGCAAAGCGAGAGAGATAAAACAACGGGAGTCTCTCTTCCCCTCTGTCACTTCCTTTCTGTCAGGAAAGACCCAACTGAAGGATCATGTCATTGTAAATGTGTTGCCATGGCGACTACAGGAACAAGAGCCCATTAGGGTTGTGTGGCCCCTGATTGGCTTGTCTAGCCTGTCCAAAAGTTCACTTTATTCCCAAGACTGTGCGCTGTGTTTTTTTTTTTTAGAGCACTGCCAGCTCGTTTCTTATTTGGCCCCTCGTCCACCATGATGGACATATGCTATGAGTGCTTGTGATGCTGAGGGTGTGATTTGACATGTCTCAAAGCGACGAGTCTCAAAGCGACGAGTCATGCAACGAGAAAACCACCAGGACATTGATGTCTCGAGGCCTGTGATCTGTGGTTTAAGTCTAGACACATTCACGCACCAATCTATCCGTCTGCAACTCATATGAGTGCTTTGAAAATTCTCATACATGAAGCCTTTGGGGCATTGGGTAAAATCTGTGAGGGGTGTTTCCCATTTGTTTATTTAGGATAAGATGCAATACTGAAATGGACGCTACATGATTTTAAAGGGATAGCTCTTGCAAAAGTTAAATTTACTCACTGTTTACTCTCTCTCTAGTTGCTCCAAACCTTTATGAGTTTATTTTATTTTGTTCAACACTAAAGAAGATAATTTGATGCAAGCTCAAATACTGTAACCATTGACTTCTATAGTAGGTAAAGCAATTATTAGTAGTCAGTGGTTCTTCCTTTGGAAGCTTCTTTTGTGTTCAACATTCATTCGTTCATTTTATTGTCGGCTTAGTCCCTTTACTAATCTGGGGTTGCCACAGCAGAATGAATTCCCAACTTATCCAGCATGTGTTTTACGCAGCGGATGCCCTTCCAGCTGCAACCCATCACTGGGAATTTGTGTTCAACAGAATAAATAAATTAATAAAGGTTTGGAACAACTTAAGAGGGAGTAAACAGTGAATACATTTGAATTGTATTTGTGCTCTTGGTCTAAATAATATTATCTTAATATCTTTGCTCTTGCTCGCATAATATCGATTGTTAAATTATATTAGAAATATTTTTATTTACCTTTTTTCAGTATCATTTTCATTTTGAGTCATTTGGTTTTTGTTATTGGTTATTTATTGGGGTGGCCCTGAAAGCAAGAAGTTCACTGGTTCGAGTTCTGGCTTTCTGACTGGAGTTTGCATTGTAGGTGAATTGGTGAGCAAAGCAAATTGACGGTGTGTAAGGAAATTTGGTAGTTATTTTTGCTTTCATTTGTTTTTTCATTATATAAATACAGTTGGAATACAGTCAGAATTATTAGCCCAACATTAGCCAAATATTTCCCAAATCATGTTTAACAGAGCAAGGATATTTTCACAGTATGTCTGATAATATTTTTCTTCTGGAGAAAGTCTTATTTGTTTTATTTAGAACTGCTAGAATAAAAGCAGTTTTTAATTTTTAATAAGTCCAAAATTATTAGCCCTTTTAAGCTATATATTTATTCAACTGTCTCCAGAACAAACCACTGTTATACAATGACTTTCCCAATTACCCTATCCTGCCTAGTTAACCTAATTAACCTAGTTAAGCCTTTAAATGTCACTTTAAGCTGAATACTAACTTTAAAAAAAAATCTAGTAAAATATTATTTACTGTCATCATGGCAAAGATAAAATAAATCACTTATTAGAAATTAGTTATTAAAACTATTATGATTAGAAATGTGTTGAAAAAAATCTCTCTGTTAAACAGAAAACAGGGGAAGAAATTAACAAGGGGGCTAATAATTCAGGGGTTAATTATTCTGACTTTATATATGTGTATTAAATTGGGTTTTCCTCTGGGTGCTCTGGTTTCCCCTACAATCCATAGACAAGCAGTAAAAGTGAATTGGATTAACTAAATTGACCGTGGTGTTTGAGTTTCTTTTCGGCTTAGTCCCTTTATTAATCTGGGTTCACCACAGCAGAATGAACCAACAACTTATCCAACATATGTTTTACGCATAGTGCATGTCTTTTGATTGTGAGGGGAAACCGAAGCACCCGGAGGAAACCCATGTCAACACGGGGAGAACATACAGAAATGTCAACTGACCCAGCCGAGGCTCGAACCAGCGACCTTCCTGCTGTGAGGCAACAGCGCTACCCACTTTTTACTGAACTGTACATGTGTAAATGCATGTGTGTGCACTACAGAAAGCAAAACATAATGCACAATAACTCAACATTTTGTTTTGTTTTCTAGCATTTAGAGCAACACACACTTATCTACTTCAAGTATAAAAAAGCCTACAGAGAGAGAGAGAGAGAGAGAGAGAGAGGGAGAGGGAGGAAAAAACAGTATAAGAAGCCTTGACAAATGTCCTTTTTTTCCATCACTCCTGCTAACAGAGCACAGCAGACTTCTTTACACTCCGACAACAAATAGAGATATTAGGGATATTGGAACAGACAAGCCCCTTTAAGCTACATGGCACAATTTGCTGTGAGTTAATAGTCTCCTCTCTGGGAGATTTGATAAGCATGGAGAGCCGTGTTTCACATCCCCATCCAAATAGTTGCACTGCACTGTCACAACTGATAACATCAAGAAACAGAAGGCCAGCGTGTGTGTGTGTGTGTGTGCCATTCTGATCTTTGGCACCACAGACAATCAGGTGTTTACAAAGCATCAGATGGCTTCATGTTCTCCAAATGCATGCATTGCTTGTGACAGCGCTGTCAGTGATACAATAGGGAATTCTGCGGAAAGTTGCATTGTGCATGTTCATTACTGGCCTCAAGGGTGGAGAAGTGTGTGTGGTCTTTGAAATGCATTATACTGTATAAAATTAGTCGTAGAGTAGATGTCTACGTTACAGGTCCAACGTTTGGAATAATATGATTCATTTTCTTTTCGGCTTAGTCCCTTTATTAATCAGCCTTTGCTCAATACTTTGTTGATGCACCTTTGGCAGCAATTACAGCCGCAAGTCTTTTTGAATATGATGCTACAAGCTTGGCACACCTGTCGTTGGGAAGTTTTGCCCATTCCTCTTTGCAGAACCTCTCGAGCTCTAGCAGGTTGGATGGGAAGTGACGGTGTACAGCCATTTTCAGACATTTTCATAGGATTTAGGTCTAATGGTGCATTCACACCAGATGCAGAAGAGGCGTCAAGCGCGAGTGATTTACATGTTAAGTCAATGCAAAGGCTCGAATAGGCATCCTGTGGCGCGATACGTGAGAATGACGTGAATTGCGCGAATGGCGTCGCACGAATTAAGCGTTTGATGGGCTTACCGTGCAATTCACGCAAATCGCTCCAGTTTGAAAATCTAAACTTCACCGCGCATCGCGCCGCGTTAACCAATCAGAAGCTTGTTCTTGTGGGGGTGTGATTATGACGTAGTGCCTGTTGTTGGTGTCCGGGGTAAGATCCTCTTGCTGACATCGACAACAGTTCATCAAACTGGGCTTGGTTCAGTCAGAAGCACAGCTGAAAACTTCCATCACCCAGGTTCAGTTTCTGGAGGAGTTTATGAACTCATAGAGCTCTGTGCACCTCTGAAATAATCTAGTGGACTCAGATATAGCTCCAAACAAATCAACGCTGTTTTTCAGCCTTCATAAAGCATATAAACATAGTTATTCTCTCTATAAAACTCCTGTTAGCCATTTAGCAATAAAGCTACAATTACCAAGCCATAGACAGAAGCCCTGCCCATCACGCGAATCCGCGTCTGTTCTCAAGTGAATTTGATGCGCGGATTTGTACGCACGAATGAAGCGAGTAAACTCAAATGTTCATGCGTCTATTTACGCGCGAAAAGCGTGATTTTGCCGCGCTTGCCGCGTCTGGTGTGAATACAGCATAAGGATAGGATAAACGTCACCCCAGTATGAGGTCAAGAGCACTCATGAAGCAGGTTTTCATTCAGGATGTGTCTGTGCATTGCTGCATTCATCTTTCCCTCTATCCTGACCAGTCTTCCAGTTCCTGCTGCTGAAGAACATCCCCACAGCCTGGTGCCTGGTTTTCTCCAAACGTAACGCTTGGCATTCACTCCAAAGAGTTCAATTTTAGTCTCATCAGACCAGAGAATTTTGTTTCTTATGGTCTGAGAGTCCTTCAGATGTCTTTTGGCAAATTCCATTCTAAGGAGTGGCTTCCGTCTGGCCACTCTGCCATACTGGCCTAATTGGTGGATTGCTGCACAGATGGTTGTCCTTCTGTAAGGTTTTCCTCTCTCCACAGAACAACGCTGGATATGCATGCATCAAGCTTATATATGCAAGTTTCACATATATTGTTTTGAACATCCAATATATTCTATATATGTATTTGCGAGTAGTTTACAGGTGTATGTGTTTTATGTAGGTGTGGATAGGGGAAGTTTGAATTAAATCCTACACAGTGCCTCATCCAGCAACATTTAATGCAGAATAGTAATATATAAACAGTAATACCTATATAATATTAAAAGTAATATTTTTTTTATTATTAATTTGATTTTTGTCATTCATTCTCATTCGTCTAAGTCCTTTTATCAGGGGTTGCCACAGCGGAATGAACCACTAACTATTCCGGGATATGTTTTACGCAGCAGATGCCCTTCTAGCCATAACCTAATGCTAGGAATATTAATTTTTTGTATTTTGGATTTTATTTGTGTGCGTGCGTGCGTGCGTGTGTGTGTGTAAGCGCGCCCAGCAATCTTCATAATTGAATTAGTGTATTTGAGGATGAGGATTGTAATGCATTTCTCAGATTTCTCTCCATGTCTGTTTGACGGAGGGCTGTGGGGGTGCGGGGCGGCGGAAGGTAATTGGACGTATTGGTTTTTTTCACTCTGGATCCGTCAAAGTCCGGGAGGATTTTCGGCTGTCAGAGACAGTTCCGTGTTGGGTTTTAATTATCCTCCTTGGAGCTTTGTCAGGGACAACAGTGTCAGCAGCCCAAACTGTTTTCCAAACAGAGCTTTAAGATGTGCGAGTCCATCCAGCTCAGACAGGGTCATCCGCCATCACAGCCACCCGCTTGTTTGGTATTCAAACACACCACCAGAGACGCTCTTCAGTCTGGGTATCAAAGCCCGCAGATAAAGGAGAGAGTTTTCATGTGCAATTCTTCCCACTTGCTCGCTTCATTTCTTTAAAAGCCACAAAAACTGCTCGCAATTGGAGTTTTGTGGGATTTAGTGTACATCTCTTTGCTTTAAGGGCATCCTTGCTTGTTATGTTGCTCATTTGGAAGTTGCTTTGGGTGAATAAATGTATATGTAAATCTGTACGGATGTTTTGTGCTTGGAAAAATGAAAGGCTGCATTGTTTGAGGGATATTTAAAAGTAGTAGTAGTTAATATCTGTTTTTTAGTTTAAAGGATATCTACTGTATAAGCTACTGTGCTTTAAAACAGTGATAAAATTTGCATTTAGAAGATATAAACCTGAAAAAAAAAAACATCGAAAGCTTGCAGTTTGTACAAGGTTTTTTTTTTTTTGCCACGTCACCTCATACTTGAGGAGATCCCCCCATTGTGTAAAGCCCCCAGAAAAGTGCTATATAAATGTAAGGAATTAATTAATTACTTCAGTTTCTCATCAAATCTTCTGACCAATCAAAAACTCCCTAGTATCTGACATGCCCCACCTCCTACAAGACGCTTCTCATATGCTTTTCATTTGATGTGCTTGAGCTCAACCACTCTCATTGGCAGAGCTGTGATAAAAACAAAACTTAAAATTATTGGCTGTTTTAAAAAAAAAAAGAGAGAGAAGGAACTACCATATGCCTCTTCGAATAAAATTGCGCATTTCAGAGTACTTCAAGAGACATTTAAAACCAAGTTTGGATAAAATATGGACGAGCTATATTTTGACAAACTATTTTTGATTTGGGGTGAAATTTTATTAGAGATGTAACCCTAAGATAGGATTTGTGTATAATTTACCCAAATTTTAGTTTTTGTTTTTTTTTAACTATGACTTTATTTATCTGCATTTCTGCTTCAGTATGGAAGTATGTATACTTCCAGCTCAGGCTCATTCTGACAATGTACCGCTATATACATTTCTGAAGAGCACAAAATACATCCCAGGAGCTACGTTTTTTGCAGGTTTTGTTATCGTGAATCCAGCAGAAGCCACTGTGTACGCTTTTTCAAATCTCAAATTTCTCTCGCTGGTGCTATTCGCGCCTGCTCTTCTCACCTAAGTACACCAGAGCCTGCTGTCAACTGACTGAACGATCGACTGACCCACCCTCCTTCTTCCCTAAACCCAACCAGCAGTGTTTTCAAAAGCACTGATTGACCTGCCCACCCACTTCCCTAAACCCAACCAACAGTTTTAAAAAGCAATCCAGAAAACGAAAAGCCCACACCTGATTTTTACCATGTTTTTAGATTTTACCACATTCTCACCGTTATTTACTTGTTTATTTAATTTTTTGGCTTCTGTTTTTGTCTTACCTGCTTTCTGGAACCGTTCCTCACCGGACTTAAACCCCGTTGTTGTGGGCTGCTCCTTTCTGCGTTTCAAGTCCGCCGACGTATATGGCGAGCTAACTGGACAAACTGGTAACAGCGGGAAAACTGTCCTTATGGAGGTAAGCCGTCAGCTCTTCATAAATGTATCTAGGGCTATGTTTTCAGAATGAGCCTATGCATACTTCGAATAAAACAAGTGAATAAGTGTAATTCAAGAGTTCACACTTAGCTGATGATTGATTATAAAGCGTGTTTGGCATGCTGTCACGGGAGAGAGTCCTGAGGTCATAAGATCAGTTAGGTCTCGAGATCTCCCCCGCTTATTATATGGCTAATGGCAATTAGGAATTGCTGATTAAGAGCTTATCAATGGTGCCAATTAGGTTTGGTCAATTCACTTGTCACATGTCTTTGAACTCTAGGTGGAAACCGGAAAACCCGAGGGAAACCTGCGTGAGAACATGTAAACCTTGCACAGAAACATCTACTGGCCAAAAAATTTTTTAAACCCATATCATTTTTGCTGTGAGGCAACAGTGTTAAACACTGGGCCTCCGTGCCGCCCTGTTAAGGAAAAGAGGGAGGAGTATGGTGGAAGGGGATTTTTCAAACGAAGATAACTAACGTAAGAAACATATTTTTATTATTTATAGTGAGTTAGAAATCACCCGATTGGTGAATCCCGTGTTACTAATGCAGGACCAGCTGTGGTCGAAATTATAAATAAACTTCACCTAATGTAAATCTATAGGGTAGTGTGCTTGCCCCTAAAGAATCCCTTCACTTTTTGTTTGGCATAAATCCCTATGTAGTTTAAAGTTTTCAAAATTTTCAATACATTCAGCTGATCTCTGGGTCTTGTTGGAGCACTTTTAGCTTAGCTTTGCATAAATCATCGAAATGGATTGAACCATTATAAAAGAGTTTTGCTAATTTTCCAACTTAAAGCTTGACTCTTCTATAGTTTCACAGTATAGTTAGACTGACAGAAAATGAAAGTTGTAGTTTTCTAAGTCTTGGAATTATACTCTCATTCTGGTGTAATAATCAATGAAGTTTGTTGCAATACCATGATATTACATAGCACATGACTATAGTCCCCAGCTAGTAACAACATATTCATCGTTACCATTAATAAAGTCTGTACATACTGGTAATGACCAAATCTCAATGTAAGTGCAAATACTCTGTACAGTTTACTATAGTGTGAATGCATTTCTAAAGTATGCCAAATCAGCAAATTAGAACTATTTCTGAAGAATTGCTGAGGAATGGAGCAAGGATTCAGAAAATACTTAAAAAAAAATATTTAAAAAGACATTTTCAAATAAATGACAATGTAAAACAGTTTTAAGGAGTAAAAAAGGTTCAAACTAATACTTTGAAGATAAAAGTACATCCCTGCTGTTGATTAGTGTAGTCTAAAGCCATCATACAGGTGTATCTGCTGCATGAGGAACATGCTTAACTTTTATTTAAACCTTCTCTCTCTCTCTGGGTAGTTTTTTCTTCTCTCTCTCTCTGACCCTGATATGCACAGATGTGTGTGTACACTAGATATTCACACACATATGCATTGATCCAGCAAGAACAATACACTTCTTCCACTTTCTCTATCACTCTAGCAACTACAACAAAATATATAGTGTATCAAGGCGGCATTTATTAAATGTAAAAAAGTTAAATATTTATAAAAGTTTTGAATAACTGCTTTCTTATTGTATGCCGTTTGAAATTAAATGATTAGTCCGGTCATTATTGCTTTTATTACTATTACCCTTATTATGAATAATAATAATAATAACAATAGTAATAATTCATATTAGAGTGATTTCTGAAGGATCATGAAGACTGGAGTAATGAAGCTGAAAATTCATCTTTGAATTCACTGGAATAATTGATTAAATTAAATTATAAACAACTTTTGTACAGGTATTTTATAGTGCAAAAACATTTCATATATATAGAAAGACCTATGCAACAAATCAATAACAAATACTAATCTGATGCTCTTTTTACATTAAAGTATAAGCATTTTTGGATAATTTACTGTTGTTATTTTTTTTATGTACTTATAAAAAATGTATTTGATTTGATTTAAAATAGATATGTTTTATTACCAAAACTGACTGATGATGATAAATCAAGTGTACAAACAAATGAAAGAAATATAATTTTGATCATACAAGCTGGATATTACAATTAATAAAGATGAGCAACTGGGAGAAAATCACAGTTCTGAGAAATCTCAAATCTAAATCTAACTAGCATCTTTCTATATAGATATAGCTTATGACTTCTTTATGTCATTAATGAGGACCTGCATGCATGCAAAAAACACCATTAAATTATTCCTAAAGCCGTATACTGTAAATTAAAAACATGAATCACAATTATGTTTTTATTATTTATTTAAGCTTTTGATTTGCATTTTGGGATCTTGATCTTTCTTCTAACAACATTTAATCAAGTTTTAAAAAGTTACTTTTTTAAAAACATTTGTAATAGTTCAAAGTGATATCTTGTCAGGGTTGTTGTAGTATAATACTCTTCTCTCTATATTATTTCTAATACATTATATTATTTTAAACTACTAAAATCTCAATAAAAGTCACTTTGTTAAACTGTAGAGTTGCATTTTCAACTTCAAAAGTGGACAGAGCAGACATCCCATAATGCAATTCACTCATGAATCACAAAATACAGAAACTGTTATTTAACAGATACACTGATTTACATTGGATGATGACATTCACAAAAGCTAATATCCCTTTAAAACCTTTTTTTTGCAACTGAATATCCTGTGATGCTACATTATGAGCATCATCCTCTCAAGACGAGACATAAAGAAGAATCTGAAGATGGATTTAGAGCTGGTT
Source organism: Danio albolineatus (assembly GCA_903798035.1). NCBI lineage: Eukaryota > Metazoa > Chordata > Actinopteri > Cypriniformes > Danionidae > Danio > Danio albolineatus. Next base: position 4,020,067 of record CAIGQQ010034268.1, on the reverse strand, counting down.
GAACCTCCGCTGAAATACTGGGTTGAATCTTGTTTGTGATCCTCAATAAGTAGCACAACATGCCAGTATTATGAATGTCCTGTAGCTATAACGGCTCTCAGAAATGAACAATACAGATTGATTTTGCCTCTCCTCCTCCAGTCCACAGGCCTACAATCGTCCAATTCCTTTTACTAGCACTACTAGATAAATGATACACAATGTATTCCCTCGGCATTTTTATCAATTTGTATTGAATTTTGTCCTAGAGACCCCCTTTCTCTGTCGCTCTCTCCCCCAGTAATGACACCCATGGGTCTCTCGCAACCCTGTGTGTGTGTGTGGACTATAAGTCATATTTCAATTGAGACTTCTTATTCATTACAAAATATACAGTGTGGTGCTTTTTAGTGTTTGTGTTTTAGATCCTGTCTTACAATCAGAGTTTCTCATCCCGAAAGATGTGATGCGAAGGTGCCAAAACAAATGTATTCTTACTTTCATACTACATTTGGTATTGCATTCAGAGTATTGCAAATTGTGTTTCTGTTTTAAAAATATATATTTTATTAGTTTTAAAATGGTTAAATTCATTTATTTATATTCTTTTGGCTTAGTCTCTGTTTCAGAGATATCCACAGTGGAAAGAACTGCCAACTATTCCTGCTGATGCCCTTCCAGCTGCAAGCCAGTGCTGGGAAAAAACTCATTCATACCCACACTGCGGACCATTTGGTTTAATCAATTCACCTATAGCACGTGGCTTTGAACTTCGAGGGGAAACTGGAACACCCGGGGGAAACCCCCGCCAACACGGGCAGAACATGCAAACTCCAGAATGGTAAGATGTGTTTTTTTTTCTTAAAGGAGTTTAATTGTAAGAATGGCTATATCTCTCCATGATAATAAACCCTGAGAATTGTTATGGAATTCCACGAGACAAGACCACGAGAATGGTCAGGCACTAAAACAATGAACTGGCTAATCTGAGAAGAAGATCAGGAGACCAAAACTAAGATCAAAGCGGATCATTTACATTCCACATAAAATGCTCAAGGTTTTAATATGGTGTATCTTGTAGCTTTATATTCATGTTTGGTATCATTTTAAATGTCTCTGTGTGAGTGGTAAAGTGGTCTTAAGGTCAATGTAATATTTCACTTGTATTTGTTGATTTGGTTTTGACTTTGATGAAATCTCTGCCAGATGCCCCCTTCTCCAGAGATGATAACCACATTAAATACACTAGGCAAGGGTCACTGTGACGCCCTGTTGGGTATATAAGGTAAAGATGTGGTATAGGCCAGTGGGATTCTGTAGCCAGGAGACCCCGTTGCAATGTATAAGTTTCTGGGCTCTGTCTCAGAGCTTATATGTTGTAATGTCTTTCTACATGGTCAGGTATTAATCTTTAACTCTGTTGTACAATCTGAATTGGCTTATCTTGTGTAATTATGTGAATTGGAATGGAAAATCTTTGCCTGACAAATAAATGTCAAATTCTTGTTTAAACTCTCATATCTCCTGACAATCACTGACTTAATATGATATAATCTAGTGGCTAAATCAAACTTTCTTTATGTATGAGCATTCAAATTATAATAAATTGGAGTCAGATTAAATTCGGAGTTGGAAACGAATTAAAATACGTTTTCATAAGTAAAAATATTTCTTTTCACATGTGCTAAAAGGCTTGCATGCATTTAGCTTCACCCATGCTGTTAGCTTCGCCATTGGACTAATAGATGGACTCTTACATAATTAAATCCAAAATACAGTAAAACAGTAACATTCAGCCATATTTTTCCCTATTTAAAACAGCTGTTTTTTATTTAAATATGTTTTAAAATGTTATTTATTTCTGGGATTTCAATGCTGAATTTTTAGCACCAGTACTTCAGTCACGATCCTTCAGAAATCCTGCTAACGTTGAAAAATGTTATCAGACGAGGGATTTTTATTTATTTCTTTTTATTTTTTTGCTGGATTCTTTGACGAATGGATGACGCTTAAACAAATAAAACATTTTTTTTCACATTATACACTATACTGCTCAAAAACCTGGAGTCAGTATGTGGCTGTATATCAGCACTGGTGGGAGGCGTGCATTGGCTTGAGGCCATCGGCAGTTCAATCCCAATTCAACCTTTAGCCCTTTCCCTTACCTCTCATTTTGCGCATTCATGTGAAGAGGTGGTGCAGTAGGTAGTGCTGTTGCCTCACAGCAAGAAGGTCGCTGGTTCAAGCCTCAGCTGGGTCAGTTGGCATTTCTGTGTGGAGTTTGCATGTTCTCCCCATGTTCACGTGGGTTTCCTCCGGGTGCTTCGGTTTCCCCCACAGTCTAAAGACGTGGTATAGGGGAATTGGGTAAGCTAAATTGTCCGTATTGTATGTGTGTGAATGAGTGTGTATGGATGTTCATTACACTGTGGCGACACCGGATTAATAAAGGGACTAAGCAGAAAAGAAAATGAATGAATGAATGAATGAATGAACGTGAAGGGGTAGGGGTTGGCAGTTGGCATTTCTGTGTGGAGTTTGTATGTTCTCCCCATGTTGGTGTGGGTTTCCTCCAGGTGTCTCCCACTGTCCAAACACATGCACTATAGGTGAATTGAATAAACTAAATTGGCCATAGTGTATGTGTGCACATGTGAATGTGTATGGGTGTTTCCCAGTACTGGGTTGCAGCTGAAAGGGCATGCGATGTGTAAAACATATGCTGGATAAGTTGGCGGTTCATTCTGCTGTGGCAACCCCTGATGAATAAAGAGCTGGAAAATGAATGAACTTTTGAGGGATCGTGTGACTGGAGGGTTGTCTGTGAATCGCTGGGTGGTCGCGGACACCGCCCTCACTATACTAGGCCTAGGATGCCTCTATGGACGCACCGGCCCTGATAGCAGGGGACTCTTTTCAGGTGCTGTGTAATATTATTGTGCCTTATCATGTATCATATATCATGGTACGGCAGGAAAGTTCCTTGACAATTGGACAACTTTTCACTTTCTGTCAGTCTTAGTACACAATGTAACTACAGAAAAGTCGTCAAGCAACTCTTTGGTAATTTTGATGCTAATGGTCTAATCTGATTCAATGGTCTATGCTAAGCTAAGCTAATAGTGCTCACGCCAGACCTGAAGATTAGCTGAATGGATTAAAAAATATTAAAACTCAACTGTTTAACTGTATTGGAGCTGTAAAATGATCCTTTTCCATAAAAAATAAAAATGTAGTGTTTCTTTAAATATCTAATAAGTTATGAGCATCTAATGCATAAGTACTGTATCCTGTATACTTATAAATGTCTTATACTTATAAGTATCTTATTTTGAATAACTCACCAGCAGCTAAATAAGAAGCACTATTACTGATACAGCATTCAGAAAGAGAGAGATACGAGAGCGCTGTAGTAAGTAGGATGAGGTTTTCTGGGCCAACACACCAGAGTGAGCAGGACAAAGAGATTCAGACTCGCAAAGCATTGAGGGAAACTCAGGACACACACTCAGCTTTAAAGATTCCTTAAGATCCAGTCAAACAATTTTAGCTTGAGTCCCGCGAGTGCGTCTCAAAGCTCCAGTCAAATGCTGCTTGTAATGTCTGTGTGTTTCAAGCAGCTGAAGATCTAAGCCGTATGATGAGAGTCAGAAGAGTGAGGATGACCTTTCACAGAGGGACAATTTTATTTAGCGTTTGCATAATTAGCTCATAAACGCTACTGTGTGGTTTTTGCACAGGCATGGCCCATAAATTCATATCATGGGCTCATATTTACACTGGCCCACCTATGGGAATGTATAAATGCTAAAAGAAACTAGAGATGTATAGAGTAACATTTATAGATTAAATCATTTAGCATATATATCATTCATTCATTTTCCTCCAGCTTAAACCCTTTATTCATAAGGGCTCGCCACAGTGGAATGAACTGCCAACTTATCCAGCATATGTTTTACGCAGTGGATGCCCTTCCAGCTGCAACCCATCACTGGGAAACAGCCATACACACTCATTCACATACACACACTAGGGCCAATTTAGCTTACCCACTTCACCCATAGCGCATGTCTTTGGACTTGTGGGTTAAACCGGAGCAACCAGAGAAAACCCACACCAACACAAGGAGAACATGCAAACTCCACACAGAAGTTATTTTAAATATTCAAAAACTCTGAAGATATTACCATTTTTGCTGTAATTTGGATCAATAAATGCTGGCTTGGTGATAAAACAACCGTAAAATAAAGTGAAAAATTAAATTTAATTGTATAAAATATGTATGTACTAAAATATACATTTATACGTTACACTGAAAAACTATTTTTAATTTGAACAATACAAATCATATAAAAATAAAATAATTTTACTTAAATTAAAATATTAAATAATTTAATAATTTTAACAGAATAATTTTATTAAAATGTGATAAGTCATTCTGGACTATCTACACCCCACGTCCTTTAAAAACAACTACAATTATTATATAAATCCACCCTTTTTTAATAATGTTTCTTATTATACATTTTAAAAATCATACAGTGTGACTTAATCATTAGTCGCTTAAAACCTGAAAAAAAACATATATAAGAAAATCCTATTTTTTTTCTACTAACCAATACAATTAGTACAAATATATATTTAAGCATTATATTTTTTGAATATATATTTGTACTAATTGTATTGGTTAGTAGAAAAAAAATAG
>CAIGQQ010034268.1:3994790-4014983 GCA_903798035.1 Danio albolineatus | reverse complement strand
TACAGAGATAAGACATTCTGAACTACAGGTCAAACCAGCATCCTTACCAGAATCATCTAAAAAATTCAATAAATAATAATAGATATATACCTATTCTATAAATTAGATTTAAAAAAAAGACCTAAAACATTTTGTAAAGTTTGTTAATAATATATACTGTTTTTAGTCGATTTTAAAACTTTTGGCCACACCCCCACTTGCCTTTAGCCAATTACGGTGCTTCTCTGAGTACCTGCTCAATCAGCCCAGAAGAAACTGATTACTAAAAGCCGCAGCAGACGGTTAATCTTTTCGGGCGGCAGACGGTCAGTCAGTCAGATTTATCTTCAATATTCTAGACGGTCGTCATGTCTGATCAGATGACGGTCTGTTGTGGTCGTCTGGTCCTCAGGACAGTACTCTGGGTGAAAGGTGACTGATGGTGAGTGATGTTTCTGTCGGGTCGACTCCTCTGAACAGGTGGTTTTGTGAACGGGGTTTCTGTTGATGAATGACACTCGCTCAGGGCCGAAGAAAAGATTTTGTTTAGTCAGATGGAGAGGAAGCGAGATAACGGCGTTGATACAGTACTGGTCCTCGTCTGCTTTTGACCATGTGGAAACCCACTAAGCCCCGCAGAGACACCGCAAAACACCATACCTCATGTCCTCTGTAGATGAAGATCACTTTTCACATCTGTAAATATTGAAGGAGGATTAGAGAGATACGGTGTATTCCACACACTACAGGTTGGCCTTCATAAACAACATAGTCAGCCTGGTGAAAAGGGTGCTTCTTTTTGCATCCATTCACCTACTTTTCTATTTCATTATGAGGTTTAAATACTGCATTTTAAGTGCTAGTTTTAGCTGGATTAGCTTGTCAGATGATCATCATAACCACACTTTTAGAGGTACCAAAAGCATTTGCTAAATATTTAGAATAAAGAAGTATGAAAACAAAATGTAAAAAAAAAAAACATTACAAATTTATTACATCATATATAGTTAGAAAAAAGGACTCTTAAAATAAAAAAATAATAGCCTAATAATTAAAAAAAACAAAACTGTGGCCTATTGTCATTTATTAGGCAAGTAAACTGGCCAGCTCATTCAACTTTCCTCGGTCAAAATTTGTCTATCTGAATAACAAAAAAATTAAAACACATTATTATTAATAATATAGAGCTTCACGTTTTTTCTAATGTTAAGGGTACACTTTGAAAATTCATGGATAACAAAAAATTGCCTAGTTAGTATTTAAATCAACTTTAATAGGGGTGGCTTTTGGTGCTTTAATTTTTTTATTTTTTTTTATATATAGTTATTTTGTTTTCCAAGGTCCAAGATTCGAATTAAAAGTTACTCGTAGTGAAAGAAGAATTCATTTACGTCAAGATTCTATATTTTTTGCACAACTGGAAGTTGGACTATAATTGGTTTCATTTATCGGAAGGCTTCTTTGATGCCATGTCTTCTTTGTAAGATTAAAATATAGTACATTTTCATAGTAAAGTAGAGAGAAATTTTACATCAAACAACATTTGAAGTGGTTAAAAAAAAAAGTTCAAAATTGTCCTCTGACAGACAAGAATGTGTGTGTCTGTGGTGTATTGTGTATAATACATAGTTGTAGAAAACTGTAGTGTTGGGTAGAGTTGTTGTATTTCCAACACAACAACGCAGTAATTCATGTTCTTTAGTGTGGTTCAAAAGCACTGTAATATTTAATAAAAATGACTAGTATTACTGTTTTTTTTCATATGGGATGTTTGGTTATTTATATATATATATATATATATATTGTAAAACAACTGATTCTTATTTGATTTTTTTTATGCTTTTACATAGTTATAGCCAAAATACTGTATAGTAAAAAAAGAATAATCAAAATAAATAATGTTAATGTTTTCTGGAAAAAGATTGTGGTTATCTGTCATGCAAATATCAAGAAAGCAAGAAAAAAAATTATGGTACGAAAAACAGGCTTCATTGTTTTTGCACAATTACTATCAATTATGAGAATCATTACTTTCCTCCTGAAAATTAGTAAATTTTTACAATATATCATTTTTTATTAAAAATAAAATGAAATAATCTGCTGACTAAAAATAAATAGCAAAATATTCAGTACTGTGAAAATTACACTGTTACTACTGTTGCTAATGACACTAAATATATAAATTTAACATTATAATTTGTACAACCCATTTTCAATAAATGATTCAGTTATTCACTCATAAAACTTGTTTCATTACTAGATGGATCATTTTTGAACAATTATTCAGTGGCATATTTTTGATGGCTGGTTGTCGCCACCTATTGATTAATGTAATTGCTGCCTAATACGGTCACACTTTACAATAAGGTTCAGTAGTTAATGTTAATAATACATTTACTAACATGAACAAACAACGAACAGTACATTTACTACAGTATTTGTTCATGTTAGTTAACATTAGTAAATTTAGGATTAATCTACAAGTATGTATGTATATGTATGTATATATGTATGTATGTGTATATATATATATATATATATACACACACTTGTATATGAAAAAAAAACTATTCAAATATATATTCATAAAAAAAACACACACACACTCATATACATACATGCATTTTTTAAATTAGAAAAATATATGTTATTTATTTTAAATAATACAGGACAAAAAAAACTTTAATAATTATGTTTTCAATCTATAAAAAAAAAAATCAAGTGCTTTTTTTTATTGTTTAAAAGGGGAATAAAAGATTGAAATAAGCAAAAGCAGAAAGAGTGTGAGCTCTTTATAAAGGCTGTCTTTATATCAGTGCTTTTTACACTTCGTGACTGTTTTACTCAGAGGGTTGACTCCTGTTTGACCCTCTTTCTGATTGGCCGATCAAACACACGCACACATTTCCTGTGAAATAAAACCTTAATGCATGCAATTGTTTTATAACAACTTTGAAAGTGCAACCATAACTTTCCATCCATCTCTATTACTGTGAAGCATCCAGTATCTGTTTTCCATTATTAAAAGTCAATTCATCTGGAGTTATTCATTTTCATTCATTCATTCATTCACAGGCCAGACCTCCATCTGCAGTGTGTGATGGAGTCCTCTGTCTGACCTTCACCAGCGTCCACGTCTTCATCTGAGAAGCAGGACTGACTTAATAAACAACCTGGACTCGCAGAAACAAACGTCTTCCATTTGGGTTTGATAGAAGGTAAAAACATTTACTAGCATACAGGAAGCATTTATAAGCTCTGGACCCGCAGTGACTTGATGCTCCAGACATTCACAAGATTCACTCAGTCTTGCTGTCAAACTTTACACACTTAAAGTGCCCCTGGTAGGATTTTTTCTGATATTAGCTTACAGTATAAATGCAGAGCTGTTTCTAAATATAAAAAAGGTCTGGAAAGTTTCAAAAAGGATAAATAAAACTTTTAAATGTAAATATGAGAAAATGAAATATGATGAAATAATACTTGGAATTCTGGCTTTACATTTCGCACTATAGGCATTTTTCCTGAAATTCTTTTTGAAATTCTTTTTCTCTTGGAATTTTGTCTTTTATCTTAGATTTCTGACGTTTTTCTTGGAATTATTCACTTTTGGCAATTCTGGCTTTTTTTCATTGGTAAAATTTATAGTCGGGATTCCATTCTTCTTGGAAGTCACAATTTTTCTTGGAATTCTGACTGTACACTTTGCAATTCTGACTTTTTTTTCTTGGAATTTGAACTTTACAACATATCACCATTCTGGCTTTTTTTTTTTTTTGGAATTCTGACTTTACATTTTACAATTTTAACTTTTGACTTGGAATTCTGGCTTTACATTTCGCAATTCTGACTTTTTCTATGGAATTCTGTCTTATCTTGGAACTGACTTTTTTTTCATGGAATTATGACTTTGCATTTCACAATTCTCTCTTTCGGAATTCTGTTTTTTCTTCTTGAAATTCTGACTTTTTTTTCTTAGTATTTTGACTTTTCCTTGAATTGTTAATTAACATTTTGTAATTCTGGCTTTTTTTTTAAATTCTGTCTTTTATCTTGGATTTCTGTCTTTTTTCTTGTAATTCTGGCTTTACGTTTCACAATTCTGACATTTTTCTTGGATTTCTGTCTTTTATCTTGGAATTGACTTTTTTTCTTGGAATTCTGTCTTTTATCTTGGAATTCTGACTTTACATTTTACAATTTTAACTTTTTTCGAGGAAATCTGTTTTTTTTCTCTTGGAATTACAACTGCATTTTGCAATTCTGTCTTTTTATTTGGAATTCTGACTCAAAATTTAAACTTTTTTCTTGGAATTCTGGCTTTACATCTCGCGATTCTGACTTTTTTCATGGAATTCTGTCTTATCTTGGAAATCTGCCTCTTTTTCTTGGATTTCTGTCTTTTGTCTTGGAAATTTGATCTTTTTCTTGGAATTGTAACTACATTTTGCAATTCTTATCTTGGAAATCTTTACATTTACACTTTACATTTCACAATTCTGGCTTTTTTTCCTTGAAATTATGTCGTTTATCTTGGAATTCTGGCTTTACATATCACAATTCTAACATTTTTCTTGGAATTCTGAGTTTACATTTTGCAATCATGACTTTTTTCTTGGAATTCGTAATTTACATTTTGCATCTCTAACTTTTTTATCTTGGAATTCTGACTTTTTTCCCTCAGAATTCTGACTTCACAATTCATCATTCTGAATTTCTTTTTTGGAATTCTGGCTTTGTATTTTATAATTTTAACCAAGATCACGCAATCCTGTTTTTTTCTTCTTAGAATTTTGACTTTCACCATTCTGACACGAAACCAAAACCACCAGTAGATGAAAAATTTTTTTTAGTTTAAAATGGTCTAAAATATCAGTCAGTCAACATTAACATTTGTCTGAAATATTTTATATTTGTGAAGACATATCTTGTTGTGACATTGCTTATTAATATCAAACGTTCCAAAATAATAGTAAAAAACATTTGTATTCATTTTGGTGCAGAAAAAAACAGAGTGATAAAACATAACAAATTAAAAGCAAGTGATTGATTGATTGCATATAAAGCAGGACGTTTTCACTTACACACTATTTAGCAAATCACAATTTACCAAGACCTTCAAAAAATTATCATAATTGTCTTGAAACTAAATAAGTACTATGGTCAACACAGAAATGTTTCAATAAAAACATTAATCTGTCACTAAAGATAATCATACAAAATATTGAATCAATAAAATCTGCTGGCTTACTAGCTATTCTACAAAACAAAATCTCTTTACCAAACTTTTTTTTTTTTTTTTTTTTTTAACTTTGGCTCCAGAACAGAATGTCATCATCTAACTACAGTTTCAATACTGAATGTTTCTCCAAAATCTGGGAGCAAAGGCTGAAAGCTCTCTCTGAATATGCGCTCGTGGCTAGGGTGCAAACAGCATATATATATAAGCATATACAGCTTTCTCAAAGCAGGGAACTGAGAGAATGTGAAAACTCTAGAACATTTTGTCCACTTTCAGATCAAGTACAGGCACACTGTTGTCAAAGGATGTCAGGAGAGGTGAGAAATTGTCAGCCCACCCGCTTCTATCCGAATCCAAAAGAGTTATATTCAGATATACCTTTCTTTCTTTTGGAAATTTCGTCCCATGCTGCATGAAATGTGATTGGGCCTCTCCTGCAGACTGATACTTTGTCTTCATTGGCTGCCAGCAAACAATTTCTGCTTTGACTCTTAAACACTTTAGTTGTAACACAGGGTGGAAAAGTTTGTTTTGGGTTGTTGACCTTTAAAAAGAAAAATGCTGAATTTTAGAAATGATGACGACTCACGTTTGGGTTTTGATGCACTGTAAGCAGTTTGCCAATTAGAGCAGTGTAGACCAGTTAGAACAAGTGTAGTCTCTCAGAGAGAGACCGGATTATTGAACAAACCATTATTAAAAGAAAAGAGCTGATGATTTTTTTTGACCCTGGATATACAGATAAACCTATTGTTGAGAAAAAATTAACAATTGACATGCAAAGCAGAAAAAATAATCTATGGAAGTCAGTGGTTACAGGTTTCCAACATTCTTCAAAATATCTTTTGTGCTCAACAGAGGTAAGAAACTCAAACTGGTTTCACTGGAACAAAAGTTAAGGATGAGTAATTTATGTTATAATTTAAATTTTTGGGTGAAGTATGCCTTTAAAAGAGTGTTTTTGAATCAATGGTGTTAAAACTTTGTTTTTCGTTCCCCAAACAAATTTTCAGTAAACAATATTTTTTCTGATGTACTCTTAAAAGTAATGGTTTAATATAGACTAATGCTTTCATGAACAATTGTCTAAGTCCATGGAACACTTTGGTTCCATTCTTTATGGGAAATGGTTTAGATCCTTAAAATATTTTTAGTTCTTTTAGAAACTCTTCATCGAAAGCTCTTTGAGGAACCAAACAAGGTTCTTTAGTGACACTGCAGTGAAACATTTTTTTTTTTCTTTGGAATCTTTTTATACACTCACCGGCCACTTATTAGGTACACCTGTCCAACTGCTGGTTAACGCAAATTTCTAATAAACCAACCACATGGCAGCAACTCAATGCATTTAGGCATGCATGTAGACATGGTCAAGGAGATCTGTTGCAAATTTAAGTGATTTAGTGACTTTGAACGTGGCATGGTTGTTAGTACCAGATGTCTGAGTATTTCAGAAACTGCTGATCTACTGGGCTTTTCACACAAAACCATCGCTAGGGTTTACAGAGAATTGTCTAAAAAAGAGAAAATATCATATTATCGTCAGTTCTGTGGGTGCAAAAGTCTTGTTGATGCCAGAGGAGAATGGCCAGACTGGTTCGAGTTGACAGAAAGGCAACAGTACCTCGAAACACCACTCGTTGCAACCGAGGTATGCAGAAGAACATCTCTGAATGCGCAACACGTCCAACCTTTAGGTGGATGGCCTACAGCAGCAGAAGACCACACCGGGTGCCACTCCTGTCAGCTTAGAACAGGAAACTGAGAGTACAATTCACACAGGCTCATCAAAGCTGGACAATAGAAGATTGGAACAACGTTGTCTGGTCTGATGAGTCTCGATTTCTGCTGCGATATTCGGATGGTGGGGTCAAAATTTGGCATTAACAAAATGAAAGCATGAAACCATCCCACCTTGTAGTTCAGGCTGCTGCTGGTGGTGTAATGGTGTGGGGGTTATTTTCTGGGCACACTTTGGGCCCATTAGTACCAATTGAGCATCGTGTCAACACCACAGCCTATCTGAGTATTGTTGCTGACCACGTCCATCACTTTATGACTACAGTGTAGCCATCTTCTAATGGCTTCTTCCAGCAATATAACGCACCATGTTATAAAGCGCAAATCATCTCAAACTGATTTCTTGAACATGACAATGAGTTCACAGTTCTCAAATAGCCTCTACAGTCACCAGACTCAACTTAATAGAGCACCTTAGGGATGTGGTGGAAGGGGAGATTCACATCATGGATGTGCAGCCAACAAATCTGCAGCAACTGTGTGATACTATCATGTCAATATGGACCAAAATCTCTGAGGAATATTTCCAGTACCTCGTTGAATCTATGCCGCAAAGGATTAAGGCGGTTCTGAAGGCACCAACCCGGTACTAGTAAGGTGTACCTAATAAAGTGGCCAGTACGTGTACAGTTTCTGGAACAAAACCAAACACTGGGACAAGCAACAAATACCTCTCATTCTGTTGACTGACTGATTGATTGATATGGATTTTTGTATGTGGAAATACAGTGTAGTCTCTTTTTACTTAACCGATGTAAAACTACCATATTTACTAGGGGAAATTGAATGTGCCTTTTTACAATAAAAAAAAATAATAACATAAATTTTCATTGGCATTGCTGTGAAAACCCCTTTTTATACCATTTATTTTTAAGCGGTTGCATCACAAAGATACACTGAAAACCGAAATGTTTTTCCTAAGTTTTGTGTGCAGGTGAAAGAAACCCCCACATTTGAATGGATCCATGACTGAAATGCTGTAAAATGTATGCCAGCTGGCGATGTCACTATGCATCTGCACACAAAAGGTACCGAAGTCCACTATTGTTATTTTGTTCTCAAAAACTCGCACATGCTTATACGCCGACCACACGACACATATGCTCATGTCAACACCACTTTCACTAATTCACGTTTCTGTAATTCTCCGTAAAATGAAAACATGAGCTGGGTTTCCATTCCAATGTAAAGTAGATCTTTTCTGCAAAAACATAAAAAACCCAAATGTGAATTGGGTGCATTTCCATCAACTTGTTAGAGTGACTGACTGTAGTATTGGTAGCCTAGCAACCAACAGTAAGCAGCTGATTGGCCTCATGGGTGTATATTCAGCACGTATTTTCATCTCACGAGCATTAACCCTTTTTCACACTCTTTTCCCAAGTCTAAAACCACCTCAATCTTTGATTTTTATTCAAAACTTGGTGTTTCCATCACTCGTTTCTTATGCAATAATTAAACGCGCATAAACACGAGCTGATAGGAACCCAGCTAGTCAAAAACATGCACTTAAAAACCTGTTTTCAGGCTCCTGAAATGCTGTTGTGTGAACAAATGCCTGAAAAGCCTAAAATGTCTTCTGTTTTTAGTTTAATGCAGGTTCTTTGTCTTACTGTAAATGATTCATATGGTTTTAAACCCAGGCCACAGCCTCCGCCAATCAATTCCCAGCGGATAAAGTCCCGCTCTACATTCACAGAATATCCTGATTCACTCAGAAACACCTCGCATTAAAGAAGCAAAATGGGTTGCGTTTCCATAAGCGCACCACAAAGCTGAGGGCCAAAACAGCAACCACAGGTGAACCGGAAGAAAAGCTGTAATTAATATGCATACAGACCTTGATTAATCGGTAGATTCGTCAGTCCAAACAAGGAACATGATGCACGTATCTCATCAAACTTCCATTTAATGGAAAATGTGTTTGAAGGGTTGTAGATGTGAATGAGAATTACAGCAGCAGGACAAGAACAGAAAAATAATCTGCAGATATTATTTCATCACACACATTCCCTGTCATCTCAACCTGGAGATGAGAGTGACACAGATACAAACGGTCACCCGGCACTCCTTCGTATCGAAAAGAAAAAGACTCTGTTACCATATTTACACTGAAAAATAAGATGCAATATTATTATTATTATTATTAATCACATTCTGGAAATCTCTGAAGATAGATACACATTTACATATTAACACCCATACTCTGCATAGTGCTCTAAATATCACAAGATACATATTCCCTCTCGGTCTAGTACGTCTGTGTGCAATAAAAGATGCCGCCTAGCTAGGGGGTGTGTGATATTCATTAAAAAAAATTATATCTAATGTGTAAATATGTTGATGATGATAATTCAACATTTTGATGAGTGTGTTTTTGGGCTCGTACATTTTCTGGTTTGGGCCAGACATGGATTTAAAAGTGCAGTAGGTGATTGTCTTGAGAAACATTTTTGTTGTGCTGGTTGAAAATCTCTACATGGCAATAGTAACGATTAAAGTAAATGATCTAAATGTATTTAGATGTATTTTTACATTCTGGGTAAGGCATAAGACTAAAAAAAAAAGTTCATCCAATTGAAACTTGTCAGGCCGATAATTCCTATAATTCTGATAAGTAGCCCAAACTTTATATTCGCATTGGTTCATTTTTGAACAATGACAGCCTGTGACTCGCTCCCTATACCGTGTACTATGCTACTTTGAATATTTGGTCTAAAATAGCATGCAAGTATGGATTAGTAATAAGTGTAATTCCTGCATGCCACCGGCCAACCACTAAACAAACAGTAGTCACTTTAGGACAAACTGAGAGTGTGACCAGCGATCCTTGCATGAATGAATTTGGACGACAGCGGAGGGACTGTGTTTCAAACATAGGTTAACGCTTAGCATTTTGGCAGATCACCTACTGCAGCTTTAAATATCATACTAAAACCACCAGTAGGTGGTGACAAATCCAAGCCTGAATAAGTGATTGATTGAAGCGTTCATTAAATTGGCTGATTCATGCCAAAATGATGCAAGTGTCTGTTTCATGAATCATTGGCGGCAATTATTCAGTAAACAGACTCACTCTGGAATAAAATGCATAAAGACACCTTATAGATGTAGAATATAATAAGTAATACCAGCGTTTTAAAATTTACAGGTGTACTAAAGACCTGTTTTGTTTACTTTTTTTGCAAGTTGAATGACATTATGTAAGCTCACACGTCGTGAGAATTATAATAAATATCGCACACCCCTACGGCTAACGTTACACACCAAAAAAAAACCAAAAAAACATCCTGACACTGCAGATTAAACGTAAACCGCTGAAAGCATTAACAATTCTGGCATATAATTTCACTGCAAGCCATCAAGGTATATTATTTTATGTCCATAATTGATTATTAGCATCACCAAAAGTACCGAACAAACATCTGCAGTGTTTCAGGAACACACGAGGATCGTTTCGGTCAGATTACACATTCGACGATGACAATTTTGGGCTAACGCTTCATGTTAGGCATCAGATATTACCAGATAGCAAGATTATTGCACGTATAGCAAGATTATGTCACATTATAAACATCTCACAGGCTTCTTTGATGGCCACAGACATAGACAGACTCCTCGCTCGCTTCTTTTCCAGCTTTCCTCAGTGATGAAGTGCTTCTTTCTCCGGGCCTTTTTTCTTTCTGTATTTCTTTTTTGGTTCATTCTTGATTTTTGTATTGCAGGGCAAAGTGTTCTGCCTTCAAACCCACATCTACTGACTAATGATGAGGGATGTTTGAGTAGGTCTGTCTGCTTGCCCCGGGCCCAAAGGAAAAAAATATGCAAAGAAACGTGTAAAAAAAAAAAAAAAAAAAAGAGAATAGGAGGTATAGCAGAGGGAGACGAGAGAGAGCTCGTCTGGAGGAGGCGCGTGTGTCCTAATCGGCGTATATAATAAAACCAGAGAAGGTGCTGTACTTGTTGTTGTTGCCGCCGTGGGCTTTTCCTCCATCTAGTTTAATGTAGACTTCATCTCCAGGCTCCAGGTGAAGGATGGCACTATTGCTGGCGTAGTCGTAGTTTTGATCTGCGTCCTGGGCGATGGCACTGGCACGTACCTGCGGGAGGAGACAAATACATTTAGTGCACTGTTTTAGCTGTCAGATTGAGGAAACACTAATGATCTGACCAGGCTTTCATGCTTGTATGTTGTCATTATGAAGGAGGAAAATTAAGTCTGCAATAATGATGACAGTTACGCATTTTATTTAAATAGGTATACTATAGTATTTTAGAAGGTATTGTTTAGTGTATAACCCTATACACACACACACACACACACACACACACACACACACATATATATATATATTAGATATATCCACAAACCTTTGACATCAATGAAAACTGCAGAATAGCTTCAAGATGTTAAAATATATGGCGACACTATGCAGCAACTTTAGTATTTCATTAATATTTTGTTGCAGTACTTTCAATTTTTTTACATTTATCTATAAAATTGTATTTTATATAAATATCTATAAGATATATTCGTTTTCATTTTATTTGAACTATCTACACCTTTTAAATAACTTTCACAATCAACAAACCTAATTATCTATACCCAACAATAGGTTGAAAAATAAACAAGATATGTATTATAAAGACTAATCGAGATGGTAGATATTAACATATCATTTGTGACCATGGATTATTATTATTTATGGTGTGATTTTCTTGCAGGACAAGTGAGCAAAAACTCTTTAAATGACTGTCCTTAATAATGTCATGCTGGTGCTGCATGAAACATGCAACATTTCTTTGACTCGCTCAAGCTGTTGCATCTATTAACACAGTATTCTGTATTTGAGTTTTTAATTTAGGTGTCAATACAGGTGTGAAGTCATTCATTTTCACCTTGTGAGACTGTGCCCAGTGCAACGTTCATTTTAATCACTCGACCTGAAAACCCAAACCACATTTAGTCCAACTCCAGTTTAATGTTATTTCATTGTCAATTACTTTTGTTAGACAAATGCAGTTCTTCCTTTTGATTAATAAAAGCTGAACAGTGTGGATGTTCGAAAAACATAAGAATCAATCCAGGGCATCTAGATGAGAAATACTATTGTCATTTATCAAAGAAGACATCAAAATCAGTCGAAAGTATCCTAATTGATTAGGTCTAACGGTCATATTAAACAATAACTTATATTTATTATTATTAAGAATTATATGAATATTACAGAAATGCTTATTTCTATTCATATTTCATTGATTATTAACAATAATAGCCTTTTCAATTCTGAATAATTTTCACGACTTATGATGGTTTGATCCATATATTTAATATAATTTAACCAAGCCAAAACATTTACATGAACGCATAAATCATGAATAAACATAACCAAGGAGATATTTATGACGTGATTATCTGGGGCTGCAAACAAACTTTTTACTGGTGGTTATGTCAATCAATAAATCTGTTTCTATGATAATTTTTTAAATAATTTAATCGCTTTTTAAAAAGAAATAAAAAGTAAACAAAAGAAAGAAAGGCTTACATGTTTAGTAGGTCATGAGTAATAATATGTTTCAGTGTATTTAGTTGTGGGTGTGCGCGCGTTCTCACCTGCTGGTTCTTACACAGATCAGCCCACATGCTGGTCCCGTCTCCTCCGCGCATCAGCACATGGTAGGTAAAGTAGTATATTCCAGGTATAGAGCAGGTGAATTTGCCCGTGGTGGGGTCGTAATGATTCCCGAGATTCGTGACCACGTCGTCAAACTTGAGCAGCTCGTAGCCCTCGTGCTGCTTTTTGAGCCCTGCGTAAAAGGCGATTTTGGGAACGGTGCTGTAGGTCGCCGCGCTGATGGCGCCGGTGGCCAGGTTTGGTCCTGGCTGTCCCGGTAATCCAGGTCGACCCGGGTCCCCTCTCTCTCCCGGAGGTCCAGGGGGTCCAGGCGGTCCGGGTTCGCCGGGAGGGCCCCTCGGCCCTGCTTTTCCAGGGCGTCCCGGTTCACCTTTTGGACCCTGTATAAAAGTTGGTAAAGACTGCATGAGGTTGCTGTCCCGCACTGGGTCTGCTGAGACCGTGCTAGTCGGTGATTTGGTACCGTAAGGATCGCAAACCATCCTGCAGGTGCCGAGCATCTCATAGTGAGCCGCGGATGTCCCGGCAGAGCTCACCAAAACCGGGATGAGGATCACCAGCACCAGGACCATGACCACACCGAGCACCCCCGCCGCGATCAGCCGTTTCCTGCCGACGAGTCGCGTCAGCACCGGCCGATCCTCCTGTCTGCTTTTGGGCGAAATTTTGAAGGTTGGCGAGGGACCCTACAGATGAGAAAAAAAAAGTCCGATTGGTTTTGTTAATGAACTTTTGGCTCTGTCCCCAACAGCCCCTTTCTCTCTCTCTCCTGTTTTTTTTTCTCTTCTTGTTGTTCGTCTTTCTCAGTGAAGTTGTTAAGTGCTGATGTCTGCTCTCTCTCAGCCGCGCTTCAGCATCAGCATCTCTCCGTCTCTCCACATGTGGACGCGCAAAGATAAACTCCACTGGCGGACGCGCACTGATCCGCGCACGCAGCCTGGTGTCTTCCCCTGCTTTTCAAGTGTTTCCTCTGCGCGCAGAAGACGGGATGAGCAGAATAAAGGCGCATGTGATGAAGATCTGGAGAAGTGAGCGCTCTGCGTGAGTATGAGGACACCAGAGGAAAGAGGGAGGGAAAGATCCAGCGATGCCTTATAAAAATCACAGACACATCTGCGCACCACAGACGAGACAAAAGCCACTTAAACCCAAAACTATTCACGTACACAGCTGAAATAGAGTAGCGAAGTTTGCACACCTTAATATTATCTTTTCAAAGTATGAAAAACATTAAGAAGCTGATTTAATCCGTTCCAAACTGCCTATAGGAGTCTTAAATCAACATTACAATTACAATAACCATATTTAATGCACATTTCAGGAAGTAAAAATGAAAAAATCAGACAAAAAGTACAATATAAAGAAATATTGTTTTACACAAAATATTAGAGTTCTAAAACCCAAGTTTCAGAAATAGAAACTGTAAACAGTTACGATTTAAATAACGATGTAAATAATATTCTGCTAATCAGCAAAACAGTTTTCTATATTTAAATGTACTTTTATAATCTTAATAAGAATAATATAGGTAAAAATAAAAGTAGCACAAAATATTATTAAATAAAAATACAGTGTTGGAGGAATAGTAATCAGGTGTGTATGAATAATTTTACTCACATTAAATATGTTACAAACTTCTTGAAAGATAATATTAAAGTTTTTAATATTATAATAATCAACTGAAAACGTTTGGGCAATAAAATTAGCAATCATTGAAAAGTGTCACATTTATCAAACACAATTTTGTTTTCATTGTACTTAAGTAAAATGATTAATTATTAAAATTGTAAGTATTTCTCAAGTTACGAATGAGTAGACTATATCACGTTGGAGGATTTTTTACTGCTGTTAACTTTCCCATAAGTTAAACATGTTTCTTAAACGTCCAGACGTGCAATCCAAAGTTTGACATGTGGCCTATCCCTTCTTAGTCAAGCTGATGTTCTAGGTCACTGCACAGTAAAAAACAAAAAGTAACGACGCTATTGGAAATGTTTATTCACGTCTCCCTGAGAATGAGCTTTGAAGGCGACGGCGCGACCACTAAACGACACGTTTGTCAATACTATAGACCTGCCAGTGATGCACTGCCACTACAGCACGCAGGAACAAATCCTTCATTTAACTCCAATCTGCCAATCGACTGCGTGCTTCTCGATGCTCCCCTCACTGACTCAACAGGTTAGTTGCTTCGCCAATTGGCTAGTCGAACTAGTCGCCACTGAATTCATTGCATTGTTCTGAGTTTTGACTCAGCAAAGGTGTTGAAGGAACCCAATTATCTTCAGACAACACAATGGGCCACTATCCATAGTCCGGCGTCTCTCGGACGACACCAGCATGGGACCCGCTCTCCAGAGGAGTTTCCCTGGCCCCATAAATCACGCAGCAAAAAAAATCAATGACCTCGGTTAGCGAGGGCCGTAATGCCCTTCAGCGTATGAGCTGCATAGAGAGTACGCCACGAGAAATCGTTTCAAACAGGGTGATAAAACCAACCAAAACAAACAAAAAAAGTAATCAAGCCAAGCTAAAGATCGCTACGAGTCTGTAACTCAAAGCAGGGAAAAAGACATTCAAGGATTCATCTGAAAGGTCAGTGAGTAATTGTTGGCCGCGGTGATCCATCGCCGTTCGCACTCATTTTTAAACTTCAACGTCCCGCTTTCTATCGACGCTGGCAGAAGGATGGGACAAGCTCGGGTCGGGATCTCAAGAACCGAGGAAGAGATTGATCGTCTGAAGACTTTGGGCTGTAATGAATGTCCAACAGTTTGCGGGGAAACTTTTAGAAACACCAGCTCTCCCAATGAAAACTTTTAGACGTGGATGGAGAGCTTCAGGACTTCGCCGTGGACAGATGTTCATGCTGAGCACTAGAGGAAAGAGGAACGTGAACTGGACAGATGTGCCTGCTGAGAGTGTGAACATGGAGGACAGAGCAACACACACGGCGTCTGGACGGGGTAATAATAATGTGAGCAGAATATTAGCGAAAAGAGAGAGACAGGGAATCCCACGTGGCCATCATGGACCCTCTGCGAACACAGCCCATCATCATCACCATCATCATCTGAAAGGTCAGCTCCTTTACCCTCTGATCTGCCATCCAGTCCATGACAGGGCGTCCGATGGGAAGATTGTTTTTAGATGTGATGATCCTCCACAGTCGTGTTAGATCACACTCGGAGAATCAGCCGTTCTGCTTCAGAACTTTCGCAGAAGTTGAACTTATTTTTAACTTGTGATAGTTGAACATTGGCAAATTAGCAAATGCGTGCAAGAGGATTTTAGAGGAAACTAGAGTAGATCAATATAACCTGTTTCTGCACAGTGGAAAAATCACAAACGCAACTTTCTTTATTGCAAACTTCCTTCTAAAAATTCTTTGAAATAGTTCATCTTCTCGAAATGGCTCATAAATACCCATTTTCTTAGAAATGCACATTCGTATCTTGTGATTTCGAGTCATAAACTCTGAATTACAAGAAAAAAATGGTAGCCTGAAAAACGTGATTGTGAACAAAATGTGCAATGTGCAATTTTAGAGTTGTCACGAAATTCGTCACGAATTCGTTACCAATTGATACTGGAATATTAAAAACTGAGTTTTCCCACTAACATTTTGAGCGCTGTTAAGCGCGTTCTTTAACACCGCTGATTTGCCATTGTGTTCACATGCTTAACAGAAACCACTGTGATTGGCCATGAAGGTCATCAGTTCATCAAACTCACTGCTGTGTACTGAGTGTAACCACAGATACAGGGACGCAAGTCACGTCGATCAGCTAGTTTTTCTATAAGCTGACATAGGAGCAGTCCGCTGATGAATCGCAGCTTTAAACCGTTCCAGTGTCCCTGTATCTGTGGTTACACTCAGTAAACAGAGGTGAGTTCAGTGAACTGATGACCTTCACGGCCAATCACAGTCATTTCTGTTGAGCATGTGGACCCAATGACAAATCAGCGCTTTTTAAGAAAGCGTTCAAATGTTGGAGGGTAATGAATGCTTTTAAATTTTCTGTATCACCTGGTTCCAGTATCGTGACAACCCTACTTGCAAGCCATAAAGACAGCATTTCAAGATAAATGTAATTGAAATGCCACACAGTAGCAATTACAAGAAAATGCCACAATTCAGAATCTATGCATTAAAAACAATCCAGTTGGGAAACTTTTTATCTCCCGGTTTATAAAACCTGAGTTGCACATCGATTGCACTCTGCAAGTCAGAACTCGGTAAAGTAAGAGTTGAGGGAACGCATAGAAACCCACAACTGTGTGAAAATAAAAATGCAGTTGACCGGAAGTCTTGAGTCATGAAGATTCAAATGGCTGCGCCCGCTCATACACGGAGAATAGGGTCAATAGGATTCCATGCATCTAGTTATTATATTCAAATTGAAAAACATTATTTTTTAATTGTAACAACATTTCACGACGTAAGAGACGATTTCAAAAAGACTGAAAAGTCAAACAAAGCCCAAACAGTTAAACAGTTTTACACCTGATCCACACGGGGTGTCAGTGTCAATGCTTCCCATTCACTTTAAATGGGTGTCGTCATGCGTTACCTGACTGAATTGTGGATCCATCAGCACCGCTTCCACTTTTCAAGGCATGCAAATACCCCAGCACAGACTGTAGCTGATTGTGGACTAACTTCATTGGCTGACGCTTCCATGATCGCGTCAGCCCCAACTTCAGACACCCCCTCCATTAAGCGTTGACGCTGAAGCCCTGTGTGAATCAGGCATTATACATTGTTGCCATTATAGACAAATTGATGATGAAAAAATAGCAGTAATGGTTCAACAAAATGCTGACTTTATTTCAATGTCAAAAATTCAATGTATAGCGCACATCATAAAACATCTTAAAATATAACACATTTAAACATGATTGCAGTGAAACAGCTAGGGGTCATTTAAAATACACATTAATAAAAAAGTAAAACTTTGAAATCAGCCAGGCTTAGTTAGTGTATGCAATATAAAGCTGTAGCGAACACAGAAACAACACTCTTTTTTGTGTGTTTACAAATAACGTTCTGTAAAAAAGTTGCACCGTCATGTTAACTCGAACACGATCAGAAACAATGGCACCACCTGTGGTTTGTTGCGCTAACTCGTTGACCGTCTGGAATGGCGTTTCTCTGGGCTCACGTCTCTGCTGTGTAGCATCTGAAACTCAAGCCATTCATATCTGTCATTAAGAGGCAGAGGAAGCAGTCGGCGGTGTCCCCTCAGAGACCCCCACACAATCCTGCACAGACTCCACTAAGACCACCACACTCCTTCTAAATCCCTGTACGCTCGCAAAATGCTCGTCACCGGCTCCCAAAAAAAATTCACTGCTCTCCACGTCTGGATGGTTGAACAGGACAACACTCCCACCGCCTCTCAGGAGACGCAACTCATACGTGCTCGGAAATCTGATTCAGGCCCAAAAACTGGCCTCTGAGTGGGCACAAGTGGCACTTCCACGGCATTGGATTAAAAAGGACACTTCTTAAAAGAGTAGCTCACTTCCAGACAAACATTTTACTTGTTGTTTTTTGATGAAGATATTTCTGATTGGTATCCCAATGGTCACCATTAACTTCTATAGTAGGGGAAAATTACTGTGGTAATCAATGGTGACCATCAACTGGAATTGGAAGTCAATGGTTAAAGTCCTTCTTGAGTTCACCCAAAAAATAATTGACACTATTTATTCAGCCTCAACTGACTTTCATTTATGTTGAACACGCACTCAAAAAAGATTTTGAAGATGTGGAAACTGCTAGACTTCCACGATAGGAAATAGAAATATAATGGAAGTCTATGTCTTCCATTTTCCAACATTTCTCAGAATATCTTCTTTTGTGTTCAACAGAAAAAAAGAAAGATTTGGAAGCAGTTAAGGGTGAACGTTTATTTTCGGGTGAGCTGTCCCTCTTAATGTTTTAGGTGGAGTGGTTGTGTAATTAAAGGGATAGTTCACCCAAAACTGAACATTTACTCACCATTTACTTTTTGTAACATCAACTTCCATAGTCGGAAAAAATCAATTCTGTGGAAGTCAATGGTTACTGGTTTCTTGCTTTTTTCAGAATATCTTGTTTTGTGTTCAACCAAAGAAAGAAACTCATAAAGGGATGATGGGAGAGTAAATGATGAGAGAATTTTCATTTTTAGGTGAACTATCGCTTTAAAAGAGTTCACTTCCAGAATGAACATTTAGTCATTATCTACTCATCCTCCACTTGTTTTATCTTGAACGCAGATGATATTTTAGAATATTTTGATGTCCAAACACACACTGGTCATCATTAACTTCTACTGTAGGAAAGAATTACTATGGTAATCAATAGTAAATATCAACTGGGGATCAGTCATTCTAGAAACAAGTGACTCTTTAAAAGGCATAGTTCACCGCAAAATAAAAACTGACTCTGTTCACCCTCAAGTGGTTCTAAACCTTTATTTTACTCTGTTGCAGATTTGAAGAATGTGGAAAATGTTCACCATTAGCTTTAACTGTAGGATAAAGATATACCATGGAAGTCAATGGCTACCATCTTTCCAACATAATGTTCATCTTTTTGGCTGAACTGTCGTTTTAAATGTTTTTGGTGGGGTGGTTGTGCAATTAAGAGTCTTCCTTTACTCATCCTCCACTCTTAGATGTTTTTGATTATTTTTAGTTTGTTTTTAATTTCTTTGTATCCAATGGTCTCCATTTAGCACTATAGTAGGGAAAATTACTATAGTAATAAATGGTGAAGATTAACTGGAATTGGATGTCAGTGGTGACCAGTCATTCTAGAAGTGAACTATTCTTTTAAATAAATAAAATTGTACATGTCATCTGTTCACCCTCAAGTAGTTCCAAACATCAATCTATTTTTTATTGTTGAACAAAAAAGAAGATATTTTGAAGAGTGTGGAAACTGACAGCCATTAGCTTTAACAGTTGGAAAAACAAATGACTACCATTTTCCAACATTCCTCAAAATATCTTCATTTGTGGACGGTGAGTAAAAGAACGTTCATTTTAGCGAGAACTTTACCTTTAAATGTTTTAGCTGAGACAGTAGAATTAAAGGAGTAGTTCACGCCCAAAATGAAACTTCGGTTATCATTTCCGTATCCTCCACATGCACCAAGCCTCTTTTGAGTTGTTTTTTTTTCTTCTGTTGAACACAAACGTAGATATTTTTAAAAAATGTTACTAACGTATCAGTTGATAATCACCATTGACTTCTATAGTAGGGGGAAAAAAATGCTATCATGCTAACCCATCAGTTGACAAGTTGACAGTGACCATTGACTTCCATAGTAGGGGGAGGGGGGATACAATGGTGCGAACCAATTAGTTCATAGTCACCATTGACTTTCATATAGGGAAAAAAATACTATGTCAACTGATTGGTTAGCATCAGTCACCATTGACTTTCATGATGCTAACTAATCAGTTAATAGTCACCATTGATTTTCATAGTAGGGGACAGATACTATGATGCTAACCAATCAGTTGATAGCCACCATTGAC
>CAIGQQ010034268.1:3977610-3994234 GCA_903798035.1 Danio albolineatus | reverse complement strand
TATGATGCTAACCAATCAGTTAATAGCCACCATTGACTTCCATAGTATGGAAAAAACTATGATGCTAACCAATCAGTTGACAGTCACCATTGACTTCCATAATATTTTTTCCCTACTATGGGAGTCAGTGGTGACCAGTCGTTCTAGAAATGAACTACATCTTCAAATATTGTACGCAGTGTAGTTAGATAATACTGAAGCAATACAAAAGAACAATAAATATGAAATGAAGAAGGCACATGCATGGAGGTTGGCGTTGATCTCAGATCAGCTCCTGGTCTTCACTTGTTTTTGGCCGCCAGCGGCTTGCGGCTGATCTTCTTGGACTTGTCTGCATTCTTTTTGGGTGCCTCTGGATTGGCCTGCATGTGTCGCCCGTACAGACTGCAAACACACAAACAGACATTGTGAGATCACACCTGGCCGCTTGTAGGCTCTTCAAAAGGCCTTGAATGCAGAGCGCTCTAGGAAGGGGACTTATATTTTTAGTGTTAACCAGCTGAAAGAGGATTAATTGAGTCGAATGCGCTGACGGGTCGCCCGCCGGGACACTGAAGTCTCTGTGCTGTCTAACACCCCTCGGCTACAGCTGTGTATGGCACAGAGAGACAATTATCCACAACCACCCTACACACACAGCGGACGCCGAGAGAGAAAGAGCAATTTCCAGTCCAGTGGACGCTCTCCATTTCAGCAGCACTCAAAGACTGGCTTCAGTGATACAGGGAGAAGACAAAGAGAAAGAGAGAGAGAGACTTGGAGTGAGTGGGAGTGACAATGTGTATTATGGAGGCTGGATTCATTGGCTCTTGTACTGAAATCTGCTTTGCTGTACACTGTGACTATTGTGAATACAATGGTGACTATTAACTGATCCTGAAATGAAGGGATTTGGTTCATTTCTATGGCAGTCAGGGTATTTGGTGGTTTCTGCACTGTAAAAAATGCTGGATTCCACACAATTCCATCATGTTCTCCCAACACAAAGAAGTTCCCTTAGAGTAAAAGTGAATAGTACAGAAGTCATTTATGCCACATGAGAATTTATTTTTATACTTTTATAGTACAGAATAATGATATTGACCTTTTATTTAAACATAATGACCTTTAAGGTATAAAAAGTAAAATTTTAAATCTGTTTTTGTTAAATAGTTGTTTGATATTTAAGATGTTATTTAATTGACTAAAAAAAGATATGGGGGAAAATGTGGCATAAAAATAAAGTCTGTAATCACAGACCAAAATCAATAAAATAAAAAAACAAGTAGTGGTTCCCTGATTTTTTTTTTTTCAATTATATTGTCATTGTTGTTGTTTATGTTTTATAGAATTAAAGTGAATGGAATTAATTTGTCCCCAAAATGACCTTCAGGTAAAAAGTCAAAATTGTTTTAAAAAAAGCTAATTATCTTCTATTGTAGGATTTTTGTGAATATATATATATGATATATTGTCAAAAAATGTAGGTATTCCAACCAGTCATAATCCTATAATTTGGATATTAGGGGATATACTAGACTTCTATCATCTGTAGAAAATAAAAATAAAAAAAAAACTTTAAAAATGTATATCAAACAACTAAATATCATAATCTCACACTCCATCTTTCTTGCTGCCCTCCTGTGAAAATCCTATTCACTATCAGTAGATCACCAAAATCTTCTGAGAGAAAAAAAAAAGAAATCTTTTTTTCTGAAGAATCTACCTTCGATTTCTTAGTTGCACATTTTAGTATTATTACTGTTCAAATGACACATTTTTAAACCGTTTTCCTCTTTCTCTGGTACTCAGTTTTGCATTTTATAAAAGAAAAAACTATTAAATGTTTTGTACAACATGATTTGTTTTACACAAATCTGAAAATAAAACAGTGAATCAATAAATATTTCAAATAAAATAAAAAATATTTAAATTATGAGACCGGACACTGTAAAAATATTTTGTTTTTCCATTAATTCACGCTTGTGAATTGCATTATGGGACCTTAATCTCTGATCTGTCGACTTTGGATATTGAAAATTCCACTCTACGGTTTAAAAAAGTGACATTTATTGACATTTTAGTAGATAAAAATAATATATAGAGAAATAAGTCTGTAAAATAACAGAAATTGTACTGGCAGCTTATTACAGTTTTTTTTGTAGCGTAACGTCTGATACCATATGATCAACAGAAGTTATTATTTGTTGTTCCTAAAACTTGGATAGGCGACAAGACTTTTGTCAGGCAGTGCATGACATATCACTATTGTAATCAAAAACTTCAAGTCATCTGAAGTTTTCAAATGCGATTGATAACTGGAACTCTTATTGACTGAGCTTTTTCTTTAACATGATTCCACTGTACTGTGGTCAGTATAGGTTATGCAGAGTGAACTGTAATAAGCACAGCGTACTGTAGGTCATTTTGACTGCATACAGAAGGACCGTTTAGCAGCTCCTCTTCTGCGATGTAATTAAAATGACTCGAACACTGAGCGCCGGGTTGAGAACGGCCGCTGTAAATATTTGATATGAACTTTAGTCATGAATCTGAGCTGCCGCTTGACATTTCCCTGCACTGCAATTATAAATTCTCCCTCAAATAGTGTACTTTAATTACACTTGGGAATGTCATAGTGATGGTCCAGGCTGGCTTGGTGTAGAGCCATGAGCCTGAAGACACCAGCCGCTGTGTCAACATCCAATCAGAGAGCAGTATTAATGAGCTAACGGAAGCAGACTGGACTGGTGAAGATTTGAGCCGCCTTCATACACAGCATTGGTCAGATCATCATCTACTCTCTCTCATGACTTTTCCAGAATTCTAAAGAACATTTTGGGTAGAGAAAACATACTATGGAAGCACATTTATACCTTGGAGCACAAAACAAGTCTTGTGGTATTTTTTGAAAATAGTCAAAAATACATTGTTTGTGTCAAAAAGATTTTTTTAAATTTTATTTTATGGAAAAAATATTAATTAAAGATCAAGCTTTTTTTTTTTTAAATCGAGGGTTCAAAAAAATCTAAATACTGAGAATATTAAGTTAAGCAATGCATATTATTGACCTAAAATTGAGTTTTGATATATTTACGGAAGGGAATTTACAAAATGTCTTCATGAAAGATGAATTAAAAAAATGGCAAAATTCTAAATTACAAAAGTCAAAATTATGACAAAATGAAAAAAGTAAAAATTACGACAAAATAAAAAGTCAAAATTACGACAAAATAAAAAGTCAAAATTACGACAAAATAAAAACTCAAAATCATGACAAAATAAAAAGTAAAAATTACAACAAAATAAAAAGTAAAAATTACAACAAAATAAAAAGTCAAAATTACAACAAAATAAAGTCAAAATTACGACAAAATAAAAAGTCAAAATTACAACAAAATAAAAACTCAAAATTACGACAAAATAGTCAAAATTACCACAAAATAAAAAGTCAAAATTATGAAATTTCCGCCAGGGTATATCTTAGTATTTTAACATGCTGTGCTGTCATTCTTTTGAGTATTTTCAAATGCCATATATCAATAAAATCCTTACATCCCCAACTTTAAGTTTATGTATGTCATAAATCCATATTAACTAGTTAAATAGCTTAAAAGTGCAATCAACCACAAAAAATTTAACATCGCTTAGTTTTTAATTTTAGTTTTTACTATATACCGAAATAAGACAAATGTCAACCTCAAACTTGTCAATGTAAAAAACATGCAGAAAACACTTTGAAACTATATACAACTGATTTGGACTAATTTCATCAATTCGTTTGTGAGACAAATGAATTTACACTTATTTTTATAAACAATTTGAGTGATCAACAAAAAACCCCTCTCTACTAATTACCACAGATGAGGGGTGAGGGTTCTGAGGGCTTCAGTGTTCGAAGTGACATCGATGTAAGTAAAATGATAAGCACGATTCAGCAATACAGCAAAAAATTTAAGAAAAAAAAAAGGTATAAAAGTTTGATGTTTAAGGCATAAAAGTGAAACAACAAGTGTAAATTATGTCATACGTGTCATACTATTAAGATTATTCTGTGTGTTTTGTTTATATTCATACTCAAAGCAAAGCATTGTTTATGAACATATAATACTCAAAAGCAATGCATTTATAAAGTATATACTAGCATGTCTTGGAATGGATCTAATCCTTCACAAAAGTCAGCTTTGTCTTTACTAGTAATAGAATCTGGAGCAGATGATGAGTCGGAGAATTCCTTGTCGTTTGACGCGAGAAATAACTCCAAAACATCGAACCTTGTGTATTTTTTGTTTGTTTGTTGTGCGGTCATGACCCCATGCCAGTGTGTGTGTGTGTGTTTGTGTGTGTGTGTGTGTGTGTGTGCGTGTGTGTGTGATTGTGCCTGTATGTTTAAATGTGGTTGTGTGTGTGAAAGAAATTATGATATTCCGATACAGATGAAGAGAAACCGCGACGAGAAGAGCGCACAAACATACATAGAAAAGCACATGCATATTACGTATATCAAACAGCGCGCTGAGTGACATAACCACGGGAGACAAACCTGATAGGTTCACAGTGCTTTTTAAAAGCAAATGTGCACCCCAGCCAGTTGAACAGTCAATGCTACTCAGTGTGTGGGCTACTTAGTAAGCAGGGATCAGTGGAGACTACAGGATGTTCGAGCATCGCTGGTTTAGGAAGGTCCTGTAGTCGCGCAGCCTTTATATTATGGAAGGCGAGTAAATATATAAATAAATAGTAATACCTTGTAATGTCTGTGTTAACATAAGTAAACACAAATAGAAGCCGTATGCTGACGTGTTTGTGTTATAACACACAGTTGCTGACTCGGTTGCCATTAGCAGACTAAGGCCACGTTTACACTAGTGCGTTTACACTACTCCACCAGAAACATATATCACGTGACCATTAGCGCACTCTGGGCATGCGCGTTCAAGTATAAACAGGAAGCATGTGTCTCGCTCGGCATTTGGTTATTGTTAGTCAACAAACGCTGGTTGAACGATGAACGCGATGGCAAAGAAAGCAAGAGAGGTCTTTTAGAGGACAGACGACGAGGTCGAGTTGTTACTTAAAGTAACAAATGAATATAAAACATCCATGGCTATCGAAAATACAGTGTTTACAGTGAAGGCTGGTCTCCCGGTGTCGTTATAGCTATGTGCGCTTGACGAATAAGGGAAGGTTACGCAATGACCAAAAAGCCCCAATCACGTAGCGGATCTCAGCAGCCACGCCTCCGTTTTCAAAGGTCTCCGTTTTCCCACATCTACACTGAGACGCAGCAGCAGCGTTTTAGAATGAAAACGGCCTCTCCGCTCCGTTTTCGCGGCTTAAAAACTCCGGCGTAGTGTGGACGGATGGTGTAACCGTAGCAAAACTTATGCGTTTTAAAACGAAAACGCACTAGTGTAAACGGGGCCTATGTATCTGGTCAAATGTCTTCATTTGTGAGGTACTGACCTTATTATTTAATGATGTAGTGTGCTCGTTTTTGCGATTGTTTTAGAACTTCCGATTCAGTCGCCTATTGGAGAAATGACTAGGAATAATAAACGGCAGAAAACGGTCAAACTACTCGCTCAACAAACAAGAAATACAATAAGAAACCATTAGTTTGCAAAATCAAGCAGCAAAACAAGCTGTTTTTAAATGTCTAAAAATGAATGGAAGTGAATGAGACTGGAAGTCTTGAGACAAAAAGACTCAAATGGCTGCGCCCGCTCATACACGGAGAACAAGGTCAATAATGTCTCTGATTTCATATGCAAACAAAAATATTGCTTTACCCATATGCTTTCGGTATTTATTGCCTTTTAAACAGAGGCACGCAAACCGTCGGTATTAGAGGGTTAACTGGAAACACAGACTATTTAACTCTTGAGCCAGTGTTCAATTCAATTCAATTCAATTCACCTTTATTTGTATAGCGCTTTTACAATGTGGATTGTGTCAAAGCAGCTTCACATAGAAGGTTATAGTAAATTGAAAATTACAGTTTAGTTATTAGCTAGTAAATTAATAGCTAGTATATAGCTGAGTTCAGTTCAGTTCAGTGTTGTTTAATATTCACTACTTAGAGTTCAAACACTGAAGAGTAATCCATCGGTGCGCAGCTCTAGCTGCAGTCTTAAATTGTTAACACTTTTGAAAATGTTAATTTAACTTGTAAAGTGTTAAAATGAACTCTCCTTATTAACCTTGGTTAATAGTGAGTACATTTTCATTTTTGGGTGAAGTATTCCTTTAAGAATAACAGACTAATTATAACATTTTGATTTCACAGGGACTTTAACACGTTGACCTGTCTTGTTTATATTTCATAATTTTGATTCCTGACAATTTTATATATATTAAATATATATTATAATGACTCATAATTTCGACCGTCTCAGCTCCAACAGTCGTACTTCTCATTGTTTTACTCGTGTCATGATTTTGATCTTCGTGTCTAGTTGTGTGGCGTGTCTCAGCAGACAGATGTAGCTCTTCTCTCCTGTTCATTGTGCGTCTCTGTATCTCTCTTAAGCACTGAGCTGCTGCTCCATCTGTGTGGCCCTGTCTGAGGTTCATCTCCTGGGACCCGGAGGTTCCCGTTCCTCCTCTGGAGCAGTGAAGCAAGAGGCACTACTGAAGCCCCTGTGGACCACCAAAGACCTCCACTGCAGCTTTTTATCTCACACATCCGAAGAAAAAAACACACACTCTTCAAAACTGCACTGTCTACCGAAAATTAGCACTGACTTTGAAGTGTTTGCATGTGCTGGTTTGTAAAGCATGTCTTCTTATGTTTAATTCAGTGTTTAGTGATCGAGATACTGGGAATGTGGAGCCAAGAGGGTTCTGCTTAAAGGGACAGTTCACCTAAAAGCGTAAAATTCTGTCATCATTTACTCGACCTTTACTCATCAGAAACTGCTTGGTTTATTTTTTCTGTTGAACAGAAGAAGTTATTTTGAAAAATGTGAGAAACCTGTAACCATTGACTTCTATAGTATTTGTGTTTCCTGCAATGAATTTCAATGGTTACAGCTTTCTAGCATTTTTCAAAATATCTTATTTTGTGTTCAACATAAAAAACAAACTCATATCAAGGGATAAGTATGAATTGTAATATAGTAATGGAGGATTGCTCAGAGATGGTGACCAAATGTAAATGTTTGGGTGAACTATCCCTTTAAAAGAAAAAGGGCAGTACGAAAAAATAAATCAAAATATTGTTTAAAAAAGGTAAATATATACAAAACATATATATAAACGATCTGATTTAATAGAATAAATATTACAAAACACCAAAGAACATTAAATACGCTCTAAAAAAGAGATAAGCTGACATTATTTAAAAAGGTGAGTAAACCCATTGCTTTTAAATCATTTAGTTAAAAAAAGTGAAGCAACATGTTGCCTTAAACTTATGAAGTCAATGAACTGTGCATAATAAAGCAATTTATCTACAACAGGGTTACTCACTTTCACCTCTAGAGAACGCTTATTTACCAAAATAAAATATGATCATGCTTTGATTTTTAATTATTTAATGAGGACAGTTCTGTCTGACTTTTCTTGGACAAAAGTCTTGTCACTTGTAGTCATGGTGCGCTGGAAAAAGATTTAATATTGTGTATGACTCCCATGAGCTTGGAGGAATGCATCCATACATCTCTGCAGTGCCTCAAATAACTTTAATAAAGTGATCTGGAATGGCAAAGAAAGCGTTCCTGCAGGACTCCCAGAGTTCATCAAGATTCTTTGGGTTCATCTTCGATGCCTCATCCTTCATCTTACCTCAGATATGCTTAATAATGTTCATATCTGGTAACTGAGCTGGCCAATCGTGGAGCACCTGATGGAGGCTGAATTATGAGAAGGAGCGCTATCCTGCTGAAGCAGATAGCTCTTTGTAACTATCACATGGTCACCCACTGAAGCTAAGCAGTGCTGCACCTGGTCATTACCCGGATGGGAGACCACATGGGAAAGCTAGGTTGCTGCTGGAAGTGGTGTTAGTGAGGCCAACAGGGGGCGCATAACCTGTGGTCTGTGTGGGTCCTAATGCCCCACTATAGTGAAGGGGACTCTATACTGCTCAATGAGCGCCGTCTTATCGATGAGACGTTAAAACCGAGGTCCTGACTCTCTGTGGTCATTAAAAATCCCAGGATGTTCTTCGAAAAAGAGTAGGGGTTTAACCCCGGCATCCTGGCCAGATCTGCCCATTGGCCTCTGTCCATCATGGCCTTCTAATTAATTAACCCTCTCCTGTGGTTTGTAATGCAATGGGCAGCACACATGTCTTGATATCTAAGGCTGTTGATGTTGCCATCCACTCTGCAGATCTCTCGCATGCCAAGAATTTCGTCAGGTAGTGTATACATAAAAAAGGATATGTTTGAAATATGCTTGCAGACCTTAAACAAGCAAACAAACATTTCAGTGTATTAATTCTTATTCCTCAATTCTTTTTATTATTAAATGTAAAATCTAAATGGAGAAACTGCTCTGCATTTGACTTTATATATAAGTGTGTCATTAAACTGCAGATCCAATGTAAACGTTGAACTTTTCTAATTAATCAATTAATTAAAATACTTTAATTAAAGATGTCAGAACAAATGGACAGAGTCATCGAAAGGTCAGCTGACTTTAAAGTGTTCATTGTTGGCTCTCATGTCATGATCTGATGATTTTCACACAGCCGAGAGCATGTCAGTGAGCTCACAGGTTGATGTCAGAAAGCGCTGTTTGTATGTGAGCTGCTTGAGTCTGACTGAAGGAATCAGGCTTGACAGACGCACGTAGATGTTTGCGCTGGTGTCAGGGCTAAATTGGGCTGTTTTACAGGAGGCTGATATGCAGAGGGTGTGAGCTGAATCTGTAAAGCGTTCACCGTCAGGGTCCTGCATGCTTCACGGACCCTCCGGCACAGAGACTAAACTCACACCACGTCTGAAGATCAGCTCCAGTTCATAACACTGTCACAGACTGACCAAAGAGAAAGTCCTGAGACCTGTTCAACAGAGCGACCTCGCCAAACGACTCCTGAACAAATCTACAGTATTCTACATACAGTGTTATAAATGAATAGCAAAACTAGTGCAAACGAGAGCCTGTATAATTAGAGATGTGTACTTTTATATTTGGTTTCATATAGACTTCACCAGTATCACTACTGAATCAATAAGTCTTTTAAAATGAATTCTTTTAATGAATGATTCAATGACTCACTGGAGTAATCAGCATTTCTGAATGAATCTCTTATAAAAATTATTCAGGGACACTTCATCCATATGACTTCTGGATTAATCAGTCTTTTACAATAAAAGATTCAATGAATCATTGTATTGAGCAGGATTTCTGATTGAATCTCTTAAAAGATTGATTCAGTGACTCACCCAAACACTTCACTTATATCACTACTGGATTAATATGTCTTTTACAATGAAACATTTAAAGATTCATTGGATTAATCTGCATTTCTAAATGAATCTCCTAAAAGAATAATTCAGTGACTCACTTAAACACCACTTATATCACTATTGGATCAATCGTCTTTTACAACGAATGATTCAATGAGTCATTGGATTAATAAGCATTTCTGGTTGAATCTCTTATAAGAATAATTCAGTGACTCACTCAAACACTTCACTTATATCACTACCGAATCAATCATCTTTTACAACGAATGATTCAATGACTCATTGAACAGTTCAGTATTTCTAAACAAATCTCTTATAAGAATGATTCAGTGACTCACTTAAATACTTCACTTATATCACTACTGGATCTATACGTCTTTTACAATGAATGATTCAATGACTCATTGGATTAATCTGCATTTCTAAATGAATCTCTTATGAGAATGATTCGGTGACTCACTCAAACACTTTGCCTATATCCCTACTGGATCAATCAGCATTTTCAAATGATTTTTTAATGAATGATTCAATGATTCACTGGATTAATCCACATTTCTGAACAAATCGAAACATTGATTCAGTGACTCACTCAAAACACATTGCCTGTATTTCTACTAAATCAATCATCTTTCCAAATGCAACCAACACATCTCTTGCAAAATGATTCAGTTATACTCACTCTAAGACCTCACCACTAACATTACTGGATCAATCAGTGTTTCCAAAAGAATCTATTACATGCATGATACAATGACTCAGTCGAGGCCCTTGCCTGTATTACAGGCCAATCAGTGTTTTGAAAGTAATTGAACATATCTCTGAAATAAATGATTCAATGACTCACTCAAGGACCTCACCTGTATCTTTACTAGAACATTCAGTGTTTTCAAAAGAATCTAATGGATAAACAATTCAGTGACTCACACAAACACTTCACCTGTATAACTACTATATCACTCAGCATTTGCAAATGAAATTACTTAATGACCTCAACGTTATCATTTCCAGAACAATCAGTGATTTCAAAAGAATCTATTATACCAGTTTTTAAAATGAAACCTACATATCTCTAGGATGAATGATTCAATGACTCACTCAAATAACTCACCGGTGTCATTACTGGAGCAATAAACATTCTTGAATGAATCACTAGTATGAATGATTAAATGACTCCCTCAAAGACTTCGCATGTATCACTGCTCAATCAATCAGTCACTTCAAATGAATCTCTTGAACGATTCATTGACTCACTCAAAGAATTACTTCAGTACCAAAATCAGCCAATCAAAATGAGCATTTAAAGTGACAAGCGATATAAATGCAGCATGTGCTTATAAGCAAAGCATGACTGTCTTTTGGTATGAACGCTAATATACACTCACTGGCCACTTTATTAGGTACAACTTACTAGTACCGGTTGGTCCCCCTTTTGCCTTCAGAACTGCCCTAATCCTTCGTGGAAATATTCATTCATTCATTCATTTTCTTGTCGGCTTAGTCCCTTTATTAATCCGGGGTCGCCACAGCAGAATCAACCGCCAACTTATCCAGCATATTTTTACGCAGCGGATGCCCTTCCAGCCGCAACCCATCCCTGGGAAACATCCACACACACACACATTCACACTCATACACTATACAGACAATTTAGCCTACCCAATTCACCTATGCCACATGTATTTGGACTTGTGGGGGAAACCAGAGCACCCGGAGGAAACCCACGCAACCATGGGGAGAACATGCAAACTCCACACAGAAATGCCAAGTGACCCAGCCGGGGCTCGAACCAGCGACCTTCTTGCTGTGAGGCGAACGTGCTAACCACTAGGCCACCGTGGCGCCCGTACTGGAAATATCATCTTAGATATTTTGGTCTATATTAACATAATAGCATCACGCAGATTTGTCGGTTGCACATCCATGATGCGAATCTCTCGTTCCACCACATCCCGAAGGTGCTCTATTGGATTGAGGATCTGGGGACTGTGGAGGCCATTTGACTACAGTGAACTCATTTTCATGTTCAAGAAACCAGTCTGAGATGATTTGTGCTTTATGCGCGTTATCCTGCTGGAAGTAGCCATCAGAAGATGGATACACTGTGGTCATAAAGGGACCACATGCCACATTGCCAACGTCACTTAAAATCACCTTTCTTTCCCATTCTGATGCTCGGTTTGTACTGCAGCAGATCATCTTGAGCGTGTCTACATGCCTAAATGCATTGAGTTGCTGCCATGTGATTGGCTGATTAGAAATTTGTGTTAACTAGCAGTTGGACAGGTGTACCTAATAAAGTGGCCGGTGAATGTAGATACTGTATTAATTACTGTTCTTGGTACATTCTCACTCTTTAAGAGATCATCAAAAGTTGTTTTATTTGTCAGAACAATAACAACTGGCATGCAGAAAGCAGAAAATGAGTAAACGTCACAATAACAGATCTTGAAATGTGAAACGGTCACATAAAGCGATGATTTCCCTCTATTTATCTTCATATAAAATGGCACACTTTCAAACATGCAGCCTGTAAAATGATGAGAAATGCACATGAAACTGTGTTTCTCACAGCAGTACTGCAGTGCTGAGTGGCTACAGAGTAAACACACAGATTTATCCCCTATTTATCTGCTTTCCTCATCATTTACAGCCAATTAAAAGTGGACCGGGACAGCAAAATCTACAGAAGCTGCTTCCCGACGCAGCCAGAGACGGGGCTTTTTTTTCCTGCGAGTGCTCCAGATCCACATGGGATAATTAATCTCAGTTACAGTCAAAGAGTGGCTAACACAGTCACGGCGACCGCTCGTAAGTGTGTGTGTGTGTGTGTGTGTGGTTTGGAGACTGGCTTTCAAAGCATGTTCAGGTGTGTCAGAGGTGAGAGGGAATGAATTGATGATGAATGTGCGGATGACTTGCGGATCATTGATCGGTCATTGAGGTTGGAGGTAATTTGTAAATGATGTTCCAGCTGCTCTTGCGTTACACGAGATCAGAGATTAAAGAGAATGGGATCGGGTAAACCAGCAGCAGATTCAGGGATAACAAAGTGGTAAACAAGGTCTAAATGGAAATTGTTTGAACTTGAGCCATTAATGACACAAATACCTGCTGTCGTAAGTGCTTGCTAATGGAAAATT
This sequence comes from Danio albolineatus, assembly GCA_903798035.1. Classification (NCBI taxonomy): domain Eukaryota; kingdom Metazoa; phylum Chordata; class Actinopteri; order Cypriniformes; family Danionidae; genus Danio; species Danio albolineatus. The sequence continues at coordinate 3,981,696 of CAIGQQ010034268.1, read as the reverse complement.
ATGGCAACTTTCAGATTTTACTGTAATATATAAAATAGTGTGTGTGTGTGTGTGTGTGTGTGCTTATATATATATATATATATATATATATATATATATATATATATATATTAGGGTTGTCCAAAAATTAATCGTGATTAATCGCATCCAAAATAAAAGTTTAACATAACATTTGTGTGTACTGTCTATTATGAATAAATGCATATACTTAATAAAATGTTGGTTTATATTTAGATATCTAAAAAATATATGTGTATGACATTCAAATTTTACATTTGAATATGATGTAACTACTTTGATGTAACTTTTTTATATATAGTTTTGGCTTCTATGAATGTGTTTATCACATATACATAATAAATATATATAACACACACACATATTATGTCAAAACAAACTTTTATTTTGGATGTTGTTAATCACGATTAATTTTTGGACAGCCCTAATATATATGCATAACAGCTTCCATATATACACATTATTATTATAATTTTTTTTATGCATCAAATTGAAGTAATTTAGAGTGTCAAATATTTCCTTGGCAACCTGTCCAGCCAGAAAATTACCAGAACATCCAATAATCTTACAGACAGATCCAAGATTATAGAAAACCCCAAGTAAAACACCTAGAAAAATGTTTTAGGGAAAAGTATTGTTTATTATGTTTTCATTCATTCATTCATTTTCTTTTCTGCTTAGTCCCTTTATTAATCCGGGGTTTTTAAATTTTAGACTTCTTAAGACTTTAAGACCCTGCAGAAACCCTGCACTAACTGACAAAAGTCTTGTCGCCTATCCACGTTTCAGGAACAACAAATAATGACTTGACTTCTAGTTGATCATTTGGTATCAGAAGTGGCTTGAAAGGCAAAGGCCTCTAGATTAAGCTTATTTTACCTAAATAAAATATGATCATGCCTTGATTTTTAATTATTTAATGAGGACTGTAAGGTCCTGCATCTCCTTACATCTCTGCAATGACTCAAATAAAATTAATAAAGTGATCTGGAATGGCAGATAAAGGGTTCTTACAGGACTCCCACAGTTCATCAAGATTCTGTGGATTCATCTTCAATGCCCCCTGCTTCATCTTACCACAGACATGCTCAATAATGTTCATGTCTGGTGACTGGGCTGGCCAATCCTGGAGCACCTTGACCTTCTTTGCTTTTAGGAACTTTGATGTGGAGGCTGAAGTATGAGAAGGAGTGCTATCCTGCTGGAGAATAAACACTCTCTTGTGGTTTGTAATGTAATGGCAGCAGAAATGTCTTGATACCTCAGGTTGTTGATGTTTCCATCCACTCTGCAGATCTCTCGCATGACCCAACACTGAATGTAACCCCAAACCATGATTTTTTTTTCTTTACCAAACTTGACTGATTTCTACGAGAATCATGGGTCCATGCAGGTTCCAATAGGTCTTCTGCAGTATTTGTGATGATTGGGATGCAGTTCAACAGATGATTCATTGGAAAAATCTACACTTCTGACAGTTCCGAATGATCAACTATGATTAAGGCCTATGATGCTTTAATAATAATAATAATAATAATAATAATAATAATAACCTTTATTTAACCAGGTAAATCAATTGAGAACCAGTTCTCATTTGCAATGACAACCTGGCCAAGAGGCAACATAAAAAGCAGCTACAGTACAAAGAAGCAGGGACACAATACAATAACAATTTCACAAATGCAGATAAAAACATATAAAACCAACTAAAAACAAGCACAGTGATCTTGTACTATTAAATGGACTGACTTTTTAAAAGATGATAGTAGAATGAAAGTGCTGAGCTTTAAGGTCTGCTGCAGATGATTCCAAGCATCAGCGGCAGAAAACCGAAAAGAGTTGTGACCGAATGTATTGCCAACTTTGGGTAAGCAAAGGTTAATAAAATTACTAGAGCGCAGAGTTCGACGTGCTTCCTGAATGTTAAGAAGTGACTGTAAATATAGTGGAGTTTTTCCAATAAGAGTTTTATAAATGAACAGAAACCAATGAATTTGTCGACGTGATTGAAGAGAAGGCCAATTCAATAAAGAATAACTAGAAGTCAAGTTACTATTTGTTGCTCTTACAAATTAAATCAACGACAAGACTTTTGTCAGGTAGTGTGTAAAATGGAAATGTAAAATGTGTAGCAAACATCCATTTATTTATTACATTTTTGTATACATAAATATGCACTATGCATGGGCTGGTAGAAGATTCTGACGGTATGATCATCTTGGATAAAAATATCACGGTTTCACGGTATGACGGTATTGTGTTTACTGCTCTAAAATATATTCTTTTTAAACGTCTGGGTGAAAACCAAAACCTTTTTCCCCTTTGAACGCAATATATTTAATTTTGAGAAACATTTTAAATATTTTGGGGCAGTAGACATGTCAGGGTAAACAATTCAAGTGAATCCTTGATGTCTGCGGTCTTCATTTGTTTAAAAAACACAGATTTCCTTACAATTTACACCTAAAAACAAACAATTTTTTTAAATAAAAAATATCAACCATACCTTAGGAACGGTATGGCAGAAACAGTTGGCGGTATGAAAACCTTGATTTTTCCATACCGCGGTATACCTTGAAAACGGTTATCGTCCCATGCCTAATATGCACAGTACAAACAAATATATTATGTAAGAACAAACTTTTATTCTGGATTTTATAATCGTTAGAATAATCGTTTGATAGCACTAAGTTTATTACGCTTTCTGTTTCATTTACACAAACAAAGCACAAAAAATACACAATAAATATAGTGCTGTCAATAAAATACAACGCAATGCGATTACCAAATGCAGGGCTATGAGAAGTTACAGAAGAGAAAGCAGAAGGCACATTGCTAGCACACGACAGATCATTTCTTTTTCTTGCTCTCTTAACAACTGCTCAACACAAAGAAGCCCACCGCCAAACTTCTCTCAGCAGCACAAACACACAATCGCTACACTCATCTCAGTATAAAACACTATCTGTGCTGACAGGCTCAACGGAAATCCATGCAGCAGCTAAATGAGAGTAAATGACAATAATGAAGACGGATGGTGAACGGGCCGAGCGGCTCATAACTGATCTCTCCCCTGACGCCCCCCCTATTATCAACAAGACCATTACGGGACACCGGACTGCTTCACCAGTGCTCCTCTAGCTGGGTTTGTGCATGTACAGTCCTGCTAGATGAGATCAGCTGCGAGATGAATGTTTTATGAATCATTCATCGTGTGCTAAGGGTTATCCAGCTCTCGGTGTGCAGGACGGCTGTGCTGAGTTTGGGTTGTTAACATGGCCTTTTATTGATAAACTCTAGCAGGAGTTCCTGTCTGTGAGTCCAAACTAATGAGGAGTGATGGAGCTGCTCTCAACCTTTAAAACCTCCACAACCCACAGAACGCAAACACACACTCAGACTGAACTATTACCCGTAGTCACACTAGTTACATTAGCTTTTCCAACAGTGTGGAGACAATATTGCAATTTAATCTTAAAAATATTACTTATAATAATCAGTGCTGGGCAAAAATTTGAAAAATAAGTAAGAGTTTGACAAAATAAAAGTTTGTTTTGGAATAATATAAGTCACACTCGTCACATTAGCCTCTCCAATTTTACTACAGTGTGGAGACAATATTACAATCTAATCATAAAAATAATAATTAGCGCTATAATAATTAGTGCTGGGCAAAATTTACTCTCAATTAATCACATCCAAAATAAAAGTCTGTTTTGGCATCATTTAAGTCACACTAATTACATTAGCTTTTCCAATTTTACTTCAGTGTGGAGACAATATTACAATTTAATCATAAAAATATTACTAATAATTATTAATGCTGGGCAAAAATGAATCGCGATTAATCACACCAAAAATAAAAGCTTGTTTTGGCATAATTTTAGTCACATTTTTACTACAGCGTGAAGACAATATTACGATTTAATTATAAAAATATTACTTATAATAATTAATGCCGGGCGAAAATAAATAGTGATTTATCGTCTCCAAAATAAAAGTTTGTTTTGACATAATTTAAGTCACACTAGTTACATTAGCTTTTCCAATTTTACTACAGTGTGGAGA
>CAIGQQ010034268.1:3904081-3936263 GCA_903798035.1 Danio albolineatus | reverse complement strand
TGTGTGTGTGTGTGTGTGTGTGTGTGTGTGTGTGTGTGTGTGTGTGTGTGTGTGTGCCCTACTGAAGCCTTTAAAACAGGAAGAAAGGCTGATGGTAATAGGACAAAGAGTCTGGGGCTATAGAGAGCAGGAAGGTTTGGTCCTCTCTCCTCTGTCTCATTACCTGCCCGGGCCGAACAGCAGCCCTGCTTTACTCATGAGCCACTAATGAAAGGGTTCCAAATGTCACTGTAATTCCTGACTACCCTGAAAAGTTCAAAAGATGGCAGATTCCCTGTCTCTGCTCTTTAAGCAGGCAAGAGGAGAGGGTGGAGAAGAGCAGAGAAGGGGAAAATGCAGAGTTGTGAGGAATATGATGGTATAAAAAAATTGTATTTGGAATAAGCAGTGTACAAGAACAACTTTATATTGTCATTATTTTTTAATGCCAAAAAGGATAAAATAGGGAAAAATGTAATAAAATAAAATAGGAATTAATTATTCAGATTTCTAATTTCTATAATATAACATAATGAAAACAATTATAAAACAATTATATTATTATCTAAAATAAAAATAAAAAAAATTCAAAGCAAATTGGAAGCATTATGCACACAAACTTTTATTTTAGTTTATTACAGTGAAGTATGAAATAAAATTAAATAAATAAGATCATAACTACAAAGTAGAAAATAAAATAAATAATGAATAAATAAGATAATAACTACAAAGTAGGAAATAAAATAAATAATAAATAAATAAAAAAGATCATAACTAAAAGTATAAAATAAAATAAAATAAAATAAAATAAATTGTGAATATTTAATAGTGCTTTTGAAAATAAACATACCATTTCGGTGTCCACATCCAATTAAATTAACAAAAGTGAATTTATATACAGCTGAAGACAAAATGATTAGCCTTCTTGTGAAATTTGAATTCAAATATTTCCCACACACTGTAAGAACAACGCTTTTTCTTAAGTAATAATTTTAATAACTAATTTGTACTAATTACATTTTTTTCTTGGTAGGTTTTTGCCATGATGATGACAGTACTTAATATTTTACAAGATACCAGGATTTAGCATAAAGTGCCATTTAAAATATAGGTTAATTAATTTAATTAGGCAAGTCACTAGATAACTGTTTATTTCTGAAGCCATCTGAAAAAATAAATTCTTAAGGGGGATGACAATATTGACCCCAGTTTTTATTTATTTTCTTTTTTCTTTTATATTTAGTTCAGTACAGCTAAATTTAAATAAATAAGACCAAAATAAAAACATAACAGGAAATGCTGTAAAATATGCTTTACTTGTTCAAATTAAAAGAAATAATTATTTAAAACAAAGGCTAATCATTTTGTCCATTATCAAGTCCAAGCATATTAAGTTCAAGAAAAGAAACTACTTCAATGTTTCAAATAACTGAACATATTTCAAATACCATGAGACAGGTTTGAAACACAACTCCATCCATTCAGAACCAGTACAAAAAAAAACAGTATGTTTATGTAAAAATGAAACAGCACTCATATCCTGACCTGTACTTATTATATCTCTCTCAATGTATTTCCATTCGACTCAATTTTCTCCTCTGCATTTAACCAGCTACACAGATATGGTGTGACCCATTGGGGAATGAGCTGTTTCTTCATCTCAAAATCTTAAATAAATCGTATTAACAGGCTTTGATCATTACTGCACGCGCTACCTGACGGAAGTGTGCATTATCTGAGATCTTCATGGAGATTAAAGTCAAAAAGATCCCTGCATAAACAAACAAATCCCCTTCCTGTACAGATCAGATCAGAGCGAACATTGCTCAGAGCCATTACAACAAACCCAAAGATTATGAAGGAGGGGAAAACAAGATCCAAACTACACCGATAAACATATTTCACCTAATAATAACTCCAGCAGCCAACAAAGATTATCATTAAACTTATGCAACAATGTGAAGAGTTAAAAGAAATGGCAATGAAGAAGATGCTACAACTAACTACATACACATATCCGTTTTTACTCTCTATTTTTAAGGTAAAGAAGTTAAACATGAAATCACTAGTGTTCAGCATAGGCAAGACCGCCCTCTTGTGGAGTTAACTAGTTATATCAACAGCCTACATAAAGCTGCAGTTTCAAAATAAAGGTAACGTGTGCTACATAAAATCAGTATACTTCACTTTAAGCATTTAAAGTAATTGTAATATTATAGGATTTCATTCTAACAATTCGATTTAGCTACTCCCTTATAGTTTGCATATACAGTTGGTTTGCATCTACGCGGTTGTAATGAATTGGATAATCGTTTGGAAATTAATTTGGTATCAGAGATTCATATTAATTGTCTTTGATTTCATATTGTTTTGGATTTGCCTGATAAGTAACAATCATCAATTTTGATCATGGTACAGCCAAACATGTTTTTTTTTACATGTTTTTTTTTTCTCAAGCAAGCATTATATATTATAGGTCAGGTAAAGAAATGGTAAATATATTTGTAATATAGAGTAATATACAAGATGAACTTACCACTTAGCTTGTTGTGGCTCAGGACCAGTTGAGTTATGTTGGACAAAGAGACTGGCAAAAAAAAAAAAATACATGCTTACTTTGTTGTTTCAGAAGATTATTACTGTAGAGCAGGGGTGGCCAACCCTGTTCCTGGAGAGCCACAATCCTGCAGATTTCAGTTGCAACCCTGATCAAACACACCTGAAACAATTAATTAGGACCTGAACAGCACTTGATAATTACAGGCAGGTGTGTTTGATATGGGTTGCAACTGAAATCTGCAGGATTGTGGCTCTCCAGGAACAAGGTTGGCCACGCCTGCTGTAGAGAAACAGTTGAAAGTCAAAATCGAAAAAAAGATTTTGTTCTTGTAGCAATATTTTTAAGGTATCATCTGCTAAATGTCTTCACAAGTTTTACCTAGTTAAACCTTTCATTAAGAAATATAAAACTGATACAAAATATTTTGTTAAATTCACACAGAAACTGTTTTACCTAATCTGCATTTTAATATTGTGAATGCTTTCAAAGAATAGTCACATTTAATAATGATAATAATTACAGTGATGCAATTACAACTTTTAAATAAGTTATTCTACTCTATTACGCTACCCTTATTCTGTGAGGAATGCTTCCACACTAGCTACTTTTAAGAAGATGTTAAAAACTCATCTTTTTAAGACTGTAATTTTAGATTCTTGATTATTCTAACGTGTTTATATTTTAGACATTTTTTATTGCATGCTTGTATTTTATTGCATGTTTGATTTCTCTGTTGTTGTAGTGCTTTGGGATTTAGAAAAGTGCATTATAAATTAAATGTATTACTATTATTATTATTACTAAAAAAAAAAACATTGTTTTCTTTGTTGTAAATCAAATTTAACTTCTTGATTCATTTTATCTCCACAAATCTAACCTCACCAACAACAAAACAATGTTTGTTTATATATTCTACAATATTTTGACAAGACATTTGTCTTCAGTTAATAAGAAATTTGCAACCACTTTTGCTGAAATACATAATTGAATGCCTTACTCTCTGCATCCATTTTTCTTCAACTTTTTTATTTCTTTTGAGTGTACTTCTGATACATTGTGTACTATATACAATACAAATTCATCAACAACAAAACAATGCGTGTTTAAATATTGTAACGTATCCTGACATTTCAATTTTTAGTAAAAAAATTATAAAATTGCAACTTATTTTACTGAAATGCAATTTAATGTCTTATTCTCTGGGTCTAATTTTCTTGAACTTTTTCATATCTTAGTAAAATGTCAACTTTTTTTTCATTTGTATTCTGCTAAGGGTACTTTTGTTACATTTTGTGATTGAGGTAAAGTTGGTTTTTATATTCACAGATTCATTCAGTGACAATCTTGTGACATGCTCCCAATATTGTTTACCATGATACTCTGAATATTCAGTCTGAAATCACATGTAAATATCCCTTGAAAACAACATTACCACTATTTGTTTGACTGTAAACAATGTTGTACTTTAATAGTCATCGGCTGCTAGTATGAGTTCACTATTTAGAACTTGCGAAGAATATTTTTGAGAAATTATGTTAAGGAGAAAGTCTGAATGTGTGAATATAAAACCTACTTTACCTCAATCATTTTGTGTACTACATACAATACAAACTGACCAACAACAAAACAATCTTTTTTATAAATATCTTGACATCTCAATCTTCAGTAAATAGAAAATTTGCAACTACTTTTACTGAAATACATAATTAAACGTCTTATCCTGTGGATTAAATGTCTTTTTCATTCGTTCATTTTTTTTTCCGTCTTAGTCCCTTTATTAATCTGGGGTCGCCACAGCGGAATGAACAACCTTCAACTTTTTCATATCTTAGTAAATTATTCACTTTTTCCATTTGGTTTCTCCTACGTGTACTTTCAATACAATACAAATGAATCAACAACAAAACAATTTTTGTTCAAATATCTTGACATCTCAATCTTCAGTAAATTTGCAACTATTTTTACTAAAATACATAATTAAACATCTTATTTTGTTGATTAAATTGCCTTTAACTTTTTCATATCTTAGTAAATCGTCAACTTTTTTCATTTGTATTCTCCTGTGTACTTTCGATATAATAAAAACTCACCAATGACAAAACAATCTTTCTTTAAATATCTTAACATCGCAATTTTCAGTAAATTGGAAATTTGTAACTACTTTTACTGAAATATATAATTAAACGTCTTATTCTGTGTTTTAAATTGTCTTCAACTTTTTACATTCATTCATTCATTTTCTTTTCGGCTTAGTTCCTTTATTAATCTGGGGTCGCCACAGCGGAATGAACTGCCTTCAACTTTTTCATATCTTAGTCAATTATTCACTTTTTTCATTTGTTTTCTCCTGTGCGTACTTTCAATACAATACAAATTAATCAACAACAAAACAATCTTTGTTTAAAGATCTTAAGATTTCAATATTTAGTAAAGAAACTTGCAACTACTTTTACTGAAATACATAATTAAACGTCTTATTTTGTGGATTAAATTGTCTTCAACTTGTTCTTTCATTCATTTTCTTTTAGGCTTAGTCCCTTTATTAATCTGGGGTCGCCACAGCTGAATGAACCGCCTTCAACATTTTTATATCTTAGTAAATTATTTACTTTTTTCATTTGTATTCTCCTGCGTGTACTTTCAATACAATACAAATTAATCAACAACAAAACAATCTTTGTTTAAATATCTTGACATCTCAATCTTCAGTAAATTTGAAACTATTTTTACTGAAATAAATAATTAAACGTCTTATTATCTGGATTAATTTGTCTTCAACTTTTTATACCTTAGTAAATTGTCATCTTTTTATCGTTTGTATTCTCCTGTGTGTACTTTTGATACATTTTGTGCACTATATACAACATTGTTTATAGTAAACATGCGAACCTTTTGCATTTTTTTAGCACTGACAAAAATAAACAGGAAAAAAGACACTACATACTATGACTACCACCTATTTACACTATAAACATGAACAACTCATGACCCATACACGGTTTCAACAATAACACAACGTTTTAAACTTAAATGACTGGTCAATAGTCAACTATACAGATTTAACACAGATTAAACACTCACAGAGTCCAGGAATATCCAGCAGGTTTGATATTCCTCTGTCACACATGTCCACCTCCGGGATATTCTTGTCCCGACTCTCCTCCACGATCTTCTTCAGTGACTTTGACATTTTCTACAAGAAAGAAATAAACTTAAAAAGACCCACATACTCACAGTCAATCTTACTTACAGAGTTTTGCCACTTTGGCATCGTATAGAGACTCAAATCCAGTCATTAAAAGCAGACAAAGAGCTGCCCCGTTATTTACCTAGTTGTAAGAAAAATACGCAAACACACAGGGAAAAGTTGTAAACAAAAATCCAGGCCCGCGGGCAATAAAAATTGATATTTCTGAAACAAGACAACGGCTCACACCCAACCGGAAGTTGATAGTAGGTGCGTAAAAGTCTCACATTCCGTCCATAAAAGGGTATTTCCGGGGTCCGGAGAGGGGAAAAGAATGTCAGTCTGAATTCTGTTCTATTGTCCAATCAACTGCTAGAAATGCGGCGCATTCGTTGAAAAAAGTAACACGTATGTCCAATCAGAACGCGGGCCACTGTATTAGTGTTGATTCGGTGGCCAATCATCAGAAAAGGATAGGAGAGACGTGTGGAATAGCGTTCTAGCTGTATTCACCAATGCCTGGTATTCACTTTCAAATGTAATTTTATTAATGCAAAGATTATATGATTGACACGATTCTGCTTATAAATGCTATATAGTAACTTATTTGATTTGATTGCTTGAATTTTCATTCGTTCTTTTTAATATGTAATATATGTAATTAGAACTTTAATGTTTAAATAGGGCGGTTCATTCCACTGTGGCGACCCCAGATTTATAAAGGGACTATGCCGAAAAGAAAATGAATGAAAGAATGCTTAAATAGAGCACTTAACCCTTTGACTGCCACCCTACCAAATAGTTGACCCTGTTTTTACTGTTTTAAATAATGGTTTACTCACACAGCATTGTTGGTTTACAAAGAAAATCAAACCAATGTTATCCTGTTGCACTACTACACTTGACTTTTTGTTTTATTGTTTTAAAAAAAGCAGTAGGAAAGCATGTTAAATCAGAATCTGAAATATTTTTATGGCATACTTCAAAAAATAAAGGAGATTTGGCATTCAAAAATGATTTATATTAAATATTTTCTTTAAATAATTTGCTCTTACACCGGCGGTTCGTGCCGCTGTGGTGACCCCAGATTAATAAAGGGACTAAGCCGAAAACAAAATGAATGGATGAATGCTCTTACACTTTATATTTTTATTTACATAAACCGACATATCAACCATTTGGTATGAGGCTGATATTTAAGAAATTATGGGATGTGGTAAAAAAAAAAATGCATTGAGTGTGTTAACTAAGGACATTTGGAAGTTAAGAAATGCAATCCAAACATTTTTTTTTATTGGTGGGGTAGTTAAAGGGTTAAAGAAACTTTCTTTTAAAGAAAGTATTTTTCATTGCTATCATATTACTTTTAATATATCGATTAATAAGCTACCAAAACATAGAGTTCTTCACCTTTCTGTAACATTTTCCACGTTAGGAATAAATTTAAAGAGAGAGAAAAAACAGTCTTATGAATGAAAGTGGATTTTGTTTTTATTAATAGACTTGATGAATTTCTTATCCCAAAATTGTATTTCAGTTATTAATTTTACTATTAATTTAAAATGTTATTTTGGGTCACACTTTATTTTGATGGTCCGTTTGTTGAATTTAAGTTACATGTCAACTAATTCTCATTAGATTATAAGTAAACTGTTAGGTTGGGGATAGGGTTGGGGTTAGGGTTGGGGTTAGTGTAAGTTGACATGTACTTGCAAAGTTTCTTATTGTCAGTTAAATGTCTGTTGAATGTATCAACAGATATTAAGCAGACAGTGTACTAATACTCAAATGGACCATCAAAATAAAGTGTTACCTTATTTTGCAATATGTTAACAGTGAACTAAATTGTAATTTTAAAATTATTACACATTGTCGGCGCAATAGTCTGGTGGTTAGTGCAACGGCATGTGGTACAGTACCACGTCAGGGCATCACGAGTTAAAATCCTGGCTTGAGGACATTTCCCAACCTTACACCTCTCTCTCTCCCACTTTGCTTCCTGTCTCATTATTGCCCTAAAAAAGGCCGAAAATAAATCTTAAAATAAAACTTTTTACACATTTCATTCAATATCCTTGTTGTTACTGAAAAACCTGATTTACCTTTACAAATAACTGTATCATAAATAAAGGTTAAAAAAAGAAAGAAAAACAGGAGTATTATAAATTTATATATATAACATATACAATATAATAACTTAGCGACCCCAGATTAATAAAGGGACTAAGCCGAAAAGAAACTGAATGAATAAACAATATATTAACATATAAACATATATATAAATATGTAAAAATACATAAAATATCATGCCACTTAGGGGGGTTTGCATTTGAACTTTTCATACATAACTCTTCAGTAGACATATATACAGAATATATATACAGTGCATATACATATTTTTTATTCATTCATTTTCTTTTCGGCTTAGTCCTTTTATTATTCTAGGGTCGCCACAGCAGAATGAACCGACAACTTATCCAGCATATGTTTTACGCAGCGGCAACCCATCACTGGGAAACAGCCAATTTAGCCTACCCAATACACCTATACCGCATGTCTTTGGACTTGTGGGCGAAACCGGAGCACCCGGAGGAAACCCACGCGAACATGAGGAGAACATGCAAACTCCACACAAAAAAAGCCAACTGACCCAGCCATGGATTGAACCAGCGACCTTCTTGCCAGGAGGCGATTGTGCTACCCACTGCGCCACCGTGACGCTCTATATATTATTTATTTTAATTAAAATCAGAAATTTACTTTTTTTTCTGTAAAAAGACACTTTTTGGTGTCATTACTTTATATTTTACTTAAAAATATCAAAAGCCATTAAAAATATAACAGAAAATACTTATCCATCTTGTCCACTGATCATTTGATTGAATATAACATTAGTGAATCCATCAAGTATCTTGTTGCCTCCCCCAGATCCCGAGCTATCACGCACCTTCCAAGGGAGACACATTATTTAGACGTCTGCAGAAGCTGGAAGAGCAATAAGAGTCTTCTCTGTCTCCAGGACCCAGACATGAGCAATGCTTGGGTTCCTATCGCCCTACACAGTATCCTGGTCCTCCTTTTGCCTGTTGCTCTCACTCTGTATCTGTTTTCTGCAGGGTTGATCATTTCTACGGGGGACTGAAAAACAGTGGCTCTATTTATAGGCTTGATTATATTTGGTGAGTGGCAACAGATGCTTCAGCATGGGTGAACTTTGCTTTGCAGAGCGAGAGTTCTGGATTCCTGGCCAAGGCTTTGTTTATGTTGTAAAATCTTTAACTAACACTCTGGAGCAGGTGCCAGAGGAGAGCGGAAACCTTCGGACATGGCATGATGGCATGAGGAGGTGTGTATTTTGTTGAAATCCACATAAAGAGCTATAAGCACTTGCACTTGATCAAAGCGGTAATGAAGGTATGTGTGGAGGTTGTGTTTGATTTATGAGGTGTTCTCCGGTTATGTGCCTGAAGAACTCACTGTACCGCCAACACAGCAGACCACTGGCGTATTATTGAATATGAGCCGTTTGTCTGGATTAGATGTGGATGTTTTGTTTTTATGACTGTATCTTAACATTATTCCTTATTGAAGTACACTCTCTGAAATAAAGGTACAGGAGCTGTCACTGGGGTGGTACCTTTTCAAAAGGTACACGTTTGTACTTAAAGGTGCAGTATGTAAGTTTGACACCCAGTGGTTGAACTAGGTATTGCACTCCTGGATCAAAACAAATGCAAGCGTAGGTTGCCAGATTATTTATTATTTGCATTAACCTCACGTGGAACTGAATCCGCATCTCATTTTGGAGTCTGCTACTGTCCATCGGAGGTCGCATTTCGGTCACAGGCGCATGCTTTGAGAGCCTTTCAGATGAATGAATGAAATTTGCTGTTTTCCACCACGGCAACCTCAGGTGCTGAAATATAATTGGCTAAACTGGCATTCTGCAGATTAAAAGAACACAAAGACAGCGTTCCGGCATGGAAAAAACACATTTTCAAAGCAGAATATTTGACTTTAGCATTGTTTTTCAGATAAACAAGAATGTTCACTTGGCATGTTTCTTAAATATCTGCAAACTTATTATGGTATCTTTATGCTTAAGTCAAAAACTTACATAGGGCACCTTTAAAGAGTCCATATTGGTACCCTAAAAGTATATATTAGTACCTACATTTTTTTTATTTTTAGGTACTAATATGTACCCTTGAGGTATTAAATGTGTACCTTTTGAAAAGGTACCATCTGGGAGAAATTACTAGGAATAATAAACAGCAGAAAACGGTCAAACTACTCTACAAACAAGTGTTTGCACGACTATACAGACGAAGCAGAATAATAAAATAAAAAAATATCAGTTTACAACATCAAGCAGCATAACAAGCTGTTTTTAACTTGTAAAAATGAATGGAAGTCAATGAGACTGGAAGTCTACACAGAGAATAAGGTGAATAAATTAGTTCAGAGAAGTTGAGTCATCACTACTTTAAAGACAGTTCCGTTTATCAAGACAATTGCACATGCTTATGAAACAATAGGAAATGAAGGATGCAATTACTTTGAAATGTTTCATATTTTGATACATATTTTTTTAAATGAAGCTTAACGTCCCTTTTAGATTTAAATATATAAAAAATGTAAAAAGTTTAATTTCTATTGTCTTTGCTTTTAGATTTACAGTGATTTTATGTATTTTTACTTTTCATACAAAGTGATTATAAAATAAATTTTAATGATGTAATTCATAATTAAGCACAATAAATGAAAACATTGGTTATTCTAACACAGGGGTGCCCAGACTTTTACATATAAAGAGCCAAAAAAACAAATATTGAGAGCTGTGGGCCTAAAGTTAGTTTTCATAGGTAATTTCCAAAAAATTTTCATAGTGTTTAAAAATAATTAAAAATAAATTTTAAAAAAATTCAAATAAAAAAACATTACTTTAAATTGTATTAAATAATGTAGTAAAATTTAAAATGAAAACTTATTACAATAAAAAAATAAAAATAAAATTAACAACAGTGGAGCTCAATGCTGAGTACACCAGTCAAGCAGAATTTGCCGTTGCCTTCATTTGCGCACTGATGGGATGGTGAGCCAAATCAAAGGTTATCATGGGCCAACTTTGGCCTGCGGGCCCTAGTTTGGGCATCTCTGTTCTATCACAATAAAATAAATATTAATGCATTACTCAAATTCATGTTATAAATCTAATAGACAGAAATCAGAAAATAAAATTCTCCACAGAGCTTTCCAAGGTCAACATATCTTCTTTTTTTTAAACACAGAGCTTCTCATGAACTTTGACTCACAATTATAAAATGATGTGAACATCCTGAGAAAGGCCTTCATTCCAGATCAGACTGCTGGGACACTTTTCCCAGACGTCTCTTTGACTTTACAGGAACATTTTGCAGAGTTTTAGAAATAAAAGATTTCACGAAACGTTTGTTTTCTGAAAGATAAAAAAACTCCACTAGACAGCAGATACATTCGTAGTATCTCTGTAGGCTATATCAGCCTCAGACAGCTTCTAATCTTCCTTCAGTCTCTGTCGACACCCTTATTAGTCTCACTGTTCTGAGTGTGTTAAGAATAATTCAGCAGATCTGAGATGTCAGGTTTGGATGAAGGCCAGAGAGAAGAGGATATCACAGTTACGACTAGATTAAACACTCAAATACTGCCAAACATTCACAGCGTTTGGAGTGAGTGCAAGAATGCAAATTGACCTCAGTGGAAATATTAAAAACACAAGAAGTCTTTTAATGCCAGTTGTTTTTTTTAATAGACAGCAATGAGATGATATTAGCGCATGTAGGCCTCAAGAAAGTATAAAATTAAGTGGAGACTTTTGCTCTAAAATGTCTCATAAATTCAAGATAATGAGACAAAAATATTTTTGCACGTATAAAGTAAACCAATACAGCTATTTTAATGGGTATCTTACTTTATTTCGCAGGGCTGAGCATAGTAACCAATCACGCAGATTTCTGTTGAATTTAGGAACGCAGCAGCGAATCAGAGGTGTTAGATTGGTTACTGTTGAAAACGCTGCAGTTCGTTGAGTGGCGCGCGCGCGCGCTCACTGACTGGATGACCAACCAAACAACACAGTGCTGAAGAGAAGAAGTTTATTTCGCGGCTTCAGGTTTTATATCTCTGTTTTTTATTATTATATTTGCTTTTTTTTGTTTTGGTGTATCCTAGCTGTTAATTTGTATTAATAATCGATACTATAATACTTTACAATCGTGATTTCATAATCTTTCATAAACTCTACTCTTTAAGTTCCCTCAATAATTTACATACTATCACATAAACATACTATAGGTAATATTTGTAGTATTTTGATTGATTTGTGTAATTGAAGTACTTGACATAAAACAATACAGAATAAAATGAAGTGATAATTTATAAAATGATTTTATATAGGGGACAAATGCTCGTTAAAGGGATAGTTCACTCAAAAAATGCAATTAAAATACCCTTCACTTGTTACAAACCTCTTTGAGTTTTTTTTTTCTTCTGTTGAATACAACAGACGTTATTCTGAAAAATGTGGTTACCTGTAACTACTGACTTCCATGGTATTTTTTCCCCACTATAAAAGTCAATGGTTACTGGTTTCTAACGTTCTTCAAAATATCTTCTTTTGTGTTCAAGAGAAACTTAAATGAGACCTTTCTCTTTAATTTAACGTCATTGGTACAGTTCAGATCAGGGGTGCCCAAACTTATGTTATGAAGGTCCAAATGCCAAACTTGCTTGAGGGTGGTGGGCCAAAGCTAAATATACCAAACAGTATTACATTAAGGTTGCCATAGTAATTTCCTAATTTAATAATATTTTACAGTATATCGAAAAAAATATTGAATTGTATCAATAATTATATATTTATTCCTTCCAGCTGCAATATAAATATATATATATATTATATTTTATAATGTACTTCTTACAATAAAACCATAAACATGTTTTTTTTATTCACAAAAAGAATAAATTATCACTCAATAGTGAAATATGTTTCCTAATAGTATTTTTAGCAATGTGCCACACAACATTAAATTGCTTTTGTTTTTGTTTTTTTAATAAATGGGTTTAATGACCCTTTAAAAATCTGATGAATTCACATTTTTTTTCTAGTAGCTCAGCAATTGAACAAACAAACAAAAGGTTAGGTAAAATTAGAAAGGGTTTTGCCAAAAGGTTTGCCAAAATCAAAGGTTAACATGGGCCTAGTTTGGGCATCTCTGGTTTAGATTATTTAAACTGATTGGTGTAATATACGTATTTGACATAAAAGACAACACAGATTAAAATAAGGTAATTATACTGTATAAAGCGCTTTTATGTAAGGGAAAATGCTCTTTAAATCAAAAGCCGGAGGGCAAATATTGCCCTTATAAGAAGCAACCTCTGACTCAGTTTAAAACTCTTTGCCTTCACAACAAATTCAAGAACTACATCAAACATCTTTATTTTCCAAAAAAGACATTAAAATACATACATAAATTCATTCTTTAAACAATTATCTACAGACTATGGATAATTTGTACATTATGTTTGATTTGCCACTCAATGACTGTTTACATGATTTCCAACTGTGTGTGTGTGTGTGTGCGTGTGTGTGTATGTATGTGTGTGAGAATATTATTAATATTCAAAATAATTTCTTCTCAGCTGCTCCAGGTGAGTCTGAATCCCGACGGAAGAACAGCAGACTGAGCAGCGAATTTCACAAACACAAGGTTTGAAGAGGCTCTGAAAGGGGCGATGTTTGTCTCCTGCAAAAAGAAAACAAAATGTTACACATTCATTTGGAAAAGGTTATATGTGTTTTTTTAAAAGGCCAAAATTCTCACAAAGGTTTCATTTATTTAATCAAAAATAACGTTAAAACATTTTTGTTGTGCTGCGTGAAAGTCTCTTCACATTCCACTAATGATGATTAAAGTAAATGATCGAAATGTATTTATATGTATTTATATATTCTGGGTCAGGCAGAAGACTAAAAAAGGTTCACTCTGCTGTAGCAACCCCAGATTGTTTAAAGAGACTAAGCTGAAAAGAAAATGAATGAATGAATGAATGGATGAATGAATGAGAACACAAGGCCAATAATGTTATATTTGATCAACTGAATGCATCCCTGATGAAAATCAACGTATATGAAATGATTATGGGGCGCCACGGTGGCGTAGTGGGTAGCACGATCGCCTCACAGCAAGAAGGATACTGGTTCAAGCCTCGGTTGGGTAAGTTGGCATTTCTGTGTGGAGTTTGCATGTTCTCCCCGTGGTTGTGTGGGTTTCCTCCGGGTGCTCCGGTTAGGTGAATTGCGTAGGCTAAATTGTTCGTAGTGTATGTGTGTGATCGAGTATGTATGGATGTTTTCCAGAGATGGTTGCAGCTAGAAGGGCATCCGCTGCGTAAAACATATGCTGGATAAGTTGGTGGTTTATTCTGCTGTGGCGATCCCAGATTAATAAAGGGACTAAGCCGAAAAGAAAATGAATGAATGAAATTATTATTAAATAGCAATACAGATGAGTATTACAGGTGTGATGTTTTTACAACACGTACCAGTCCACAGTACGGCCCGACAGCAGGTGAATTGGCATCTGGTCCGTCGAACAGCTTTAGATAGTTGTTCTGACATTCTCCTGGGTCATCAATGCTGATCTGATTAAACGTGACTGTCACTACTCGGCCACTAGGAGCCCTGATCGACCACTCACAGGAACTACCGTTGGCGTAAGTTCCAGGGTAGTTTGGACTGGCGAAGGAGCCGTGGTCTCCGTATAACACACCACCACAACCTGGACAACAGTTAGGACTCGTATAAAGCTTATGGTGGTATATCAGATATGACATTGGTATGATATAATTAGTTAGAACTAGTGAATTGTAATGAATAATTTGTTTGTACCCTGCGGTGAGGAAGTCCAGGTGATCTCGAAGCCATTACGAGCTGAAGTGAAGTCACTCTTGAAGAATATGAAGAGCTGGTTGCTTTCTGGGAAGACGGGATTGGGAAGCGTGTTCCCACAATGCTTTCCTATTAGAGGAGATGTGGCGGTGCTGCCGTTTCTGACCTACATCAGCAGAAAGACATTAACGGAAGAGCTAGCAAACTGTTTTGTTTTATTTTTGCTGTTGAATTCAATTCAGGTTTATTTGTATAGCACTTTTTACTGAAATTTTAGTCTCAAAGCAGCTTTACAGAATGCATTTCAGGGTTCATACAGTCATGGAAAACCTGGAAAAGTCATGGAATATTGATATGACATTTTCCAGGCCTAGAAAAGTTTTGGAAAAACAGAAAAACCCACAAAGTTTTGGAAAAGTCATTGAGTATAGGATATTAACTTCTTTTCTGTCCTTGGCCAATCACATACTCTCACATGGTTAGTGCAGTGTAAGCATTATCTTAATAAATTTTACATAGATATAAATTGAAATTAAATAGATTGTTGCGTGTTTTACGATATGCCTAAATAAATTTGAACATGCATTGTTTTTCTTTTACCACACATATGTAAACATTGCATGAAACATTAGGTCATGAAAATTTACTTGAAAGTCTTAGAAAAATCATGGAAAAGTCATAATGAACATAAACACTGGGTCATGTGACATTTATCAAGGGTCAAGTGATAATGTAGCATGTTACGGTTCAGTTATCAATTTATTTTAGTGAATATTAATCAAATAATAATACATTAAATTAGCATAATAGTTGACAAAAAAAACTTTGTGTCAAGGTGGTTTAGTATGTTTTAGTTTAGGGATTAATATGTTTTTTTTTGTGGACAACTTAAAATATGTGGATATTTAGAGTTTGGTTTTATTTACATTAGCATTTTTTGGTATATAGTTTAATTTTAGTTTACTTTTTAAAAAATATATTTATGCATTTTATTTGTAATAAGTTTATTTACATAAGTTACTCAATTAAAAAAGTTTACAGTTCAGTTATTTATTTATTTATTTATTTTAGTGAATATTAATCAAACAATACATTATATTAGCATAATAGCAACGTTTGAAAAAAAGTGGTTGAGTATGTTTTTGTTTATGGATTAATATTAATGTTGTCTTGTTGTTTCATGTATTTGAATTTAATTTAATTTTGAATGGCATCAGTCAAAAACACATTGACATTTGTCAAGGGTCAAGTGACAATATAATAGTAGACAAATACTTTTTTGTGGTGCTGGTTCAGTATGTTTTACTTTAATGTTTAATAGTGTTTTTCTTGTTTGTTTGTTTTTTCTTACATTTTTATTTTATTTATTTTTAAATGTATGTTTTAGTTACTTAAAGTAATATTATTTTAGTTATTTTTTAAAGGCAATTCTTTAGTCAGATGTTTTTTTTTTCATTTCGTATTTTACTTTTTTAAATTTTAATTAATTAAAAGACGCTGGATCATGTGACATTTGTCTATGCATATTTATTTTAGTCAAATAATAAGACATTATATTAGTATAATAGTCTGCAAAAATATTTGTGTGCGGCTTTAGGTCAGTATGTTTTACTTAAGGATTTAAGATGTATTTTCTTTCTTTTAAAATATATGTATTCATTTATTTTTAATAATTAAAATAATTTCATGTTACTTAAAATTAAAAAAATGCAGTTTCTTCATTTTAAATTTTATTTTATATTTTAATTTAATTTTGAAAAAATAACTAATGAAAACACCGGGTCATGTGACATTATCTATGCTCAAGTGATAATTTAGTATATATAGTGATTTTTTTGTGAATCTTAGTCAAGTAATAGCACATTATTCATTCATTCATTTTCTTTTCGGCTTAGTCCCTTTATTAATCCAGGGTCGCCACAGCGGATTGAACCGCCAACTTATCCAGCATTTGTTTTACGCAGCGGATGCCCTTCCAGCCACAACCCATCTCTGGGAAACACATTCATACATTCTCATTCACACACATACACTATGGACAATTTAGCTTACCCAATTCACCTGTACCGCATGTCTTTGGACTGTGGGGGAAACCAGAGCACCCGGAGGAAACCCACGCAACCACGGGGAGAACATGCAAACTCCACACAGAAATGCCAACTGGCCTAGCCGGGGATCGAACCAGCGACCTTCTTGCTGTGAGGCGAACGTGCTACTCACTACGCCACCGTGGCAATAGCACATTATATTATAATAATTTTAAATAGCAGCCAAAAAAAGTAAATATGTTTTAGCTCACCTCAAGATAGTCAAAGTTGCAGGAAGGATGAGTCTCCACATCAAAACTGGTGAAGAAGAGAGAGAGGAAGCTGTTTTGAGGTGCCTGCAGGACGATACTGCACTCCAAGTTATGAGGATACAGATCAGGCCAGCCTGGGCTCTTCAGGTAACCATATTCCTGCTCATACACCCTACTGCAACCTGCATATACACTCAAAAATAGGAATCACAACAACAAGAGTAAACGCACTACCCGAAGCACAGGGAAAAGACTCACCTGCCATCTGATAGCTCAGACTAAACCCGTTTCCTGTCATGAAGGCCTCAGATTTGAAGGTGATGTGCATGGTGCGTCCATAACTGTAGAAATCTGGCACATGTGAGTCTGAGCTGCAAAATTTATGAGCCTGTCCGTAATCTCCCTGAGAGACAACACAAACGCGTTTCAGTGATTTTAATGACAGCAATGATCCACAAGTTAATAATAATAATGTAGTTATAAACATAAATATTAATGCAGAATGTTAAAATTGTATAAAAAATTAAGTAACGGCTAATTATATCATGAAGATAAAATAATAATAATAATAATGCACACAACAAAACAGAATGAATATATGGAATAAGGTTAAGTGATGTTGTAAAATAATAGTAATAGTACTTAGTATAACCTAAAATGAAAAAAAAACAGCCTTTAAAATAACTTAAAATTAGTTTAAAACATAATTAAACATAAAAAAGTTGAGTTAGTGTACGATTTTTATAGATATTAGTAGTGTGCTGAGTCTTAAACTGTGCAGTATATAAACTAAAATTACACTGCTCTGAAGGTTTTTCTTAAATAGTTGAGACAAACGCACACACATAACCACAAAATACAATCTGCAGGCGAATGTAACAATGAATGATAATAACACCAACAGATTTTTCTTTCATATTTTTTTCTAAGAACACTGACATCGCAAACTAAAATATTCTAATTTGTTTAATTAAACTATTATACTTTATGTCATCTATAAATTATGCTTTTTTATATGTATGAAGGTCACTGTACACTACAGCAGTGGTTCCTAACGTTTTTTGACCCCATTTTTCCCTGGAAAAAGGCCCCGCTCCACATTTAATGATATAATCGCTCATATAAGTTTGCAGTACGTATGACACAAAAAAGGTTGTTTTCAAACAAACTGTGTGTTTATTCCTATATCTAGAGATGTTTCTGCACAAATAATAGCCAAATGTGAAACATAAAAGCAAAACATCAGGAGGTCATTTGTGTTGGGTACACCTTCTGGTATTGGGGATGATTCATCTGCAAATGTCTTATTAATTTGGACGGCCTCATACATTCGTTAGCAAGAACTTTGGCGCAGATAATGCACTGTGGCTGGGTCAGGGACTCTTTGCTTCCAGAAAATGAAATAAAACCATAGTTCAGCTAACTATCTTGGTATTTCCTGCATTTGGTGGTTTCAGTACTGCTAGCATTGTGACCCAATATGTTTGGAGCTTCCTCATTTGGGTCCAGTATGCTTGGGTCATTACTATTAGCTGCTGAAGGCGAATCTGTCTTTTTTGTGGAGGACGAATTACAAATTTATCCATTTTTTGGTCAGCCAGGAAATAAACTAATGAAACATGGTCATTCTCCAAATTGTCCACTGCTAAAAAAATGTAAAAAATATGACATTACTCCCCACAGAGCTCGCTGAGGCCCTGTTGTGGACCAGGACCCCCCTGTTGGGAACTGCTGCACTACAGTATATGTAATTAAGATTGTGCCGTTTTGGTACCTGTCACTTTAAATTAAAATTTTAAATTATTTTAAATATAAAATCTTTTCAAAAGTGGTCAGAGCTAAAAACGCCTCTGCGTTAGCGCCAGATTCAAAACAGGACTAACATTATTTCTGTGAAAAAACTGATAATGTCAAATACTACTGGGATCATTTGTGACATTATCTTAGGTAGGTACAGTGTGAAAACTCTAATTGCAGATCACTGCTTCTCACTCAGGGCTGTCTATGCTAATAAGAGAGAGATTGCCACTAATGGGTGGGGATTTTCCTCTCCGATGACACATACAAAAAAGGGAGAATGTCAATCAAAGTGTTTCTGTTATTATGAAGTGTGATTATAAAATATAGAATTAATTAGAGGATGACTATATTCACACACTGTTGCCTCACGATTGTGTTTAAACCCCAATATAAAAGTCATTTTTGTTTAATAGGTCCCCTTTAAGTGTTACGATTGCAACTGGATCTCACCACAGGGAAGTCCTTAAACTCCAGGAAGTTGCTGGTGCAGCTCTGGCTGGTGTCCAAGTGGAACTGCTGAACAGACACTTTTACCCCTTCCTGAGACGGAGCATCCAGCACCCAGCGACAGGAGGTGAACGGCGGGTAAGCATTGGGATACAATGGAGATGTGATGGTCTGAGGTGTTTCTGTGGCATTGAAAGCTCCTCCGCAAAGACCTTAATTGTGGAAAAAGGACTTTCATGAGCATGACTGATCAACATAGAGTGATATGACAACAATCTCAGATACTGATAAAGATATACAGTTGATACTGTGATTCTTTTCTTCTTCTTCAAATATTTCCCAAATGACGTTTAACAGAGCAAAGAATTTTTCACAGTATTTTCGATAATATTTTTTCTTCTGGAGAAAGTCTTATTTGCTTTATTTTGGCTAGGATGAAAGCATTCAGGCGCCACAGTGAGTAGCACGTTCGCCTCACAGCAAGAAGGTTGCTGGTTCGAGCCTCGGCTGGGTCAGTTGGCATTTCTGTGTGGAGTTTGCATGTTCTCCCCGTGGTTGCGTGGGTTTCCTCCGGGTGCTCCGGTTTCCCCCACAAGTCCAAAGACGTGGTATAGGTGAATTGGGTAAGCTAAATTGTCCATAGTGTATGAGTGTGTATAGATGTTTCCCAGAGATGGGTTGCAGCTGGAAGGGCATCCGCTGTGTGAAACAAATGCTGGATAAGTTGGCGGTTCATTCCGCTGTGGCGACCCCGGATTAATAAACGGACTAAGCCGAAAAGAAAATGAATGAATAAATGAAAGCATTCAATTTTTTTAAAAGCCATTTTAAGGTTTATATTATTAGCTCCCTTAAGCAATATTTTTTTTTTATTGTCTACAGAACAAATCACTGTTATACAATGACTTGCCTAATTACCCTAACTTGGCTAATTAATCTAGTTAAGCCTTTAAGGGTGCTTTCACACCTGCTTTATTCAGTTCAGTTGAATCGCACTAGAGTTTGTTTTCTCTCCTGGTGCAGTTCATTTGGGCAGGTGTGAGTGTAGCAATTGCACTTTAGTGTGCACCAAAATCGGACCAAAAAAGCGTACTGAGACCTCTTTGAAGAGGTGGTCTCGGTACGCTTTCAAATGACGCCTGAAGCGGTTCGTTTGTGGTGTGTCCAAAAAAAAATTGTTGGTAGCGCTTTACCAACAGTTTTAAACAAAGAGAGAGAGAGAGAGAGAGAGAGAGAGAGAGAGAGAGAGAGAGGGAGAGGGAAAAACATTACCTGATGGATCATTGGTAATATTTTCGGAAGATGACCATGTCGCAGTTTAGCTAAAGTAACTCACGCTATCAAAGTGACATGCGATGCGCCTTTGCCGTTTACAATGCATTAAAACAGTGGTTCTCAAACGGGCTTTCATCAAGTGGTACACAGAAGAATCGGTGAATAATAAAATAATAAAATGAACCCTTTTTGTTAACCCTTTGACGCGTACGATAACACGCACATCAGAAAGCATTGGCTGTTCCCTGAAGCGTATGATTACACCGTTGTGTCAAAATGTTTACTTTAGTGCATCGCGTCATCAGATGTTAAAAAAATCTGCTTGGCACTGAGGATGAGGATGAGGCACGCGGCGCTTCTAGTGTGTGCGGTGCGGAGCAGGCACACACACACGCGCCAGAGAAGCCCTTATGTTCTGCAGACTAGTCCTGCAAATTCAGGAAGTTCCCCATGCTGCATCATTGGTAAAATAATTATTACGAACGTGTTTAAATGAGTGCTCATAGTTTGTGTAAAATAATGCGTGCTTTCGATATATAATGTTATTTGTTTTGTAAAGCAGCGTGGCTTTCGGTTTAGTTCGTTACCTCAGATTTCAGCTAATTAATTTGGGTGTGATTCAAATGGCGCGAGACACAGAACAGACTCAAGTAACTTTGCCATGCTTGAAGCAGTTTTCTTTTTACTTTTTTTAAGAACAGTGCCTTTTTTAACTAACTTCTAAAAGCACATTTTAATTTAAACTGTAATTTTTTTTGTCTGCAAGCACAGTTAATGTTCAAACTATTTATAATGTTTAAAGTGGCTGACAATAAAACTTATTTTTAATAACTTAATCTGCCTTGTTTTTGAACTGTGCAGTGCTGTAGCTGCTTAATTATGCCTACTAGGCTACTGTATTTCAATACCGGTCATTATGGTGGTACCTGGAGAGACAATTTTTTCTGAGGTGGTACTTGGTGAAAAAAGTTTGAGAACCACTGCATTAAAATATTGTTTTTCAGCCACAGCTTCACTTCATTCTCGAAATGTATAGTTCATCTAAAGTTATTTATACAAACTATATAGTATACTATGACCAGGGATACAATCAGCCAGCGCAGTCGTCTCTCCATGGTAAAAGAGCAACATTTTGTGTCTGCCGTTTTTTTTACTTGCAGGAGTTCCATTGGCATTTTCCCGCATGTAATTCTGACCAATCGAAAACCAGTTTAGGAAATTTGTTCAATAACATCTGGCCAATGAGTGATGTGGATTTTGTCACATTTTGGTGTGGAACCAAAGCAATCAGTGTGGTGCGAAATGACCCAAAAACGGCAGAAAAATGCTAAATGTATCATTTGTTGGCCTTGGTCTGGACCAAATGAACCGAACCACAGATGTGAAAGCACCCTAAATTTCACTTTAAGCCGATTACTAGTATTTTGAATAATATCTAGTAAAATATTCTGTACTGTCAGCATGGCAAAGATAAAGAAAATCAGTTATTAAAACTATTATGTTTAGAAATGTGTTGAAAATTTTGTTTCCGTTAAACAGAAATTGGGGAAAAATATACAGGAGGGCTAATAATTCTATATTCTATATCTTCAGGGTATTCATCAACAAATTCCTAATTCCTAAGCCTGAGTTTTGTAGCATTACCAAAACATCACCAGCATATACACAGATTTTGTGTTCTACTATAACTATCCCCTCTGAATCACCCTCCTGTTTAATCATTTGAGCCAATACATGTACACATAGTTAAGAAGAAGTGTAATCTCACTGTTCACTGTGCTGTAGGTGGCATTGAAGCCGCGGCGGGAAACTGTGCCATCCGAGATGAAGTGAACAGTCAGGAAGTTACTGGCCGAGATGAAGGGCGCAGGAATTACATCTCCACAGAACGTGCCGACCAGTGGAAAAATAGCACTGTCACCATCATAGATCTGCAGATAGAGGAGATACAGGTGAAGACAAAAATAATAATTATTTTTCAGTGAATTCCCAAGTGATGTTTCATGGAGAGATTTGGTTCAACGTTGCATGTGCATTACCCCAATTATTAGCAATGCTGTTTCTCTGGATAGTTTTAAGATGCTTCTTAAGACACATTTTTAGTAAAGCATTTCATTTGTGATTATCACTGTCAGTTTATATAGTTTGTTATTTTTTGCTTTTTTATTGTTTTATTGATTATGGTGGTGTGACTTTTTTTATGTGAAAAAGATTTCATGTGAGCTTGTAATTCTGGCTTGGGTTGCTTTTTATTTGTTGTTGTATATCTTGTAGCGCATTGAGTTTAAAGGTGCTGTATGGGTTTGATACCCATTGGTTGAACTAGGTATTGCACTCCTGGTTCAAAACACATGCAAGAGCAGGTTGCCAGATTGACGACACCAACAAAGGACGATTTAAGTCGTGTTCTAAATAAAAGTAACAGTACGCGGTAGAAGGAATATTCTCTATATTAAAAGGTGTTTTTGTCCTAACCACCACCTGAAATTTATATTTTAGAAACTGCTTCTATTTCTTGCAGCTGAACAACAGAAAACTATATCAATGATTACCTCAGGTACAACCAACCCAGGCTCATTGTGAAAACGTAGTCCCACGAACGTTTCTGGAGACCGCACATTATGTGGTCAGAGGTACATATGGCTGCGTTTCATTTTTTTAAACGAACGCTACGGGGCGGTGTGACGCCGTTTCTTTTCACGCTTACCAGCCGACCGCTCGCCTCATGTGGATGACTCTCCCATTGCAAACCAGTTTGACCCATTAGCTCGCCGTGTTCGTCGGCGGACTCAAGACGCAGAGAGGAGTTTCCAGAAAGCAGGTAAGACAAACACAGAATCCAAATAATGAAATAAACCAGTAAATAACAGGGTGAGAACGTGGTAAAGTCTGAAAATGTGGTAAAAATGAGACGAGGGCTTTTGTTTTATTCTGGATTGCTTTTTGAAAGTTGTTGGTTGGGTTTAGGGAGGTGTGTGTGTGGGTGGGTGGGTGGGTGGGTGGGTCAATCGATAAAATTTTGGTTGGGTTTAGGGAAGGGGGAGGGTGGGTCAGTCGATTGGATGGTCAGTCAGTCGTTCAGTCAGCCAAACAGTCAGCCGACAGCGGCCTCTGGTGGGTTTACGCAAGAACGGCAGGCGTGAACATCACTCGCGGAAGACATTTGAGATCTCAAAAAAGCATCCGCAGTGGCCTCTTGTGGATTTGCGAAAGCAAAAAGTGCAAAAAGACGTACCTGATGGGGCGTATTCCGCGGCCTCCAGAAACGTACTCAGGACCACGTTCTCAGAATGAGCCTGGGTTGGGTACAACTTATGTCCTTTATTCAGTGTTAAATGCTAACAATGTGAGTTTAAATGCCATTTAATGTGACATTTATTGCTATACTAATGAAAGTAGCAGCAGATAGTTCACCTCAGATCTCATAAAATAAAATAAAATAACTTTAGAACTGTAACTCAGAGCAAGCCAACACATATCAGTGATTAAGCATCTGGATTTAATAATGATTAATATTTATTAATTCAATTGTAAACCTTATCACTTAGTAAGTGCAGTAAGTCCACTATTCTGTGCTTCTGAATGGCTGTATTTAAATCTCTGTCGTGTTTCATCTGGTGCAAACAGCCCAATTGCTTATCACTGCAAATCTTGTCACGTTGCGTGTTTTTAGGACACAGTGTTGCACTGTAACCTGCTCACCTGATGTATGTGTTTGTAATGCTTATGTTATTTCCTAATTAAAAACCACCTCATGTGGAACTCTGAATCCACATCTCATTTCCAAGATGTCCTCGTTGCAATCTGTATCACGATGATGTACTGGACCAGGTCCAGGTGTAGGTGATCATCCATTACGTAGTGGACCTGGTCCAGTCATCAAGCTGCATTTCAGAGGCTGTTACTGTCCACTGGAGGTCGCATTTCAGTCATAGATGCATGATTTGAGAGCCTTCATGACTGAATGAATCAAAGGTTTTCCACCAAGGCAACCCGTGTGCTGAAACGTAATTTGCTGAACTGGCATTGGGCAGCTTAAAGGGACCAAAACAAAGACAGCATTCCAGGACGGAAAGCACAATTTCAAAGCAGAATATCTGATTTAAGCATTGTTTTTCTGATAAACAATGTATTGATATTATGGTATTTTTATGCTTTAGAAGAGTCAAAATTATACGGCACTTTTAAGCAAAGAGCATCATAAATAAAATGTATTACTATTCTTATTATAACCTATTAACTGTATTGTAGTTTTGCAGCTTTACAATTGGTTTCAATATATGTGATAGTAATTACCGTGACATAATCGTATCTGCAGAGGGTTCCAGTGGTGCCTTCAAGCTCAAAAGATGTAAATGTAAGGTTAATGGCTTTATTGACCTCCACAGCGATGGTCCACATACAGTCCATATGTGGCTCATATTGACCATTCATGTCAATATCAGGAGAACCAAACATTCCTGATGGGGAAGACAGGAAACCTCCACAGCCCTGCTGAGGACCTGGAGAGAGAGAGAGAGAGAGAGAGAGAGAGAGAGAGAGAGGGAAGAGAGAGAGACATTTAAAGAGCTGAAGCGTGTGCTTACAAAAAAAACACCTGGAAGAGGCAGCAGAGTCCACTAAATGTGAGTTTTTGTCTTTGTTTTTTTAGCTTTGTGGCAACATACATGATGGTATCATCCTATAAAAGAACTACAAGGAGATTTATTTAAAATGCTTCCAGAAAAGCAGAATAGAAGACTTTTTTGTGAAGTGAATCTTATTTATCTAAGAGAATTTCCTTTACATAAAGTCATACCATGAATGTAAATTAAAAACTAATTTATTTGTGTGTTTTAAAGGTGTAAAACCGAATTCAGTATTAATATTATAATTTACAAAAGTTGATATTAGAAAATTATATTGAATAAAATTATAAATTTTTTAAATCACAACAAATAGATAAATAAATAGTAATACTATTCTGTATAATATATAATTTATTTACATTTATAAAAAATAAAATTAATAAAATAAAATACGAATTATTAAAAAAATGTTATACACCGGAAAAATATATGTCTTGTTTCTAGTACAGATATATCAAGAAGCATTTTATCATGTAAAAGAATTTAGGTTTTAATTATTTTTAAAAATGTTGA
The DNA here is from genome assembly GCA_903798035.1 of Danio albolineatus. NCBI lineage: Eukaryota > Metazoa > Chordata > Actinopteri > Cypriniformes > Danionidae > Danio > Danio albolineatus. The sequence goes on along the minus strand of CAIGQQ010034268.1, from coordinate 3,910,640 downwards.
CAGAAAATGACTTTTCTGTTGTTTTTCTAAAAGCAAAACCAAATATATTTCACTGTCCCGAAAATGCTTCTTGATTTGAAAATTTTTAAATTTCAGGACAAGAAAAAAAATAAATAAATTTGCAGTGTAACTGTTTGGGCTGGGGGGTATAAAGGTATATATGGTTATGGTGGGATGAAGTGTGTACCATAAAAAAAATATTATTTCATGTATACAGCAAAATATAAATGAGTGGGCGTGGCCAACTCAAGTGCAGCATGCAGGAGGCTGAGATCAAGACGCTCTATGGAAGACTCGGAGACTGCCAATAGCTTGATATTTTCAACAAGAAATGATCACTTATTTTCAATATTTATTCAAGATTTGTACCCGTTTAATTGTTGTATTTTTTTAAGGAAAAAAAATGTTTTATAGTTCCTTAAAGTGTTTACAGGTTGTTTTTTCTCGTCTTTTACTGTTACTTACTTATATTTTTTATATCTGTGATATATGTTACTTGAGAAATGATTATATTAATAAGCTCAGTACACGTAAAACTGTCAAATGTGACATACAGTAGAATTTGTTGTTGATCTAAAGTCATATTGTGTTTACTATATAAATAAAGTTAAAAGTAAAATACAAAATAATTAATTAAGATCAAGACCTTTTTCTTTTCTTAAATATTCAAGTGTAATTATTATATAAGGCCCCATTGTACATTTTCTGGAGGAACTACCTTTATAAAATATACTATATCCTGAAATATATTGTTACCGTGAAATAAACATTCTCATTCTGTGAAGTAAAATGTTAGAAAGTGTAAATTAATCCAAAATCGAACCATCCACAAAATCCGGCCTTGATTTGCACATAAACTGCAGAACAAAATGAAAGAATGTGCAGTGCTTTACTGGCAGCACAGACTGATAAAGGCTTGTGTCTTGTTTTCTGCTATTGTGAATAATCGACGCTGACTCTTATTGTCTGAATGAGTTGTGTTGTTCACCAAGAACAGTTGGTGTTGTTGTAGGACGGGGCGGATCAACCACACCCCAGAGATGAGCTACAAAAGTGTTTACAGCTCAGTTCTTAAAGAGCCTGGTCATCCTGAAGTGACTGGTGGATAAGACGTCTCGGAGAAAACAAAGAACAGTTTACGACTCCTGAACGCTTTGTTCAGCCCTCAATGACATCTTTGTACCTCGCTATGTAATCATCCGTGCATTCTTATTTCTAGGCCAAAATGAGAACTATAAAGAGACAAGGTCATGTGTGAGTAACATAAATTCTTTTGAATTAGATGATGAGACTCATACTACTAAGCTGCCTATGTTTCTGTTGTGGAAATTGAATTAAAATAGATCTATTTTTATTCATCAATTAAACTTTATAATCATAGAAAAAAGGACTCAATAAAGGTCTGTTCAATGATCCAACTATATTTGCAAAACCTCCGGGCAGGTATTTTGGGCATTCAAGACCCTATAATTACTACTTAAACACTATGAAATCACAAATAAATATCATATATCAAATCAACAATAAAATCTTGTATAAACATTTGTGAACATTTTATTTTATGAACATAAATGTTGTTTCTTGTTGTTGTTACAAACGTTTCGAGATACACCTCGACATTTTTTTTACTTAAAGCTCAACTCCTTTGTAATTACATTGTGTATGAAGACCGGCGTAAAATGAAAAGCTGCTATTTTTAAGCTGGTAATGCTAGGAGCTATATGCTCAATCCATAAAAATAAAGGAATTTTGCTGGCAACAATAAACTTTTTATATTTTTCTCTCTTTTTTTTTTTTTTTTACGATGCTAATGGTCTAATCTGATTCAATGATCTATGCTAAGCTATGCTAAATGTGCACCCGCCAGACCTGGAGATCTGCTGAATGGATTCAAAAATGGTAAAACTCAACTGTTTAACTCTAGCAGAGCTTTAAATAATTTAAATAATTTTCAAAAAGTGGAGTGTTCATATATTAATAAGTATTTAAAAAAGGTTTAACTTTTTGCTTAGAACACCTTTGTTCTAAACCTATACCAATTTATTTGTATTTTTTGTTGAACCCGTAACGTTAGCAGGGACAAGAAACTGAATATCCAAATTCTTCAAAATATCTTCTGATAATAACTTCATGATGACACTACGTTTTGAATAAACTAGTTTTGAATCACTTGAATTTTTAATTTGAACATTTTTTAGAATGGCTTTACTTAACCCTCTACTGCATGGTGTTACCATAAAACAACATGATATTTATGTTAGTTTCCCTGCCGCTGCTTCTTTAAGACCAATGTTCTAATTTTTTTCTTGGAAAGAGAAGAGTAAATTTAAACAAAGTAAATAAACTATGTGAATAATTAAAAAAATCAAGTCAAACTAACTTAACAGTTCCAAGTTGCAACAGGTTTCGTCACTTTAAGTAAACTTATAATTTTTTAAATACAAGGGGTTAACTTTTTCTGATGTATGTTTTGCTCAATTTTATCAAGGAGACTGAGAAACAGTACCTAAAGTCTCACTGTAGGTTGCTCTCCAACCCTCCGCCGAAACCGACGAGTCAGTAACGAACTGCAGAAACATATGATTGGTCGATGACCTGAGGTTGGGTGGCAGTACACGTCCACAGAACTTCCCCATCAGTGGAGCAAGAGTGTTTTCTCCATCATACACCGCCACATAGTCAAAGTTACACGTCGAGGAGGCTTCCAGATTAAAAGAGTTGAACCTGTAAGAGATGTGAGAATGTGAGAACACATACAGTCATTGATGACTGCAGAAAGGCCCAATTTCTCAGAAATCGATACAATGTCTGGGAGAAGGGGTGTTTTCCTAAAAGAAAGCCTCTAGGGACAGATTAAGGATGAAGGGCTTCCTGTCTGACATCAATACAAGATCTTAGTAGGGTTTCGCAGACAAAGGGAAAGACACATGATCAATAACAGAATGCTTTTCTATCTGAGCATCTGTCTCTCTGTTTGAACACAGCTGTCTATGGATGTCTGATGGTAAAGATTTTAGTTTTTTGATGTGTACTTCGGCAGACCAATTTCGAAGGAAATAATGAGGTTCAGTAAAGAGACGGTAAATATGAAAGTAAAATAAGTGTAAAATGAGACTTCGAAATAGATTCTTTTGCATCAAAAGACATCCATAGTAGGGCTGCATGACACTGGAAAAATCTGACATTGGCCTATTTTAAACCACACTGGACTGAAATAAACTGGACTGGCACTGGACTGACACTGTTTCAGTTTAATATAACCTTCTATGTGAAGCTGCTTTGGCACAATCTACATTGTAAAAGCGCTATACAAATAAAGGTGAATTGAATTGAATATTTTGTGTTACTGTGGTGGAAATTTGTAATCTTGATGATCATATATTAATGATTGAAAATTATATAGTGATATAATAAACTGATTAAGGTTTTGCTAAAGTAAAGATCAAATGCATTATAATCATTGGGCTATTACAGCTGTGTGTAATCTACTGGTTGTTTAAGAGTTAAGGAGCTGTAGAGAAATTCCTATCTAAAACGTTGGAACATTGTCTTTAAAAACAGCTGTGGCCCATCCTTGTGATCCTTTCGCTCGCAGAGGCTGTCTGTGTGTAAACTGATCATTCTCCGTAGAATTAAAGCAATTAAAAGACAAACTTTGTTTGACTTTATTCAATTTCAGTCTTCACTTTAAAATGAATTTCTTGTGAACAGGAAGAAAATAATTTGCAATTACAGTTATACATGAATACAATATCAATAGATGGCTTGAATAGATCTATTTGGTAAGAGTTCATTATTTTAGATCAGGGGTGCCCGAACTTTAATCGAGGAAGGGCCAAAAACCAAATATCATTAGCTATGTTTCCATCCAGCCATTTGTATTTGCATTTTGGATATGCACATAAAAAATCAGTTGACAGAAAATGCTAATCTATGCTAATCTAAAATCTATGCACATCAGTGAGTAGGATAAACTTTTTATTCGATAAGAAAAGATGCGCATAAACTGTGATGGAAACACTTTTACCGTAGAAGTTCCAGTATGCACATTTAAAAAAGTCATGTGATTTTGTTATAAGAGATCATGTGATGATAAAAATGTGTGTAAATGGACAAACCAGCAGGCTGAACACATTGTAAAACATCTGAAATGTTGTTTTGGTCATTCTAAAACGCCTTGCCGTTTAAGTAGTTGTGTTATTATATTATTAATGACCTCCAGAATCAAGCGTCTGCCACCGCGCGTTCACTGCGTGTCAGGATTGCCTTCTGAGGCACAAGTCTTTTAGAAAAAAAAAATAAAAAGATTGACACAGCTTCTCCTACTGCAGCAAATTACGTTTTTACTGTTGATATTTGGCGCCAGTTAATCAGGAAGTGATAATTTTGTCCGCTTTGTCTGGTTGGATGGAAACGCTGCTTTATTCGCACGTCTTTTATGCGATAATCAAGTTCTGCGCATAAAGTTCATTCGCATTTTTTGGATGGAAATATAGCTATTGACAGCCGTGGGCCGAAGATAAATATACCAAACTATTTGACATTAAAGTTGTCATGGGTAATTTCCTAATTTATTTCCTAATATTTCAAAATAAATAGAAAACTGTACTTTGAATAGTATTACCTAATGCAGTATAACTTTTTAAAATTACAGCTATTGCAATAAAAACATAAACAATCACATTTATAACACAGCGAAGTTGCTCAATGTTGAATACATAGTCTAGCAGAATAAGAATATGCCTTTGCCTTGATTTGCTCACCATAGTCCTCTATCCGTTGAGTGATAGTATGTGCATTAGCTTAACAATAAAACCAACAAATAAAAGGTTCAATTAACTTTGAAATGACAATCTTCTCAGAAGGGATTGCGGGCCAAATTAAAGGTTACTATGGGCCAACTTTGGCCCACAGGCCCTAGTTTGGGCATCTCTGTTTTAGATTGATTGGAACGATTGACACCCCTTTGAGTAAAGGAGCCAATAGTTGATCACTATAGACAATCATTGTTCTTTAGACAGTTTCTAAATGTAAATGTAAATTCTAAATGTAAATGTAAATGATTCTGTAGAAGGGGGAACCCTTCACTTTACATAGAAAAATCCAAACGAGCACAGATAAAGTGAAATAAACATTGCTTCACCGGTTTCTGGTGAGTCTAACAGTATTCAGGTACAGACATTAAATAATCATATGTAAAATTCCACTACATAGTCTTCATTGTATAAATAAAATAGAAATATTCATCTTTATTAATTACAAAAAAAAAATTATTAACATTTCATGTAATGACCACAATCTTGAAATGACCACAATCTTAGAAAAACACACACACACAAATGATAAACTTCCATCTATTATGTTTTACCTCTGCAGTGACTCCACAAATGTGTTCTTCACAAATTCTTACGCAAATGTGGCTCCTGCTCAACTATAATACCTTGCAATGTGATTAATATGGATGTGCATATTCCGATGTCTATGCTAAAATGATATATTGTGCAGTCCTAATGCAAAATATCAGTTTATCAAAGATAACAGAAGATATTTTTAGGTACTGTTGATCAGACTCACTTGAGATTGATGACCCGGTTGTTGCGGACATATATGTGGTACGTGCAGTTGATGTTGTGATGGTAGTTGGAGATAGAATGAGATGGACTGCCGATTGTTCCAGCGGTACCATTAAACACGCCACCACATGCTGATAAAACACAGACGCACATACAATTACACACATATCATGTACAATTGACTCATCTGAACCAACACGTGGGGCTAAAACTCAAAGAACAGGGCTATATTTATTGAAACATTCATTTAAAGCAGGGGTTCTCAAAGTCTCAATTCAAAGGTCCAAGTCTAAATGTTCAAGGTCTGGAAAAGTTGGTTTTAAGTAGAGCCACGTGGAATCTGCACGCACAGATTTCCGCAGATTTTTAGCCCATCGTTGATTCTGTTTATTTACTTGAGTAAATGTGTGTACATTTATATTTATTGAGTTATTATATTAATTTCAGTATAATTATTGACTAATATGAAAATAACCATGATTTATTTACAATACAGTTTGTAAAGTAATATTGTAAAGTAATAATGTCTTTTAGTAGATCTATTATGTGACAGACTTGCTTTATTTACCAAATTAAGTTGAACTAATTGGATTTGCATTGTAAACATTAAATAAAAGTTAAAAAGGTATTATTTTTGTTTCATATATCAAGGTTTTAGTTATATTACTCCTATAATCATTCAGCATAAATCCACAGATTTTTAAAATAAATTCTCAGCATAAATAGCAAAAAAAAAATGTACGCAGGTTCTGTCTGGCGCTAGTTATAAGCAGATGTTGTGGGTAATTAGTTACAAAGTAATCATTTGTTACTGTAATTAAATTACTTATATGCTGAAAATGCTTTTTTAGGCCATCTTATTATAATTACTGATAGTCAGTGTTGGGGAAAGTCACTTTTTAAAGCAATATATGACAATCTTCCATTACCTCTTTAATAAAGTAACTAATAAAGTAACAAAATAACTAATAAAGTATTTAATTCCC
>CAIGQQ010034268.1:3877671-3904071 GCA_903798035.1 Danio albolineatus | reverse complement strand
CAGTGTTGGGGAAAGTTTCTTTTTAAAGTAATATAGTACAAGCTTCTATTACATCTTTAATAAAGTAACCAAGTAACTAATAAAGTAACTAATAAAGTAACTAATTCCCCTCAAACGTGAGAGCTGACAGTCAATACATGAGAAAAAAAAGTAACTGGTGTAACATTTTGCAAAAGTAGCTCAGATATTTTCTTGCAAATGAAAAAAGGTATGCATTACTTTACTAGCTACTTGAAAAAGTAATCTGATTACATAACTCAGGTTACTTGTGTGCATTTCCCCAAAAATGATCATTACAAAACAAACTGTACATATAATGCAGGACATTTGGTTCTCTAAATGCTATATTGACAATAATTACCAGTGTTGGGGACTGTTACATTACTAGTCACTTGAAAAAACAATCTGATTACATAACTTAGGTTACCTATTAGATAAACAAAGATCATTGCAAAAAAAAATGACTCCATAGTATAAAAGAATAATCAGTGTAAAAGAATATTCAGTAACTCAAGTGTTTTTGATTGGCTGTGATGTGGGTGTGGCTTAAATAGAGGATGTTTGGTGTGGGTGTGGCTTGGAGGTAGACGTGTGCTAAAGTGAGTTTGGGTTGTTTATCATGACAGTAACGCAGATCTGATTCACTGAGTGGAATGGGTGGAATGAAAGCACGCTGCACTTTTTGAACAATATGAGGGGATTTGGGAGAGTATGCAAATATGCAAGAGAATTCTATGGCAGATTCCACAGCTACATCCACACACTCATTCACAGTAAATGGGGCACAACAGAAGCACAGTCAATACTCTATGACTGGGCTTCTCAAAGTCTGGACTCCACATCACAGAAGTCAATCTGGACTCTTTTATATGTCATATTTCAAGAGCACTATTTGTGTGCAAGGGACTTTGATAAACACGTTAAATTTGTAGTATTTTAATGTCTTTTCAGTGATGTTCTGAAATGGAACCATTTCTCACATTAGGTTGCACATTAGTTGTGCTTCATCTACAAAAATCGCTGACTCTTAATTTATTTTGACTTCATTTTGTTAATTACTTGACTTGATACTACATGAAATCCCCATAAATCTCAATGCATAGACATTAGACAACTTACATTCATCTGTTTAATTATTTAAATTTGCAGTCAAAACCTGTAGCTTTATAATAAAAAAACTGTAAAAAGATAAAAGTTTAAAGGTGCAGTATGCAAGTTTGACAGTGGTTGAACTAGATATTGCACTCCATAATCAAAACAAATTCAAGCGCTCTGTCTCATTTCAGAGTCTGCTACTGTCCACTTGAGGTCGCATTTCGGCAGCGGTGGAAAGAGTCCTGAAAAATCATACTCAACTAAAAGTATCATTACTTGCCCAAAAATGTATTGCAAGTAGAGTAAAAGTATTTGTTGTAAATATTACTCAAAGTATGAGTAAAAAGTAGCCCTTTTAAAAGTACTCAAGAGTAGTGAGTATTACGCTGTGAAAAAGTAGTATTACGCGTATTACGCTGTGTTTCCACATCCCTGCACAAACAACAGGTTGTGTATCTAGGGATCTTTCTATATTCGTTTGTTCCTTCCAACCTTCCTTCAATTATTTGTTTGTTCTCTCCTTCCTTCATTCATTTGTTTGTTCCCTCGTTCGTTCATATTTTTGTTCCTTGCTACATTAGGTCCTTTTGTTCATTCATTCGTTTGATCGTTCCTTCCTTCCTTCCTTAGTTTGTTCAGTCCTTCCTTAAATTCTTCCTTCATTCGTTTGGTCCTTCCTTCTTTCCTCCCTCCATTTGTTTGCTCCTTTCTTTCATATTTTTGTTCCTTCCTTCATTAGGCCTTTTGTTTATTCGTTCATTCGTTCGTTCCTTCTTTCAATCCTTAGTTTGTTCAGTCCTTCCTTGAATCCTTCCTTAATTTATTTGGTTCTTCAATCCTTCCTTCCATTCCTTGTTCGGTCCTTCCTTTTTATTTGGGCCTTCCTTCCATTCTTCATTCATTCCATTTAGTTGTTTAAGGCTGTTTGGTGATTTCAGTCATCATACAGTCGACATCCATAATTTTCAGGGACATGCAGTCTATAAAAAGTCTCTGGATCATTGCATGTAAAGATTTTGGACATCTTCTCGGACATTTTTAATGTTTCCAAAAGGTTTGCTGCATTTATAAAGCGCCCATGTCTTGAGGTTGTTCAGTATGATGTGATTTACTTTCTACATGTGATTTAATTGGACAGGAATCACAGGACTGATTTTCCTACTTTAGACAATGACTATAGACAAGAAAGAAATAAAGTAGTGACTGCAGGATGAAGTGAAGTAGTGGAGTAAAAGTACCGATACTGCACTAAACATGTACTCAAGGGAAAGTAAAAGTCCACATTTGTAAAACTACTCAGTAAATTATAATTCCTGAGAAAAACTACTCAATTACAGTAGTTTGAGTATTTGTAATTAGTTACTTTACACCACTGCATTTCGGTCACAGACACATGCTTTCAAAACCTTTCTGAATAAATGAATAGAATACGCGGTTTTCCGCCAAGGCAACCCGAGGTGCAGAAACATAATTTGCTAAACAAGCATTGGGCGGGTTAAAATTACCAAAACAAAGATAGCGTATTTTCAAAGCAGAATATCTTCTTCAGCATTGTTTTTCCAGATAAACAAGAATGTTCACTTATTTCTGCAAACATATTATGATGTTTTCAATGCTTTAGAAGAGTCAGAAACTTACATACAGCACCTTTAATTTATATTGTCTATCAGTTGAGATTTATAGGGATTTCATGCGTATCGAGTCAAGTAAGTAAATTATTCATTAAGTAAAAATAAATAAATAAATAAATTAAGATAATGTAATTAGATAAGACATTTAGATACAATTTTACAGATGTAATTAGTAATTTAAAAATGTAATTTTTTCATTAACATCCATTGTCATTAACTATTTTCTTGCTTTATTCATTGTTTTTTTTTTTAAGCGCTGTTCAATTGTCTTGATAAATGCAAGTTGCTTTAGTTATTACAAATTATACTGTAAAATATAATTGTATATAAAAAATGCAATGACTCTACTTTTCTGAATTAATTAATACAGAACTATTACATTTATGTACAGTATTTAAGGCTAATACACTATCAGCAGTGTTGGGGAAAGTTACTTTTTAAAGTAATATAGTACAATCTTCCATTACCTCATTAATAAAGTAACTAATAAAGTAACTAATTCCCCTCAAACAGGAGAGCTGACAGTCAATACATGAGAAAAAAGTAGCTGGTGTAACATTTTTGCAAAATATATATACTATATATATAATACATATACTTGAAATGTTTGTATGTATGTGAAATGTATGTGTTACTTGACCAGTTACTTGAAAAAAGTAATCTGATTACATGACTACTTGTAATCATGGTTACAAGTAGTCTACAAGTAATTACATCTACAAGTAATTACATGACTACATGGTAATCATGTACATGGTTACTTGTGTGCATTTCCCCAAAACTGATCATTACAAAACAAACTGTACATATAATGCAGGACTTTTGGTTTTCTAATGGCTGTACAGTGGTACAGTGGTACGGTACGGTTCTGTACGCTTTTAGGGTCGTTTCCACTGTCTAAAAGCGTACCGAACCGAACCGTACCGTACCGTACCACTTTTTGGTCACCCTTTACAAAGGGTACCAAGGGTACCAAAGGATGACCAAAAGGCGGAGCTAGACGTGCAGCTGAACGTTATTGGTTTACAGAGATACGTCATTCACTCACGCAACAAGCCAGAATGAAAACAAAGCACCCGTCATGTTTAAATGCACAGCCAAGCTACAGTATTATACCAAAAAATATATACATATAATAACGCGCCTTGGTCGACCCGAGCTCGAACAAACATTGTCGTTGTCTTGATGAACAGCCACAAAGCCAAGAGAAGAGCAGATTCTCCCCTGTGCCCCGTAGTTTTTTTACGAGCCAGTCTGAATCGCGGGCAGTTTCGCTTTCTCACGTGTGCGTCTACAGTATATCTGAAATAACAAACTTCTTGAGCTGATGATAACAACCTGCGCTTGATTATTGACGTGCTTTTGAAACTCGATCCTTTCAGAAACAGAGAAACGCGAGACTGACGCGGGAAAAAACAAAGGAGAAGCCGGAAAAAAACGAAGGAGCAAATTATTTTTACAGCAAACATGAACAAACTGCCGCGTTTAATTATTATCATCACCTTCAGGACTATTATGAACTGGGAATGACGGAATTACTCTCTAACAAGAGGCCACATGTGCAGGTGAAGATTAAAGATACAGATGAGAGGTTTGCACTGACGGTGGGCTGTATTTTCATGTTGTTTTTGAACCTAAATAAGAACTAAATGTCTGCTGTGTGTAGTTGTTCTGTAATTGGTAACATATCGGAGACTGTAAGGGGCTGTTCATATATGTTGCGTTTATTTATTTATTTTATATAAATTGCAGACAGTAGGCTATCCCACATCATTGATCTAGTTATAATCAGATAATGTTCATAGAAAGGTTAGTAACGAACATTTATACACCAGTGTTTATGTGTATAATAAAGCCTCTGTTTTGTGAGAAGTGCTTCTCATATGATATGTGAACGACCCCTACAGCTTTACTGTGAGAATGATGTCGACTGAAACTTTCTGTCGTACACCACGCCCACCAAAAGAGAACCCTTTAGCAGTGGAAACGCAAGCCTAACAAAGGTGACTCGTACCGACCCGTAACGTACTGTACCACTCAGTGGAAACGGACCATTAATACCATACTGACAATTTAGAGAACCATGTACAGTTTGGCTGAAGCTTACGTATGGTTGTGTATTCTGCCAGGAAGCCATTGTCATGGACGATGGAATCAGAGTAGAAGTTGATGAGCATCGGTCCGAAAGTGGTGAAGATCCCTGGGACTGTATTTCCACAAAGAGTAGCCAATGGTGCACTACTGGCAGTGGTGCCGCTGTAGATCTTTACGCCATCATAGACACATGTGGAGTGTGCTAGAGAAGATGGAGCAGGTTAATTATTCAGCTTAAGGAACTTCGGCATTCTTGTCTAGTTGTTATTAGAACAAAATATATAAAACAAAGTGCATACCCTCTATCTGGAAAGTTCTGAAAGTGAGTACAACCACGAACTGTTCTCCAGCATTGATGAGGTAATTACAGTTGGAGTTTGCTGGGTAGTGGTCTGGGTAGTTCGGGGATACTACACGGCCAGATGAGGCTGTGAAATTGGCTCCACAAGCTAAAAGATGGTATTGAATAGAGACATGAGTTGAATTATTGACAAGTTAAGAACAAAAACAGCCACACACACTTAAGATACACACTAGTGTAGAATGCAGCGGAGAAGCCTTTTCCGGGTGTATCAGAGGACTGGAAACGAGCTGTAATAACATTTCGGGGTGCAATGATCGCAGCAGGGGCTGTAGTGCCACAGCCGGTGGCCAAGAGATTCTCATCATTCTGAATGTTGTCAGACCACATCTGTCAGAGAAACAGAAAATGTAAAACACAAGGAGTGTAACAGTAGAGTATAATATAATTAGAACTGGGCAAGTTAAAGTGTTATTAACACTTCAACGCATTAATTAATTAGCAATGACAATTATTTGATCCAATGTTAATGCAGTTATTATTATCTTTAAGTACTTTAAAAGACTCAGCATCACTCTGAATTATATGTCTCAACCTATGAGAATTTTTGGAAAGGGTCTGAAGGGTTCACTTCACAGCTAACGTGAGGCACTGAATCACTTGCTCTCGTTTACTCAGGGAATGTTTTTCCACTTCAAGCTATTTTTCTCTTTGAGTTGAATTAAATCATGGAAGATGCGGTTGAGGTGAATTTATCGCGTTTGCTGCAAATACATCACACATTCTGCGTCATTTGTTGGAAATTCGCCTGTATTTGTGTATTTGCATTGACTTTGTACTCGCGAAAAATTATTTTTGCTTTTAGTGTGAAACCAGCATAATGATATGCTGCAGGGAAAGACATTGCGGAAATCCGTTAATGAACGTTCTGAAGTGAAGATTTTAGATCAAAATAAAGATTGGTTTTGGATTTAATTTGATTACATTAATGTTTGAGTTAAGATTTACAATATATTTGTAGCTGTTAATAAGGGAACACTGCAATAAAATCACCAATACATACAGATGTCTCTAGTTCAGAACGTCTTTTTTATCGCCGTTCTTGATGCCGACGTGGGGGTATTTACATGCGCCAACAGCTTTTGGCCTCTGGGTGGCGCTTTAACCATAGATTTTCAGCTTTGCCTTTCCAGAATAAGACTGTACTATACGTGTACGGTACCTTATGTGATAGGGTGTGTTCAATTAAGTTATAATTTTGTTGGTTTATTTTAGTTTTCTTAGCAATAAACATGATTTTACAGTACTGTTTAAGAAAATATACAATCCATGGTGAGAAGTATAGCCCTAGGCTGCAAAAATTAAGCAAACATAAGAATTAAGTTTTTCAGCCTTTATAGTGCCCTAATAAATTGCACTGGGGTGAAAAGAATGTTTCGATTTGTTTGACCATCATGGTTTGTTTGACCATCATGTGCACAAGATATAAAAATCACGGCACAGCACACAGTACAAAATAATATTAAGGTTATCGAGCCGATGGAGCCTGTCACCTGATCGCAGTATAACTTGCTTTATCAATAATTATTATTTATTATAGGTTAGGTTACAAATATTTGACCAACTGCCACTACATGTAAAACACTCTCGTGCACTCAAAATAGGTTCCCTTTTGCCATTAGTGGTGCTTATGAAATGAAATAAATGGCCATATCCGCACACAAAGTTAGCCGCATTCTCTATTCATTTCTCTTTCACACGCATGAAAAGCGAACAGCCTGCATAAAAAAAAATAATCTGCTTGTTTAGAATAGCGCATTATATTCTTAAATGTCTAATAAGGATAATATTACGCTAATAATAAATCCATAATGCTGGGATGCGTTGTGCTTTGACTGGATATCTAGTTCAAAGCCAAAATTATTACCTGTTGCACGGCATAGGCTAGCCTATAGTATGATGTAGGCAGAGACATTATGGACATCCGTGAATGAACGTTCTGAAGATTTTAGATTGAAATAAAGATTGTTTTTAGATTTAATTTAATTGCATTAATGTTTACGTTAAGATTTACAAGACATTTATAACTGTTAATAAAGGAACACTGCAATAAAAACACCTATACATATGCTGTAGGCAGATTTGTCGCAGAAATCCGGTGATGAAACCATCTTAAGTGAAGTAATTGATTTTTGATTTAAATTAGATTTCGTTTGATTCCATTAATGTTTAAATTAGTATTTACAAGATATTTGTAACTGTTAATAAGGTGATACATACCTGTTTAAAGTGTTAATTTATTTTATTCATATACCAGAGCATTAAATGTAAAGTAATGTGTAATACACTGATTTTCAATTCATTGTTGAATTTAGCATACAAGAATGCATCCAAAAGATTATTCTCCGTTAAAATTTTTAATGGTTGCCCAGCACTAAACATAATGAAGGACTACTTACAGTTACCTTGACTAAGAAAGACTATGGTTTACCTTGATATAACTGTTTTGACACTGTCCACTCGAGTCTGGGATCTGGAAGTCACTGGCAAAGCCCATCTCCAGATGGTTTCCATCATGGGCAATGATAGTCCAGGAACATTCGATATTAGCTGGGAAATTCTGAGGATAATTGGGAGATTTGATGGTGCCTGTATCAGCATGGATAATACCTCCACACCCTGAAAAAGGGGAAATTACTTCAGTTCAATTGAAACCTACAGAATGGGAAACCTACAGAAAGTACAGTTGATGTATACCCGTTGAGTCTGTTGACCAGGTGGCAGTAAATCCTCCTTTGGACACTGTATGATCAGCAAGGAATACCACAACTAACTTGTTGGAGCCTGATCGGATTGTTCCTGGAGAGTTGTGGCCACAGTATTGACCAATAATAGGGGATCCTGACGAGGCTCCATTGAAGATGGTCACAGAGTCCCAGACGCACTGGTTGTGCTCCTCCACTTCAAAGTATGTGAATGTAAGCTAGACAAAAGTATATGCAAATGATGTTATCGATCAATTTCAGTGTTGAGGTCTAAAGGAGACACCATCACAAGAAGCGGTTATAACTTACAACAACAGTGTGGCCCACTGGAGCTTCAAGAAGCCATGTACAACGGCTCGGACTGGGGTAGGCATTGGGATATCCAGGGCTGGAGATGACACCTCCATCTCCACTTTGTGTCCCTCCACACTCTGAGGAAAATCAGTTAGTTGAGCTCAAGTGCAACTGAGATTGATTTAAAGTCTGCGTGAACCAAAAGTTTCTGACACTTTTATTTCAGTACTGTATGTTGAGGTGCTTTCAACAGAAAGGGAATACAGAAGAGAGAGCATGGCTTCTATTTTGTATTTCATTCTCTCATAGCAAACTAACAGTAACAGGGGCATGGTTAAGAATATTGTTGTCAAACTGACATCAACAAAGAGACCACCACTCCAAACGCAGAAGCAAATGGTCAGACTTTGCTTGAAGATTACCATAACATTTTTTTTTTATTTAGTAGATTAGCATGGATTAATTGTTCACCTAAAGAATAACAATGTGCGCTAGCAAAATACACATTGCAAAATTTGATTTCACACAGAGTTTAAGTGTTACTGAGCAATAGATGGTACCTGAAAAGTAATATGTTGCCTTGAAGCCGAGGTCACCCACAGCCTCATCAGACAGAAAGTGAACCCAGAGACCAGGGGTGGACACCACTATGGGGACTGAAGGAGGGGTCTGTCCACATAAACGAGTCAACAGCTCTCCATTGTGATCTCCTGTATTGGAAAACATGCAATAAATGTTTGTTTTTAACTGATTCCCACCAGCATTTTTAATAATTTATTAGAATAAAGAGCAGAGACTCTGATTTTAGACAAAAAAAAAGCATTTATGCTAGCTCTTTGGGAAAAGTGCATTCTAAATAAAATGTATTATTATTATTATTATCTTCATTTGTTAATTTTTATCACCTCTTAAATGCAGAGAATTGCTAAATAGAATCAGAAATGATTTAAATCAGAAATCTTAAATCAGAAATGCTAAATAATTAACTGAGAGAAAATACAAACAAATACACACCTGTGTGGTTTACAGGGACTCCCCACAGGTATAATGTATTTAATGCTGTAAAAACTGCTTATTATATGTCCTTACCCTAACCCTAAGCTTAAAAATAATAAACTGGCAAATTTTAAATGTCAAAAGTAAAATAGGATTTTTAAGCATTTTGAATTACAAGTACACAAGCCATGTCCTCATAAACCACATTAATAGCGTACAACTAGGTTATACCCTTGTCATTAAACAATATGATGTCCTCGTAAAAAGTGGAGTGGATCATTTGGCTGTGGAAAGCCCTAATAAAGAAGAGAATAAACCAAAGGAAAGTTGTACTCTTCATTTTTACATGCAACCTGATATAGACTTTCTCGATTGTTTCATATTTTGCTGATCCAGAAGTCCTGTAACACATTCAGGACATGCACTTGGGCTTCGTTTACTGTAATTTTGCCTCGTAATTGATAAGATATCTCATCAACGGTGGGGAAAGAGTTAAATGGTACATTAGAAAGTGTTTTGTGTCCCTCATAGTGCATTTGGAAACTCTTACCCAGTCTGAACTCCAAGTAGTCCCACTCACAGGTTTGATGGTGCTCTAGATGCAGCTCGTCTATAATAACCACAATGGAGGAATTTGTGTGATGTGGGTTCTGGATCAGCCATTCACAGTTCAGGTTGTTGCTGTAGTTTCCATTGCCAAAGTCAGGCGAGGTGAAGTTTCCAGGTTCAGTGAGAATCCCACCGCACACTTCAAAGTGCAAAGATTCACAAATCAAATCAGGACCTCCCAAAAATGTTTAATTTAAAGCCAAAGTTCTTCTTTCCTACCTGCTGGCTCCTCTGATGAGTAATCTGCTGTGAATCCACCATTAGACACAGATGAATCTGTGCTGAAAATGACTGTCATAGTATTCCCTGAAGATTTGATCTGGGTACCAGCAGGGACAGTACCACATAAACGATCCAATCGAGGGGCACTGGGTGACAGACCATTCAGGACCTACCAATCCAAGAGTCGAAATAGCTGTGCTGAATCTCGGAATTGAACAATACCCACAGAAAGCAATATACAGGATGACCCCATCTAAAACATACAGATAACCTCACCTCCACAAAGTCAAATGCGCAGGTACTTTGGTCCTCCAGCCTCAGGTCATTAATTGTAAGAGTGACCCTACGACCATGAGGAACAGTGACACTCCAGCGACAAATTCGGCTGTGTGGGTACAGGTTGGGGTAGTTGGGAGATGATATAGTCCCGAATGGTGCATTCAGATCTCCTCCACATTCTACAAGAGAACCCATTTGTTTTTATTATCAGATAAGGTCCATATTTGTTATCCTAAAAATGGTCAGAAACCTTACACACTGAGTCCCATGTTCATTAATGAATTATGATGCTTATGTGTTCGTTTCTGTTTATAGATTTAACACTTGCCTTCAACACTGGCTTCAAATGATAAGCTGAACCCTCCAGCATTCACGCTTGAATCACTGACAAACTTTACATAGGCAAAACTGTCTCCAGTGTCCATGGGAGTCGGAAGGTTGCTTCCACAGTGTTTCCCCAACAGGCGACCTAGTGAGAAGACTATGTTACATTACTACACTCAGAACTTTTTTTGTGTAGGGAGTGTGTAGGGAGATCCCAAACCTGAAGCATTGTATTCACGTATCTCAACATAGTCATTGTTGCAATTGGTGGAGCTTTGCAAGTCAAAGGCGGTGTAGGTGAGGGTAATATAGTGTCCAGTGGGACCTTCTAGGTACCATTCACAGTTAGAGTTGTCGGGATAATTGGAGCCAGGATAACCAGGGCTTCTGATGACACCACTTTGACCAATGTAGGTACCACCACATGTTGCTAAGAAGGACAAAATACCTTTTTAGTCATTGAAGCTTGGAGTAAATGGTTGGAATGTCAATGGGATTCCAAATGGATTACCAATGGAGTACTTGGCTTTGAAACCAATATGTGTGACACTGGTATCAGTTCGGAAGCGTATATACATGGTGGTGCCAGAAGAATGCTGTGTAGATGGGCGGGTGTTGCCACAAAGTCTGCCAATCAAAGCATCATCTGATGTGGGACCATCCCGGATCTCAATGTAATCAAATAAACACCTAGGAGAAGATTGTGATTATTCTAAATGGTTAAATCGTGGTAGCAAACGTGAGCAGTTTTATTGTTCAAATTGAACGTACTGTTACATACCCAGAATGAGGTTCAATGTAGAAATCATCTTCAAAGTCAAGTTGTACAGCCTCCCCATTGGGAACAGTGATAATCCACACGCAGTCGATATTTTGGGGGTAGTTTGATGGATAGTCAGGAGACGTGATGTATCCTGGTGGATCTCCATCATTAAGCTTAATGAGACCACCACAAGCTGGAGACAAACACCATGATTTACTCTTAATTTAATGGTAATCGTTTAATATTGAATTGATCGAAGGAGTGTTACAGTTCAGTACAGCGTACAGTACGAATCGGTACAGGTCACCCTAATCAGGCTTGCATTTTGACTGTCAACGGTACCTTTTTGGTAGGCTTGGTGTACACCAGAATGTTGCGATTAACGTTATTCTCACATTACAAGAATAAAGTCGTAAAAGCCATCTTTTGTAAATTACAGTTCCATATATACACACGGTAAGCACATATAATTAGAGGTGAAGGTGGCACCACTTCCTCTCTCCTAATGTTTTAAATGCCCTCGTAAATAACAATAGACAGCCAATTCTGCTCTTCTTCTTGGCACAAAAACACAACAACCCACATAGCAAAATATCTCTGGCCCAGCTCTGGCCCACACAATCAGCTTTTGCTTGGCCCACATGCCGTAGTAAATTACGGTACATGACTGGACCAAATCTAGCTTCCAGACAAGGGCCAAACATGGACCATATCTGGGCCAAGACTCAGCCAAGTTAATCACCCATAATTGGGCATGAACTGGGCCAGATATGTTGGTGTGTTACTACAGCAAGGAAATTGGTAAACCCATGAATCATTGCACTTTAGGCGTGCTATGGCCGTGCTTTTTCCTCAAAGTGACCTGATAGGTAAAATTTATTTTTTCTTTTCTTGAAAATAAAAAAAAAATGTATTTTAAATGTGGGTCAAACTGGCCAAACTTACTGGCCCACATATCAGTTAATAACATCTGGCCCAAATACTACATTTTACATCTGGCCCAAGTATTGTGTGCCGCCTTAAAGACGGTGCCACCTCTGCCAAACTAGGGCCATGTTTGGCCCACATGCCGTATGCCAGTGCCGGATGAATGCCTGCTCTGCCAGATTCATGCCAAATCTGGCCAGAATTCTTTGCTAGTAGGGAAGGTTTGAGTTCAGGTTGACCACAGTTTATGGTCGCACACCATCACTGTATTATTACGGTGTCACCTCTCGGCTGTGTATTTAGAAATCCTTCCTGTGCATCAGGTGTTGTCATTGCACATATTGGTGAATACAAAACAATAGCATTCAGCTGCAAGTCTAGCTCCAGTCTTTTGGTATTGTTCTGTTGTGCTAGGTAAAGCAAACAAAAACAGAAGCGTGCGCACATCTAAAAATCTCGAAGGCAGGTGCTCCATCAAAAATATACTCAGTAGCAAAAAAATCAAAAGAAAATCGGCACACTGACACTTTAGCTCTGAAAAAAATCTTTTAATGTCACAATGTTTCGACCTACATGGTCTTCATCAGGAAAAACATTTACTGTACTATACCAAACTACCAAAAGCATTTACCTGTGATATTAAAGGATTTTTTAAAGCTGAGGTGTCAGTGTGCCGATTTTCTTTAGATTTTTTTGCTACTGAGTATATTTTTGATGGAGCACCTGCCTTCGAGATTTTTAGATGTGCGCAGGTTTCTGTTTTTGGTTATTAACCTAGCACAACAGAACAATACCAAAAGGCTTGAGCAAGACTTGCAGCTGAACGCTATTGTTTTGTAGTCACCAATATGTGCAACGAGCCAAGAAAATGAAAACACAGGAAGCACTATTTCTAAAACACAACCGAGAGGTGACACTGTAATATTACAGTGATGGCGTGCGACCATAAACCATGGTCAACCTGGACTCAAACCTTGTTGTGTTTTTGTGTCAAACTGGCACAAGCCAAGAAGAAGAGCAGAATTTGCTGTCTATTGTTGTTTACGAGGGCATTTTAAATCATTAGGAGAGAGGAAGTGGTGTCACTTTCACCTCTAAGTATATGTGCTTACCATGTGTATATATGCAACTGTAATTTACAAAAGATGGCTTTTACAATGTTATTCTTCATGTGAGAATAACATTAATCGCAACATTCTGGTGTACACCAAACCTACCAAAAGGGTACCATTGGCAGTCGAAATGCAAGCCTGATTAGGGTGACCCTTTGGAAAAGGTGCCAAAAAAGTAGTATGGAATGATTCACTTTTTCTGTAACTTTATGACATTGTCAGTGGAAATTAACATAAATGTGTACGATACCATATCATACTGTACTATACCAAACTGTTAAGTAGAAATGGGCAAAAAAAAAACAACAACATTGGGCTATTTTAAGTATCCACCTGAACTGTGGGCTTCGAATAACAGTTTGAAGCCATTTCCCTCATTGGAGTCATCAGAAACAAAGTGGGCATAAAGGCTGTTGTCTGTGGTCTGAAATGTGGATGGAACGTTGGACCCACAGAGACGCCCTGACAAAGTTGGTGAGTTGCCATCAGGTCCATTGCGTAGCTAATATAAAATGATAAAAGTATTTAAAATATTTTGCCTTAAACACAATGATACACATTTTTCCAAATCACACTTTCTCCTTTAGCCACTCACCTCCAGGTAGTCACCTGTGCTACATTGATTGCCATAACCCTGTACTTGGAAGGGACTTTGGAAAGTTACAGAAACCCTGAACCCTGGAGTGACCATTACTTGCCAGTTGCAATTCAGTCTGGGCTTGTAATTCTGTGGATACTGAGGGGAACTTAGAACACCTCTGTCTGTATGGAGGAAACCACCACAACCTGATGGAGGACACAAATGAGAAATTGCTCAATGTCTAAATAAAAGTGTAATGCAAAGAAAACATACTGCAGTATCGAGATTAGGATGTAGTTCATGGACTGCTCACCTCTAGAAAAGGTTGCATTGAAACCCCTGCCATTAATGCTGCCATCAGAGGTGAATCGCAGGAGCATGGCCTCACCGGTAGAATGCAGAGAACCAGGCAGCTGCCGCCCACAGACCTTTGCAATCAGTGGAGACGAGTTGGTTTCACCTTAGGAAAAACATACAGAAGATTAAGTCTTTAAAGTCAAGGTAGTATTTGTGTTAAAGGATTGGTTCACCCAAAACAAAATCTGTTATGAATTCCCCATTTCACAATCTTGCTCCACAAATTCTCACCAAACTTCTCTATATCTATACCCCTTTCACAATCTTCAGCTCCTCGGCTATGGAACTTGCTACCCTTGGATGTAAGGAACAGTGATAGCCTTCACACTTTTAAATTAAGCACTCTTAAGACCCAACGTTTTAAGCCGGCTTTTTTGACTATTAAATGAATTATTATTATTATTATTATTATTATTATTATTATTGTTATTATGAGACCTTCGTTTATCTTCAGAACACAAATTTATAAATTTTAGATGAAATTCAAGAGCTTCCTCATCCTCCATAGACTGCATCGGTCCTGAGATGTTTAAAGTCCAGGGCTGCGTCCGAAACCACCTACTACTCAGTAGTTACTGCATTTGAATGTATACGTACTCCTCGGCCGTAAGAAAAGTATGTTCTATACAGTATGAATGTGAGCAGTATGAATGGAATTCAGATGCCCTACATAAGCCATGATTACATGACCAACCCACGTCAGTTGCGTCGGTTCACTCCCATTCATGTATTCTCTCTTGGGTCATCATGGGATAGTGCAGCGTGCATGGGATGCGCACTTCAGAATCTCGCCGGAAGTAGTAGGACATCCGGGTACTTCTTGCATACTGATTTTCAAATTCGGACATACTACTCGGATCGCATACTGTATAGTATGGAAGTATGCGGTTTTCGGACGCAGCCCAGAAAAGGAATCAAAAACACTGTCAAATTTTTTTCATGTGACTTTTAACGCCCCATTCACGCGAGGCTTCAGCATCAACGCTTGACAGAGGGCGCGTCTGAAGTTGGGGCTGACGCTGCTATGACGGTGAAATTAGTCAACAATCGGCTACTGTCTGGGCTGGTGTATTTGCATACAGCGATCTGATTGGCTGACGCTTCCGTTGGGGCTTGAAAAGTTGAGAAAGTCCCAACTCCTGCAGCGAGCAATGCCACTGAAGCGGCGCCGACGGATCCACAATGCAGTTCGGCAAAGCCTGACGTCGCCCATTCAAAGTGAATGAGAAGCGTTGATGCTGACCCCTGTGTGAATGGGGCGTAAGGCTCAACTGTAATCGTATGAAGCTTCAAGAACACTTATGAACATCTCATGAATGTTGCTGTCTATGGAGGGTCAGAGATCTTTTGGATTTCATCTACAATATCTTTATTTGTGTTCTGAAGATGAACAAAGGTTTCAGGCTATTGGAACATCATCATTTCATTTTTGGGTGAAACAACTCTTTAAAGTGGCTGGATATAACAAAACCCCTACCATCCCTGATGTCCAGACTGTCGTGAAGACATGAAACCTCATCCTCCATGTCTAGAGAGAGGAGATTGAACTCGACTATAGAGTTGGGAGAGCGGATTACCCATGAACAATCAAGGTTGTGCTGATACAGCTCGGGCCATCCGGGAGAAAATAGGAACTGGGGAGTGTCTCCAGTCATGAGCGTTCCTCCACACGCTCCTGAAAAGAAGAAAGAAGTTGTCAAACCAAACAGTAATAATTGAATTGACAGGCAGCGTCCTTGGGGAACTAACCTGGCTCTATAGTGGGCAATGGACCAGATCCCTGAACGGCAGTCCACTCAATGAGGAAGCCTTTCCCTCCGACCACAACATCGGATTGAAACTCAAGAGTTATAGCGCTGCCTGAACTTCTTACTGGGTTGGGTAGAGTCAGGCCACAGAACTCTCCCAGAAGGAAAGAGTTAGTGCTTGGACCATCAAATATCTGAGGAAGGAAAGTATTGATTTTTTGAACCTCGTTTCCATCATATACTATTAAGTGTTCTATTGAGCCATTATAGCATTTAAAAGCTAAGTTTTAGACAAGAGTGCAGACCTTGAGCTTGTCATAAAGGCAATTGAACAGGTCTTCAATGTCAATGTCCAGGAATTGAATCTGGATGTGGGAATTTGAATCCACGGTGACGGTCCAGCGGTAGTCTGCATTGTTTGGGTAGGTACGTGGGTAAAGGGGGGAAGCTATCAGTCCTGTACTACCGGTGATATCACTTCCATACACTGAAAAGCAGAAAAAGAGTTCAGATATTACAATACAAGAGATCGTAACTTCAGACTTGTACAACCAGTGCAAATAATGGTCACACTTTGTTTTGATGGCCCGTTTGTTGAATTTAAGTTACATTGCAACTAACTCTCATTAGATCATAAGTAGACTGTTAAATTGGGGTTAGGGTTAGTCTAAGTTGACATGTACTAGCAACATTTCTTATAGTCAGTTAAATGTCTGTTAAATGTTGGTATAAACAGATATTAAGTAGACAGTCTACTAATACTCAAATGGACCATCAAAATAAAGTGTTACCCAAATAACTATTCAGGTCCAACCATGGTTGCCAGGTCCTCAGTTATGCCACAGAATTGGTCTCTCTACCAAACTCTACCAAATTTACATTATACCTATGATAAAAACAGCATGGACACTTTCATGAGGTGCAGGGACACTAGAGGAGAGACTGTGTGTGCGGTTGTTTTCTTTTGTATATTAACAGATTGGTGAGATTCTGCAGGATCATCGCTAAATAATAACTGCAAAAGTCTTTGTTATCTATAGAATTCTGTCAATTTACAATTTAATTGCATTTAAATTGCAGAGTTGTTCTGCATCTGCCCACATCTATTACATGACAAATGGATGGCACATGTCAGTCACATGAGAAACATTCATAATCAATTTAATTTAAGATCATTCATTTTTATGAAAACAAAATCTTTATAAATACTAATATACAGTTATTTTCAAAGAAAAAACATATGTCATGGATACTTTGATGTAAAATATGTACTTTACAAATGGGCGATAGCATATTTTGAGTTTTTATATTATTGGGCTAGTTTTGGGCTATTTTCGACTAGGGATCATTCTAGTTTTGATGCAGAAACCTGGCAACAAGAAAGCCAGATCTTACAAGCAAAGGATGCAAGTTTGAACTTTGTGTATTTGATATTGATAAAAAGCCCAAACGTTGGCAGATGTCTCTGTTTACCTCCATTCACACGGAGCAGCAGCATTTTAAAATGAAAACAACCTCTTCAGCGCATTCAAAACTCTGTTTTCGGGGGTTGAAAACTCTAGGGTAGTGTGGACAGAGGGCGTAAACCTATGCGCTTTAAAACTAAAACATATTAGTGTAAACCGGGCCTTACAGTGGTGTAAGTTGTGATTAATGTTCTTCGTTTATGTTTATTCAGATGGCAAAGTTAGTATCATCAACAGTATTCTTACAGTTTTTGAAGACATGAAGTTACTAAGTGTATAGTAATATCACTACAATGTTCAGATGGCAAAGTTAGATAGCATTCTCAGATCCGCTGTAAATGCTGCTTTCCGAATCACGGTCCATCTCCCCTAAGTCTGTGTTTGTGTTAGCGGTGAGCAAATTAGCTGTTTTAATGCACGTAATGAAACTCCCATTTTAATGCAAACCCTTCCCTATTTTGCAACTCGACACACCCACCTAAACACCCTGCTGAGACAGGGGGTTTCATAACTCTTTAATCAGCATAACCGCCAAATTGCAGTCTTAGTTGTTTTGTTTGTTTTTCAGTACGCTCCAAGCCAAAAAGATAGGAGTAATCCTTCGCCCTGACTTACAGTGGGAGAATACAGCTCTGAATCCAGCTCCACTGATGGAGGAGTCTGAGATGAACCTAATCCAAAGTATGTGGCCCGTAATAGAGGTGTAGTTGGTAGGCAGGGAGTCGCCACAGAAACGACCAACCAGGGCACCAATGGAGTGTCCTTCACGAATCTCCAGGTAGTCATTACTGCAGTCTGAACTGGGTTGAAGCTGAAACATTCTGCGTCACAGAAAGTGCAAGATTGTTTTTTTATGCATCCATTACATTTACGAGATCAGTGCATCGTCTTGATTGGCTTACATGAAAGAGAGCTGTATGCGGTTGCCAGGGGAACTGGTGAGGGTCCACACACAGTCCACATTGGGTGGGTATACATCAGGATAGTTTGGACTGTTAAAGGCGCCTGATTCCATGTTCAGGAGCCCACCACAGCCTGGAGAACATAAGCAACTGACAAGTGTTCAAATGCAGCGTAATTTAGGTGAATGTACTCTACCAGTCAACAGTTTGGATACAGTAAGATGCGTTAATTTTATTATAATATGCTTACTTTGGACAACAGAGACTGCATTTGTTTAATTAAAAAATACTGTCAAATTGTGAAATGTTATTGGAATATTGAAATGTTACCAGAGTTTATTTTTTGAATGTAGTTTAAAATGTAATTAAATCTTGGAGTTTAAAGCTGAATATTAATGGTGCTGTATGTAAGTTTTTGACTTTTCTAAAGCATAAAAATACCATAATATGTTTGCAGATATTTAAGAAACATGCTCAGTGAACATTCTTGTTCTGAGGTCAGATATTCTGCTTCGAAAACATGAGTTACGTGCATGAACATCTGTCTTTGTTTTGGTCCTTTTAACCTGCCCAATGGCAGTTTAGCCAATTATTTGAGTCATTTAGTTATGAAGGCTCAAAGTGTGCATCCGCGAAAGAACTGCGACCTCCAGTGGACAGTAGCAGACTCCAAAAGGATGCAGATTCAGATTTCCACAAGGTGGTTGTTAATTAGCAAATTATATACATATTATAAACGTACACATTAGGTGAGCAGGTTACATTGTAACACACTATCCCAACAATACGCTAGGTGACGAGATTTGCAGTAAAAAGCAAGTTGCCTGTTTACACCAGACAAAAAAACAACGGAAATTTAAATACAGCCATTCAGAAGCACAGAATAGTGCACTCACTGCACTCCAACAAAATGGTAAGGTTTATAATCTAATTAATACATATTAAACCTCTTTAACATTATTAAATGTAAATGCTGAATCACTTATGTGTGTCACATTTCTAACGTTCAATGTCAAACGGTTTATTGTATTTTGAAGGTCTGAGATAAACTACTGTATCTGCTTCTGCTTTCAGTGGTATGGCAATAAATGTCATGTAAAATGACATTCAAACTCACATTATTAGCACATTACTGTATGTACCTAAGGTGATCATTGTCAGTTTTCTGTTGTTCAGCTGCAAGAAATTGAAGCCGTTTCTAATATATTAATTTCAGGTCATTGTCAGGACAAAAACTCCTTTAATATGAAATATATTCCTTCTATCGCGTGCCGTTGCTTTTATTTAGAACACGACTTAAATCAGTCTTAAGGCTCAATAGTCAGGCACACTCCTGTTGATTTCGTCAATCTGGCAACCTGCGCTTGAGTGTTTTGAACCAGGAGTGCAATACCTACAGTAGTACAACTACTGGGTGTCAAGCTTACACACTGCACCTTCAAGCATGATAGTCTTCAGTCTCACAGAACGCTTTACAAAATCTAGCATTTGCTCTAGAAGAAATATTTAATATTAGTATTATTTTATTACCAGTTTGTGAAATTTATACAATACCATTCAAACGTAACATTTCATATTTATTTCCTTTTATTCATCACGATAAATTATTCAAGAGTAAGAGTAAATGCATTTATAATGTACAAAAGAGATTGCAAACAAAAGCAATAATTTTGAACCTTTCATCAAAGAATCCTAAAAG
Organism: Danio albolineatus; assembly: GCA_903798035.1. Lineage (NCBI taxonomy): Eukaryota > Metazoa > Chordata > Actinopteri > Cypriniformes > Danionidae > Danio > Danio albolineatus. The sequence goes on along the minus strand of CAIGQQ010034268.1, from coordinate 3,883,907 downwards.
TAAAATGTGTCACAGTTTCCACAATACTATGAAGCAAGACAAATATGGTAAGAATTATTATTAGTGATTTTGTACCAATAATAGCTGATCATAAAAAGGCTTAAAACCCTCATATAATAATGCTTACTGAAGGATCATGTGACACTGATGAGGGGATTAATGAAGATAAAAATTCAGCTTTATATTTCAGGTATACACTGTAAATAAAATTTAAAACTACATTCAAACTCAAAAGTCATTTAAAATCGTAATAATATTTTACAATTGAACAGTTCTTACTGTATTTTTATATATTTTATATATAATATTTATATATATATATATATATTTATTTATTATAAAACATTAACAAATTTTACTGTTTCCAACTTTTGACAGGTAGTGTATTTTGAAATGAATTCAGAAATCGGACCTGAAGTTGAGGCCATGTAGGTCGCCCGAAAACCTTTCTTTCCTACTGCATGATCTGACACAAACTTAACCACCATGGCGTTGCTCAATGAGGTGACTGGGTGTGGCAAATTATTCCCACAGTATCGACCTAGAAAAAGAAAAATATGTTACTACTAACCAAAATTGGCATTAGAGATAACAAAGATGCAATCAGAGTCAAGATTTTATTTTTACCAACAGACGGCGCTTGAATATTGTCTCCATCCAAGATCTCCACGCTGTCATGAGTGCAGTTACTGTTCAACATCTCAAGCTCGAAGTCAGTGAAGGACAAAGTCACATGATTGACTGAAAGAAATTGAATAGTTTAGCTAATTTTGCGTAAAGGTCTTAAATTTGGCCATAGCCACACATACACAGGTATCAAAAATGGAAATTTCTCGCCCTCATATATAAAAAAAAAAACAATAAAAAAAATCTCTGTGCACATGAGAATGCAAAAATGCACTGAGATCTGCTGTGAAATATGCATTTTTATTGATGGCTGATGTTAATCTCAACTCAAACATAAAGAGAGGGTGGGACTTAAAGAAGCCCCTCCCCTTTTATAAAAAACAGCCAACAGCGTTTAGTTTTTATCATAGCTCTGCCAGTGAGAGTGGTTAAGACCAAGAGCATGAAATGTGAAGTGTCTTGAAGAGGGCGGGGCATGTCACATACTAAAGAGAATTTGATTGGTCGGAAGATTAGATTGAAGATTAGAAACTGAAGTATGAGGTGACGTGAATAAAACCACTGATGCATTGAAACTACAAGCTTTACATGTTTATATCAGTTTCATATCTTCTAAACGCAAATTTTGTTACTGTTTTGGTGCACACCAGCTTATAGATATCCTAAAAATCAACAATACTGAGATTAACATTTTAAAAACTTTATCTTAATTTCATGGGACCATGGGAAGGCGATAAAAGCCTTTTATGCTGGGTTCACACCAAGTATTCCCGTGAGTAAGTTACATACAAAGTCAATGTAAATGCACAGAGGCAAATTACAGTCACCTGGTGAGAACGACATGGAAAGCGCAGCTTCTAAGATATGCAGAATTCCCCTCAACACATATACCGTGTTTGGTGTGAACCCAGCATTAGAATAAATCTGTGTTGGCCAATCAAAAAGGGAAGAACAGCACACACGCTGACATCATGAGGCAAAAACTGTTTTAGAGTATCAGGGTTTCAGAGTATCTTCACCCTGGCTGGAGTTGTCAGAAAGTTCAGTTTCGGTCACCTGATACTGTGACTTCTTATGTACAAATGACCAAAATAACCGTGTTTGTGTGTACAGGGCCTAAAATTATAATGTCACGACCAGCAGACTTACATGGCTCCTGTGCCCGTATGATCCAGCTGCAGTCCTGATTGGGTGGGTAAGGGTATGGATACCGAGGGGAAGCAATCTCTCCGCCAACATCATCAGTCACTATAAAGGATCCACATGCTGGAAACCACAAGAGCAATCAATGAGGTTGATTCAACTGTTCGAAATGGTGAGCTCATGTATGAAGAGGAGAACTTACCTTCTGAGAACTGAGCACTGAAGCCTCTATGGTTTAGACTGTGATCTGACCTGAAGCGAACATAGATGACATTTGTTGAGGACGTGACGGCAGGAGGCCTGGAGGTTCCACACACTTGAGCCAGGAGTGGAGAATGCTCGTGTGGACCATCGTGGATCTAGAGAAGAACATTTTGTTTTGTCCATAAATCGATCTGAACTAATACATTAGTCTATTAGGGTGACTCACACTTTGCTATCTGAACCGTGCCTAGGCCAGTTTCCCGGATCTTTTGAGAAGTGTGAGTGCTCTGAGTCGGGCTCAGGCACGGTTTGGTTGGAAGAGGTGTGCCTGAGTGCGGTTCACTTGGGCTTTGCACCTGAGCCCGAAACTAAAGAGGAGACGTGACCTTTGGGGACTGTTTCATGTGTATTTATTAATCATTCTTACTGTTCAATGAAGGCAAACTGTCGTAGATTATTAAAGATGCCAACCCCTCACTGCACGACAGCTGCACCTTCAGCAAACCTCCTAATTCCTGCAGCACGAGGACTTTATGATTGTTTATGACTGTCAAAACTAACTGATCTATTCGGTGAAATATTTGACTGTGTCACTGCATATCAAACAACTAAAACAATATAATAATATAATAATATAAAACAAATGTTCACTGTGCTGAGCGAGAGCACTTCAGCAGCGCATCATCGATGACGTAAGCGTGCTCAGGCCCGAATGTAATGTGATTGTGGGCCGTCATGGGGACAAGTGTGCTTCGGTGCGGTTCAAGGGAACTGTACATAGTGTAAGTACACCCTTAGAAAGTTAAACAATCCTGCTTCTGGTGAATCAAACAAAGTCCAACAAATTTTAGTTTCAACTTTTGCAAACACACTTGCTGAACCCAAGCTAACATCTGTAGGACACCCATTTACAAATCTGATATATCGTCACCTTAGAACTATAATGTTTTACCTGATATTTTTGTCAAAATTGAGTTATTGACATATTCTTATTAATTGACAACTTATTTACATTATTGGATGTTTTTTTTATAAGTTGTTTACATTTTAAGACTTTTTATTTTAAAAACAAATGTTACACATGGGCGCCACGGTGGCCGAGTGGTTAGCACATTCGCCTCACAGCAAGAAGGTCGCTGGTTTGATCCCCGGCTGGGCCAGTTAGCATTTCTGTGTGGAGTTTGCATGTTCTCCCCGTGGTTGCGTGGGTTTCCTCCGGGTGCTTCGGTTTCCCCCACAGTCCAAAGACAGCCGGTACAGGTGAATTGGGTAAGCTAAATTGGCCGTAGTGTATGTGTGTGAATGACAATGTATGGATGTGTTTCCCAGAGATGGGTTGTGGCTGGAAGGGCATCCGCTGCGTAAAACAAATGCTGGATAAGTTGGCGGTTCATTCCGCTGTGGCGACCCCGGATTAATAAAGGGACTAAGCCGAAAAGAAAATGAATGAATGAATGTTACACATGTACTGTTTGCTATGGAAAGCAAAAACTTTGAAGCTCAAAATCTCAAAATCATTCAGAACGCAGATAGAACCTTATAATTCCAAGGTGACGATATGGCAATATATGCAAATGACATATATGACTTACAAGTTCAAATTTGGATTTCACATTTATAAAATAAATGTCATAAATGCAACATATATCTCGATATACAGCAAAATTGCCATTTCCAATGGAACTGGAACGACTGATATTCTAAATATGTATATATTTAAATATATTAGCAATAATTATTCATACATGGCCATATAGAAGCACAAACAGTGCTCAGCGTAAATGATTACACCCCATTTTGAAAATGAATATTTTCATTCATTTCTCAGTGAATGTAGATCTTATATTTAGGTGCATTTGAACAAAACAGATTCATTCATTCATTCATTTTCTTTTCGGCTTAGTCCCTTTATTAATCCGGGGTCGCCACAGCGGAATGAACCGCCAACTTATCCAGCATTTGTTTTACGCAGCGGATGCCCTTCCAGCCACAACCCATCTCTGGGAAACACATCCATACATTCTCATTCACACACATACACTATGGACAATTTAGCTTACCCAATTCACCTGTACCGCATGTCTTTGGACTGTGGGGGAAACCGGAGCACCCGGAGGAAACCCACGCAACCACGGGGAGAACATGCAAACTCCACACAGAAATGCTAACTGACCCAACCGGGGATCGAACCAGCGACCTTCTTGCTGTGAGGCGAACGTGCTACTCACTACGCCACCGTGGCGCCCAACAAAACAGATATCTTTATTAAAATAATATTTTAGTCACCGAACTTCTTTAGAAATAGAACGATGATACATTTAAATTAATGCGAAATATAGGGAAAAAATTACAAAGTACAAAATTTTAACAACATTTTATATTTTTTTGCTTCTCTTGAATTTTGCACTTATTCATTTTTTTATTTAATATTTTTCCCTAACATATTAATTTGGGTTTACTAGTTTTTTGTACTGTTGTCATAAGTTATTTTGTTAGATAAGCTCCAGATTTGGCTTCAGTACTGACTAATCTAACGTATATGCACAAATATAATATTGTAAAGCTTTCTATAAAATTAAAATGAGAAATCTGTGAGAGGTGTACACATATATGTTGAGCACTGTAAAGAACATTATAGTTCATATACTGTATTTCAACATATGTACGCATTTAAGTAGAAAAAAATATATGCAATATTTCAAAACATATGTTGCATTTGTGACATTTATTTTATATATGTGAAATCCAAATATGATTTATTAACTATGCTACTTCTATGAATTATGTCAGCAATTTCCATTTTCTTATATTGGCAAATATCAGATTTCTAAGTGGGCAGTGGTTCTCCAGGAACAGTTTTGGGCTCCATCTTAAACTTCATGAATTCACAGATGCCAGCAATATGGGCATGAAATGCATCAAGCGCTGAGAGAAAGCTCAGTTACTCACAGCCACATAATCAAAACTGCATGAGAACTGATTTTCGATATCCAGATCAGTGAAGTTGAAGAAGACTCGATGACCTGCGTCCACGGTGATGACCCAAGAACAGTCCGCATTGTCAGGGTAGTTGCTGGGATACTGCGGAGAGTGGATCTCTCCACTGGGGGCTGTAACGCTCCCTCCACATCCTAAAGTTTTCAAAGGAAAGTGAACAGGGAAATCATTTAATTACTGCTAAATAATGTTATGATTAAATAATTATTATTAAATAGTTAAATAATTTAAATTAATCGTGATTAACTGCATCCAAAATAAACTTTTTTGACATAATATATGTGTGTATAGCGTATATTAAGTATATATAAACAAATATATGCATGCATATACTTAAAGAAATGTTTATTTATATGTAGATATAAAATGAATTATACAAATTACATGTAAATTTAATTATCTGAGCAAAAAATATATATTTATATATGTATATGTGTACATAAGTTTTGTTTTATGTATGTGTGTATTACTTATACATAATAAATATGCATATACACACACAAACACATAAATACATAAAGATTTTTCATCAAAACAAACTTTTATTTTGGATGCAAGTAATCATGATTAATCTTTGCCCAGCACTAAATATAATGGAACCACATTGAAATCTCCTATAACAGAGAAGTACCTCACCTCCTGGGACCTCTATCCATGTTGCGTTGAAGCCTCTGCCACTGACAACTGCATCAGATGTGAAGCGAACAGTGACAGCGTTACCTGTGCTGGACACCTGCAGAGGGTTATTGGGAGGACGTGTGGTGCAGAGCTGAGCCAATCGTGGAGCGGATAGGTCAGGCCCTCCATACACCTACATCAAGATCAGAGGTGGACTTAAAAAATGACTTTTGCTGCTTGTTCAAACAACTTGTTTAAAATGAGATGAAACAACACAATTCTGCAGTTTTTTGGGGGACAACTTAATTGTTTTATATTCAATCCACTTAAATTTGAAAAAATGAGTAAGTTAACTTAATAGATTTGTTTTGGGACAACATGAACCCAGCATATTTTACAGTGTGAGGGGATACTTACTGATTGGATATTTTGTTTCGAGTTTTAGTACACAATATCTGATTACTTTTTATTCTGATGGTCCTCAATGGACATTCAAAAAGTCTGAATTAACATCCTGTTGACTACAAGTAATTTTTTGTCATGATTTATTTAACATTTCAAACATTCGTTATAGAAATAATAAATAAATAAATGAAAATAAACAAATAAATAAATAAAAATAAATGAAAGAAAATAAATAAAATAAA
>CAIGQQ010034268.1:3837175-3873297 GCA_903798035.1 Danio albolineatus | reverse complement strand
GTGTATATATATATATATACACATCTGTATATATTAAACTTCACAGCCACAAATATAAAAAAACACAACTTGTGATAAAACTGGGTGGGGATTAGATATTAAGAATCCGATACTTGTTATATAATTTAAATTTCTCTTGTGCAATTTCTGTATGCACATTTTTTCACTCGCTACTCTGCCAGGAACTTCGCCACTGGAGAGCACCTTTAATAATAATCTAAATATTTGTTTAGAGATGGACCGCAAGATGTGCTCAAAAGTGTGGCTACGTGGTGAAGAACGATGGCAAAGCTAGTGTAATTATTGTAGTAAACTATCAAGTTATAAAGCAAGAAGTTGCGACCAACATGACAAAGCATCTGTGGTTGGTTGCTTGATTGAAAACTGAATGCAGCGCTTGTCAATTGGTGTTTTTTCATGTAGATACACCTTTGCGAATGTTCTATTGTATGCGTATAGTCTTTAGTGTGCTTTTAAATAATTTTATTCTATTCAAAGCAGCACTCAGACACGAATTTATCCTCGAAAATGTAGCATGAGAGCGTAGCATGATTTTCTTTTCTTCTAAATAATAAAAGTTTGTGTCAGATTGAAGAAAACGAACCTGAACACCAGCGTGAACAGGGTTACAATGACTTTTTTTTAACATTGAAACTATTAGTGTCTTCCGTCTACATGACTGGCGTCAGAAAAAAAACTGCTGAATCTCTGCAAATATTTGAATAATGTTAACTTATAAAACAAATGTTGTCTGGTTTAGTAATGTTGGTAATGCATAGAAAAACGCAAAGCTGAATTCTCCTAAGCTCATTAACCCACTGATGACAGCCAGTTTGTGATGGCTTTTAAGGTGGTTAATGATATTTGTTGTTACCTTGGGAAGTTTGGACTGAACAGGAGCAAAGGCTACCTGAACATTGCATTCCTCAAAGAAAACACTTGCAATTTAGACACAGTCACCTCAGCTTGTGATGCGGTACAATCCGAAGACTCCACCCATAAAAATAACGGCTTGGTCTTTAGTCTGTAAAATCAGCCACAAATATCGATATCGTAATAATAACATGATTAATCGTGAAGCCCTAGCCTGTACCGTGTGATGTGCCTAGAAACAATTTTGGATATAGTTTTACACGGAGTACTATTTTGTGGGCAAATGCAACTTTTTATCTTCCCTCCTGATCAACACATGAGGTGTGCTTTGACAAGAACTTTTCTTTTGGTGAAAGAGTGTCAAAACAATGTCCTAGAAAGCATCTAAGCCATGAACCTGCCGAAAATTTGTGGCATGTCAGAAAAACATGCCAGACGATCTGCAAAATGTTAAGTTTTCAAATCTAAAAAAATAAAATAAAATAATTAAATACCGGAGGAACTTTAAAATCATCTAATACTTTATTGAGAGCACTGCATTGTGGGATCAAATCTCTCATGACATCAGGTCTGGTTATCAATGCAACAGGGCATATTCAAACCAGACTGTAGTCTTAGACCGCAAATTGGAAAACATCGGGGTGAAACTAGCAGCTTTGCAACAAGATTTGGTCAGACCTGGAGACCAGTGACGGACATTTAATATATGTGAAATTGGAAGATATTGACACAAATTTGAAAACCTTTCTTCTCTTTCGGCTTGCCTGTGACTTTCCTGCCAGACGGCCTCGGCTAGAGACAAACAACTTCCCCCGGTTAGCGAGATAAGGAGACGCTCTGAAATTCCTGGTCCCTGTCAAGGACACCTGTTGGACTCTACAGGCATACACACACATACACACGTACACAGCTACAGATAGACAATCACTACCTAGCCCAGCAACCCACGCCTTTAGGCGGGTCTGTGACCAGCGCTCTCTAGCTGCAGGACCAGATGGCTGCCACCCTCATCAGACTATATACAAATCCCCTGTTCCCATCCCCTGTTGCAATGTTATGTCTATGTTTATGTGCTTGATTGCTGAGGCTTTTTTTCTCCCTGGTCTCACAGTGCCCTAATTCAAGAACAATGTGAGAGGGAGTTTTTTCGCCTCTCCCCAAATGGATCCTATTTCCTTTTTCTAAACATTACCTCTCGTCGACCTGTCTTCACCTGAAATGTGTGATCTTTGTGTAGGGGGGGGGGGTTTAATTTCATTGCATGAAAGTGTATGTGATGAATAAAGGCTTCATTCATTCATACATTCATTCAATGCATGCAGCATAATTCTCTTTTTGCATACCTCCAGCTTGTCATAGTTGCAGTCAGGATGATACTCCACATCAAACTCAAGGATGTTGATGGAGATGCTACTACCAGGGCTGGTATGGATGTGCCAGACACACTCACGGTTCATGGGGTATTGCCCAGGATAACCTGGACTGTTGAATGTACCAACAGGGCCGAAGAGTTCCCCACCACAGCCTGCAGGGGGCAATAGAGAGATACATTGTCTGTTTCTTTCCTGTTTGTAGTTTGTACATGCATTTGAATGCAGTGAAAATCTCAATGAAGCACAACAAAGGGACACTAATATTAGTAATACAACGTTAATAACAGTGTAATAAGAAGGTAATACATTCCCACAGTGAAATCACTATAGCATCCTTTTCAAATGAAGTCTGCACTATTGTCAAGTCCTGTATAAAAAGTCTCTGGTTAAATGTGGTACAAGAGGACAGGCAGCCGCATTGCACTGTCCAGACAGGAGAAGTGCCTTATCAGTGGAAATACGAAACCATATTGACCCTCGCGGCATGAAAGGACTCAAATGCGGTCAGTGTAATGTGATATTCACGAAAGATCGGTCAGAACGGATTCATTCTGTCCACCCCCAACGTCTTAATCAATAACATCAATCTCACCAGCGTCCACAGGTCTGTGAGAGGACAAAGGGAGGGTGGAGCTATTTTTTAGTTGAGCAAAAATGGATCAATTGGGTTGTGGCTATTAAACACTTTGCTGAATTGAGGGGTTTCTATAGCTCTGGCATTAGTTATCAATCCTTTTTTTACACTTAATATTAATAATTAACAACAACAACAACTATTATTATTATTATTATTATTATTATTATCATTATTATTATTATAGAATTTAAAAAGTTACTCAATTTCAGGCCATCCAAAGTGTTTGAGACTTGATGTTTCTTCAGAAGAATATAAAACATTTTGTCCCAATTAAGTATATTATATTAAACTGTTTATAGAGCACATTTAAAAAACAGATGTTGACCAAGGTGCTTTACAAAACAACCAGCATACAAAATCTGTACTTACTTATACAAACAAAATATGTAAAACAGATTAAAATTAATTAATTGTAATCAAAAAGCAAGAGACAGAAGGTGATTTTTAAAAAATGAGACTTCAGGGCACCAAGATGAGGAGCATGACCTAATATGTAAGGGCAGACCATTCCACAGACAAGGGGCTGTGACAGAAAAAGCCCTGTCACCTCTTGATTTTAATCGTGATTTGAAAACAACTAGCTGAAACTGGTTTTCCGACATGATTGGCCTCAAAAAGGTATGCCAGTGAAGAAGCTCACCAATGTGAGTAGGTGCCAGACCATTCAAACCTTTAAAAACAAATAACAATAACTTGTATTGAATCCTAAATTGGACTTGGAGCCAGTGAAGGGATGGTAAAACTGGTGAGATGCAAAAAAATATTTTGTCCCAGTTAAACGCCTGGTAGCTGCATTTTGAACCAGCTGCAGGGGTACAATTGAAGCCTGCGAAACTCCTGAATACAAAGAGTAGTCCAATCTGGACATAATAAAAACATTAATGATGGTTTCCAACTCGTTAAAAGACAGAAAAGGCTTCAATTTGGCAATGTTCACTTTGGAAATCTCTACCACATTCACTCCGTTCTGCTAACAATATCTCAGCATTCAAATCTTCACGTAAAACTCACTTGTTTTCTGAATGCTGCACTTCGGATGTCATAAACTGACCCCTTTTGTATGATCCACCTGTTCTCTGCATATTTGTCTTTTAGGTCTTGATTTGTATTTCCAGTTTGTTATATTTGATTCCCTGTATGTTTGTGAACCTAATGTTGTCTCTACTTGTATACCGTTTTCTTTCAATGTCTGCTTGTAGTATGTCTTTTTGTTACATCCTTTGTAAAGTGTTCTTGAGCTCTGAAAAGGCGCTATATAAATCAAATGTATTCATTCACTTTCTTTTCGGCTTAGTCTCTTTATTAATCTGGGGTCACCACAGCGGAATGGACCGCCAACTTATGCAGCATATGTTTTACTTAGCGGATGCCCTTCCAGCTGCAACCCATCTCTGGGAAACATCGATACACACTCATACACTACGGACAATTTAGCCCACCCAATTCACCTATACCACATGTCTTTGGACACAGAAATGCCAACTGACCCAGCCGAGGCTAGAACCAGCGACCTTCTTGCTGTGAGGCGAAGTTGCTACTCACTACGCCACTGTGGCGCCCCATAAAATGTATTATAATAAAAATTTATTATTAATGTTCCTTAATTGATAGAAACCACTTTTGATGACTGAATTTATTTGCTTGTCAAACTTTAACTCAGTGTCAAAAATAACTCCAAGATATTTGTGTGACTGTGGACCTTAGGCTTAAATGAACCTAACTGAATAATTGTAGACTCACAGATACTCGGAGGGCCAAACACTAGCACTTCAGTTTTCGATTTATTCAAGTGTAAAAAATTACCCGCCAACCATTCCTTAATTTCGTTAAAACAGGTAAAAGAGGACTGTAAAAGATAGTTTTCTCCCATTTTTATGGGCATATAAAGCTGAGTATCATCAGCATAAAGATGGTAGCTTACATTACGCTTCTTACAGATAGCAGCCAAGGAAAGCATGCAGATGGAAAAAAGAGCTGGGCCCAAAATTGATCCTTGGGGGGCACCACACTCCATACGTGCAGATGAGGAAGAAAATTTTCAATAATTCAAGCATTCAAATTTCAACCATTCAATAGAAAAAGTTTCAACCATTCAATAGAAAAGGTCCTAAAAGATAAGAACTAAACAAATTCAAAACAATTCCTTGAATCCCAGCCCACAATCTTAAACGCTAAATCAAAATATTGTGATAAATTGTGTCAAATGGAGGTCTAGCAAAACTAGATGTGCACATTTTCCAGAATCAACAGTCCGACACTTTAAGGAGAGCTGTCTCAGTGCTATGCAGTGTCCTAAAACCAGACTGAAATTTACCCAGAATGTCGTTTTTACAATTAAAGGAGTAGAAAGCTGTTGAAAGACAACTCTCTCTAAAATTTTGGACTGAAAAGCGGCTTAACTACTAGGTTCTTGGATAATACAGTACATAAACACAATGTAATTTACTGTGGTCATGTTGTATTGCACAACACATATGGTGCTATTTAGGATAGATAAAGATAAGGTTAGGGACAGGTTTGGTGGTATGGGTAGGTTTAAGGATGCGTTAAGCTGTAAGAGATGGTCAACAGAATAATTCTAAATGTAATTACTGAAATTAAATGACAGATGTACTGTAATTACATGTAGATAATACATGTACAACATTGTGTTGTAAATATAAACATGTAGAAATATGTATGTACAAGCAGTAATAAGTGCATTGTAGCAAATGATTACTTTAAATGCAAGTAATAAAGGCCAGTTTTATTGCCAAGATTATTATGTGAAACCATGAGTCTTGGTGATTTACAGTATAAACTGCAGTTTATGTCCATCTTCTTTAATGTTCTACTGATGAAAAAAAGTCTCATACATCTTGGATGGACTGATGGTGAGTAAATACCAGACGATTGTAATTTCTGGGTGAACTATCCCTCTACATTTCTCTTACAGGGAGGTGTTTTTGCATTTGTTTTGAATCTTTGTTTGTGCTTTTTCTCTTCCCCTGGACTGTTTTTCACAGCTGCAAAACAGAGCTGTGCACATTACATAATAACATTACAGTGTTCTACACTACACATTGTGTCCATGGAAACCAAGATCACTTCCTTCCAAATAATGACTTCATCTCAGACTGGAGAGCATGAATAATTGAAGGTTCTGTATGATTTCGGTGTGTGTGTGTGTGTGTGTCTCTCTCTCTTTCTCTGACACTGATCCTATCAGTTCACACCCTTCAGCAAAGTCGCACAAACACAAAGACTGAGAAAGACACACTCTAAAAAAAGGCTTGTCTTATCCCGAATATGGGAAAATTATGGACAAGCTCAACAGTGGAGTGCTTTTGATTTTTAACCCAGCGGTTGGGAATCATTGCAAGAACCCAGAATTTTTAAAAGGTAAACACAAAGCATTTAGTGAGGATACTAATCTTTTTTTTCAAATGAGTGCATTGGTCTTCTCTGGTATACTGTACACGTGAATGAACCAAATTAAAGTTTTGTGCTAAAAATAACATAAACTCCTATTAATTCATGTTGACATAGCAAGAGATTAACAAGGGCGTCTCTCAAAACTGAGCTTTTTTTCTTCTGCTCTTTCTAGAAGAGCTTGCAGCCTAGTTTTCCACTCTGTCATTCTGAAGCAGATTTTTTACAGGATATAAGCTAATATATATACACACAACCCAGAAGCTCCTTCTGTTCTTTCCTGGATTCATTCATCACTGGTAATCAGCTCTTCTCTCCCTGCTAGCCGATCAGAACGAAGCCTTCATGAGCAACGTCACTGCTTTGTTCATTAGGACTGCTATTTTCCATGCAGATCCAGTGACATCATCACTCTAGAGACCACAGGTCGCTGGACTCCATGTTATTTCCTTCTACTGTTTCCTTTTCTCTTTTCTACTGTTTCCTTTTCAGCTTTTGAGGCTGACACATGTGTGCGAAAAAACCTGGTACTTTCCATGAACATAAACCCCATGTGGGCTAAGCACTGTTTGGTACTCTGCTCATGGAAAGTTTCCAGTTGGCTGTGTGTTTGATCTTACCATTCTGGTACCAGTCCATCTGAAAGCCTCTGTATGAGATGGACATGTCGGAGCGGAAGACTACGTGGAGGCTGGTACCGCTGGTGGTGCCGGCTGGTGGAGGCACATTTCCACAGAACGTACCAATCAGATTAGCTTGATCATTCGGACCGTCGTACAGCTGGAGAGGAACAGGAAAATCAATTATTCATCCAATACCATCCATTCATTGCAGTAACAGATGGTTCATTTGCATATTATATATTACATTGTACACAGTGTGGATTCTAGCCAGGGTTGGTATTGTTAACGAACACTACAGCCATTAAAAATGAGTTTGTAATCAAATAAAAATTGTATGGAATATTAAAAAATATATTTAATAGTCTTTCTGTCATAATATTTGAGGTGGATGTGCCTTATGCTGCAGGATGTTGTTTGTCATGTAAAATTTGCAATAAGTTATCCCGTCTTCTAACAACATGCAAAGCAACAAGCATTTTGGCTGTGTGCACCAACTTGGCTGACATGACAAAAACATTTAAATACCAGCTACTGCACTCCTAACCATACCTGCCAACACTCCCGTTTTTCCCGGGAGTCTCCCGTATTTCACATACATCTCCCGCCACCCTCCCGGTTTGTTATTTCTCCCGGGAAACTCCCGTAATTTGTACGTCCCAATGCAGTTTTAAAAAAAGCACTTTTGTTCATGTTTGTCAAGTTGCCAGATCTTAAATGAAGTTGATTACCTTACACAATTGACGCAATATTCAAATCTTATAACATATTTGACCTCAATCTGGCAACATACGTTACAACTCAGGTGCGCTGTTGATTTCTGCACAGGAGAGATAGATGCGGGACTTGAAAGATGGCAGTCGCATGATGAAGTACACATGATGGAAGGAAAAGAGTCAGGTTGTGCTTCGGCAAAGAAAAAAAAATACATTTAAATTTACCAACAGCTGGACGGAAGAATTCATGTTTGTGTCTAGAAGCCACCTTGACGACCCCCACGCTTTCTGCAAGGTGAGTCGTATTGATTTTAATGTTGGACACGGCGGGAAAAACGACATCACTCAGCATGTGAAATCACAGCGGCACTAAAATTGTAAATTATGTTAAAATTATTAATAATGTTCAATTCCTTAGAGAGTAGACTGCTTTGGGCTCATTTATATGTTTATTTTGTAATTTGTATTTTTATTTTTAATCTGAAAAGCCATCAGCATTCTACTGAAGAAAAAACGCACTACTGTTAACATCCTGGAATCGTTTAATTTAGTATGTTACGATGTTAAAAGTCACAATAAAACATTAAAAAATTTATATGAGAAAATCATTTTAGGTAAATAAATATACCCCCCACCCCCACATAATCTCACAGAATTTCAAAAACAAGGTATGCTTCTAACGAAAGAGTAAAGGGTTTTAATTTAATTAATGCATATTAAACCTAATATATTAACGTTGTTAATTAGCTACTGAGAGGGTGATGTTGTTGTGTTGTCACAGTTCAGACTTTCATTTTCAAACCGTCTGCTAGTTATTTTTTTTCAAGATCTGAGGTAAACTATCTGCTGCTGCTTTCAGTAGTATAGCAATAAATGTTATGTAAAATGGTATTTAAACTCACATTTAACATTTGACATAGCATTTAACACCGAATAAAGCACATAATCCATACCTAAGATTATTTGTGACAAAGTTGCCCATTTGGAGATTTAACTACATTTTAAAATCATAATATATATTTTACTCACCATAAACTCTGTTAATGTGAACAGTGACATTGTTTCATCAAGGGAAATTTGGATGAATCCAAACTCTTGTAAAACTCGGACATTTCCCGCACTCACTGTGGATATTCCTTGTTCTTGGTAGCGCCATGGCTCACCAAAACGTGGATATCAATTATGTTTACTTCAGTGTGGTGTAATTGAAGGCGCGTAATAACGATACCCGGTGGTTATTTATTGAATTACATCTATTTTTCTACAGCGGGCCAGATTCTATTAATATTTATAAAAAGCCTCGCAGGCCGCCACTAAACTGATTGCGGGCCGCAGATGGCCCGCGGGCCGTAGTTTGGACACCCCTGGTATAGATGTTTCCCAGTGCTGGGTTGCAGCTGGAAGGGCATCCGCTGCGTAAAACATATTCTGGATAAGTTAGCGGTTCATTCCACTGTGGCGACCCCAGATTGATAAAGGGACTAAGCCAAAAAGGAAATGAACGAATGGACCTATAATAGCATCAGGGTTAGTGCTGAAATGACTACAAATTTAAATAAACATTTATAAGAAATATACAGAAACACTGACACTAATATTATTACTAATGATGAGAAAAAATAACAACAAAAAAACTAATTAGGAAATTAAAATGATCCAAAATTATTGCTTATTTTACAGTTTTTCACACATGGTTGTGACATAAGTTATTTAAAGAAATAAAATGTTGAATGGTTACACAGCTGAGAAATAGTGCATTTTTTTAGAATCTGCTAAAAGTAGGCTAGTGACCATGTAATGTTACAACATTGACCGAAAAAAAAGTAAGACTCATATGTAATGTTGAAAATGGAGAAATCTAATGGCAGATCACAGCACAGAACATGTTTTGTCCTGCAGGACACTTCAAGAATCATTGACCTTTTGCAGGAAACACAACTAATGACATTACATCAGTAATTCAGTCCATCTGTTCTCCAGTCTTAGGAACAAAAGTGTGCTGTGATATTGTTGGCCTGTGCGCAAACTCATACATTCCACAACGAAGCAGTCATCAGCAAGTCCAAAATACCCAGCAAAAACATCTGCATGTCTATGTATGGAATGAGGTTTATTATGGCTTTCTTAAAACAGCCTGAGGAGAAGCTAAAACTCAACATTTCTACAAGAGGCCCGCTGATGACATCAATGTTTGGGTTGCCATGGTGACGAGTGAAAGGAGAGGAACTCAAAGGCCCATTTATATGCTCTCAAAGACTCTGCGAAGCTCTATAATGAAACTCGATGACAAAATGTCCAGAGAGAATGAAACTACTTGACCCTTAAGAAAAAGATAAGCTTGAAAAAGTAGTGAAGATGGCCCTCGGTTAGAAAAACACTAAACTTTCTGTTCAAGTCAAGCAGATTAGCATTAGCATGTGCAAAACAAGATGGTGAGAATTTCACTAAAGCATTTTTATGTCATATCGGAGTCAGATTGAAGGTCAAGTTCATCTTTAAGAGATTCTCAGTGCATCCTAAAATGCATATATTGTTTTTTTTTTTTTGCCCAAAAGTTTGCAAACTGGAAGCAGTATTACTGCATAAACGGATATTTTTTGCCCAAGCTAATTGGAAATACATGTCTCAGCCTACTACTTCCTCATTCAAATAGTAAAATATGTCTGCCTCGAGTGGCCCCCAGGTAAATTGAGTTTGAGACCCCTGATATAGAGCTTTTCAATTACACTTATATCGAAGCAAAACAAAATATCGCAATGTCAGATTTTTCCAATATCATGCAGCCCTAACATTTAAATGATCATAATAGAGTCACTTTTAGGTTTGACAAATGGTATGCTGACCTTCACATAGTCGTAGCCACATCCAAAGGATTGCTCCACCTCAAAGGCGATAAATGTGTAGTTGATGGTGTTTCCCATGTAGGCCTGGATGGTCCAGCTGCAGTCGGCGTGAGATGGGTAATCATTGGGATAGTTCAAGCTCTCGATCATTCCTCGACTCCGATTGGCAATCAGGATACCATTACAAGCTACAGGAGAAAAGAAAACCCATGATATTAATGATATGAGATGGGAAGAATACAGTAAATCAAAGAACTAAAGTTTTAAAGACTCTTTTGAACAGCAATATGTGCAGTTTTAAAGTACACATGAAATCAAAACTAACCATATTGCGTTTGTTAGCTTGGATTGCTAGTGTTGTGGTGACCAACTCATCTGTGCATGTCATTAAGAAAAAAAAAAGTGGTTTGCCCTTGTAATCTTTAATAGTAATCTGAAAATGCACTTCCTGGTTTGTTTTCAGTTAAATTCTCACATTACGTCTGTCTGAGGTGTTGGGCGTGGCTAACATACTTAACCACACCCCTCCAACTGTAAGTTTTGACAACAAACAGAAATGGTGAGGAGGAGGCAGGGCCGGATTAACCAATAGGCATTATGGGCACAGGGGCCCGTGCGCACCTGGGGCCCCTGCAAGGGTGGGGTATGCCAATTTTAGAGTGTTTATTTTGGCTAAGTGCAAATAGCGCTCCTCGTTGGAATAAGCTAGTTGAATGATTCCTGCCCATCACCGTTTGACAGAGACAACATAACTAAAGAGTGAGGGTGACAGCAGCAGGAGTGGTGTGGCTCGTAAAACGCATGGCAATACGTTTTGAGCGATCGATCATGAACCCGGTTCGAATCCAGCGACCGACAAACACGTTCTTCTTTTTTTCCCCACTACATTTCAGATTTTGCCTACTCTTCATCACGAGGAAGACAAGTAGGAATCATTAATAAGTATGTGTTTAATGGAAGACTCAGATTCATAGAATTGGATTAGAGAGGTGTTATATCCAAATCATATGCATTATAAGTTTTTAGACGTTATACATTAAAATACTCTTAAATATATATTTGTATTACTGCTTCAGCGAGCTTAAACAAGTATATTAATAGTTTTATAAGTATTTTTTTTTCAAAGTATGCTTTAAAAATAAGTTTAATCTTTGTAGACTGCAAATATATGTACTGTATATCATTTATTTTAGAAATGTGGGCAATACATTATAGATTAATTTTATACTATAAAATATTATTCATTTATTCATCTTCTTTTCGGCTTAGTCCCTTTATTAATCCCGGGTCGCCACAGCGGAATGAACCACCAACTTATCCAGCATTTGTTTCACACAGCGGATGCCCTTCTAGCTGCAACCCATCTCTGGGAAACAGCCATACACACTCATACACTACAGACAATTTTAGCCAACCCAATTCACCTGTATCGCATGCCTTTGGACTTGTGGGGAACACCGGAGCACCCGGAGGAAACCCACGCAACCACGGGGAGAACATGCAAACTCCACACAGAAATGCCAACTGACCCAGCTGAGGCTCGAACCAGCAACCTTCTTGCTGTGAGGTGAACATGCTACTCACTACGCCACCGTGGCACCCATAAAATATTATATTAACCTTATTTTTTGGGGGTGCGGCCAGGTAGGTAAATTCCAGGTAAATTCTTAATCCGGGCCTGGGAGGAGGTGTCTGTTAGGTTGTAATAACTCTCCCCAAACCCATCTTTCTAAATGAAATGCCTACTTTACTACATCCAATCAGCTCGCAGTACAAAAAACAAGCCACGCCCACTGTTTTCTCATTTCATATTCTGTTTCTCCAGGAACTGCGTCACAATACAAAAAAAAAAAAAAGCTCCCAGTTCATGAGGACTTTACTAGAGGCATTGTTGCCTAGAACTGGATCTGACCTTGCAGTAAGTTTTAATGTCTGGGAAACACGCTGGCATTCGACTACTAATAAAAGCCAAAGAAAAGGCAAATGACTGAGAGAAAGAACAAAAGAAGACAGATAGTGGTGCGCCGAGCTCTAAACCGTGACATTTCACCCCCACAAACATAATTAAAACAAGACTAAAAAGCAGAGACCAAAAACAAGTCGGTGTCCCCTGGATGAACTTCACTAGCAAATACAAAAACACAATCAGCGCAAAATTCATGGATTTAAAGCCACAGCGCGTAAGTAATGTCCTACCAAATATTACTCTTACTTAACCTTCAATACATGTATAGTTTATTGCTCTTTTTGGTGTAGAATTTGTTTTATAAATATTATTTGTTTTAGTATATCTCTATCATTTATTCTTTAGTTTATCCTTTTTATTTCCACCATGGTTCGGGACCTGTAGAGCTGTGCATTGATGGATTACACTACAGTGTTTGGACTCTCAGTAGTGAATATTAAACCGCACTGAACTGAGATAAACTCTGAAAACTGGACTGACACTGTTTCAATTGACTATAATTCATGTGAAGCTGCTTTGATACAATCTACATTGTAAAAGCGCTATACAAATAAAGATGAATTTAATTGAATATTATTTTTGTTGTTGGTATTATTATTATTATTATTTAACAACCTCCTGTATTTCTGCATTTTGTTTATTACAAGTATTGTTTTTAATGCTCACTGTTTTATGCTGATCATCTACTACGTCATATTTTTTGTGTTCACATAATTTCAAAATAAAAGAATAAAAATTTGATGAAAAAAGTACCATGGTATTTCTAGGTTTCTGTGAATACACCGTGGTATTCTTTAAAGTAATATTACAAAAAATGTGGAAAACAGAAAATAAATATTTCCTGACAACATAGTTTTTGTTATCTTGTCCATCAGAATGTTCTCAAAACCCAGATACATTTACTTCAAAAGTAAATGAACAATTATTTATATAACAATTATTATCTTATTGAAATTTAATTGAAGCCCACTGTATTTATATAAAATGAAAACCTTCTTGCTCTGTACTTATTATGGATATATAAAATAATGAGTGGTAACCCTTAATGTTAATCTGTTTTAAATTATTAAAGACTTTTAATGACAAAAGGGTTAATCCTAGTTGTATGTATAAATGTCAATTAATCTGTATTAAATTTGTATTTTATTGTAAACATTATTGAATTGCACTGAGATCCCTACACAGGTTTTTAAATATACAATAAAAAGATTCTTGTTCTAAATATGTGTTACATATTGAGTAACCTTATTTTGACAATGTTGTTGTGGTGTGTATTGTTCTTGTGTGTTACATCCTCCCTTATCTGTCTCTTTCTCTCTCTCCATATGAGCGGAGATCAGGTGCAGCTGTGAGAGGGGCGGCGCCCATTATAAAAGCACGCTGTTGGCGCTGTTCATCGAGTTCTCTTCCTGTTTCCCCTCGCTGTTGTGTGTGTGAGCAGATTGCTCTAAGTTCTCTGTGTGGCAGTGAAATCTTCCTGTCCGAAACCCTTTTCCAAAGTTATCTGGTGAGATACTCTGTTAAATATGGTAATAGGACGGTAACTTGCATTAGCGGTGGCTGATTGTTTCTTTCCTGTCTGCAACCCTTTTATAAAGTCATCTGGTGAGATACTCTGTTAAAAACGGTACTAGGACGGTAAGCTGTGTTAGCTGTTGCTAAATGTTTATTTACTGCTGAATGATCTAAGGGAAGGCCCTTTTTTTTGTCACGTTTTCTAGTGTTTAATGGATAGTTAAGGAGTGTAGAATTGTTATATTATTTACATAACCTTATTTTTCTCTTTAGGTAAGAGATCAAGTATTAGGTAGCATACTTTGTTTTGTTTGTTGTTTTGGCCTCTTCTTCCCTTATATTTAATTTTGATATTGGAAATATTTGTTTGATAAATCTGTTACCCCTTTTT
The DNA here is from genome assembly GCA_903798035.1 of Danio albolineatus. Taxonomy (NCBI): domain Eukaryota; kingdom Metazoa; phylum Chordata; class Actinopteri; order Cypriniformes; family Danionidae; genus Danio; species Danio albolineatus. The sequence continues at coordinate 3,858,952 of CAIGQQ010034268.1, read as the reverse complement.
GACAACTTGGCCTCTGTGTGTGTGCTTGGGGAAGCAGGAACGGGGACTCTGGGTGACCTCTTTTAATTGACAGTCCTCCTTAACCTTATGTGCGTAGCGCGGTGCTTCTGCTACGTAACAATATGCTTGATTAACTTTTTTTTTTAAATATAAAACTTTATATTATTATACTAAATGCCATTTTACTGGGTTTCTGCCATAAATCATTATAAAAATGTATGACTCCAGTGTTGTTTCTTTGGTTATCAGTGTTGTTGACAGGTTTATACACTGATGTGTTTCAAGCGTCACTCACTAGAATGGTAGTTTGCCAGAAATCCGCCAGTGTGGATGATGCTGTCTGTTCGCAGTTTCACATACATGTTCTCTCTGGATGAGCTGATGGGCGCAGGAATCTGATTTCCACACAGTTTAGCCAGTTGATGAGCATTGCTACTGTTGCCATCGTACACCTGGAACACACACAGACATCAAGATTCAAGCTTGTCACCAGAATCAGCACTGAGCAAATAGGAAGCACAAGCAGTTCCCTTAGCAAAACAACTTATTTTACAACACTGGAAGTCTGAAGAAGTACCAACAATTGATATGTGGATCGTGGAATGGCAAAGATTTTACATTTAGAAAATATCTGCTTTATTAAGGAAAGAGCATGTCTTACTCTGATGATGTGGAAGTCATTTATTAAATTAATTGGCAAATACGCAGGTTGTGTTGGCGATTTGTGTTTACTTTATAGATTTTTTTTCAATCTATTTTTTTATTTGGAAAGCATGACTTGTTTTTTGTTATTGTTTCTTTCTCATGCATGTTGCAACCTCCCGCTTTCCCTTGGGAAGCCAATACGGAAGTAACTGAAACTGCAATTCATCGAAAATTCCGCCAGTCCTGCCTCCATATGGAGCAAATTTCTAATGAGCCCACTGTTAAAATGGCCAACTTTACAGCAGAAAAAAGGTTTACAGCCTGGTACAAAGAGTGATTTTGGTTCATATAGCTTGTTCTGTGCCAGAACATATTGGTTATTTATGTTTGTATTACTGTATGTGTCTCATTGTGTCTTTTTTCCATCAACCCAGTTCACTTGTTTTTGCCTCCTGCTGTTCCTGATTGGCTGGTTCACCTCCACTTGATGCAACCGATCCTGACACTGCCCTATGCTAATTGGTTCCTCCGTAACAACTTGGTCCCGGTCTCAGCCAATCAGATCACTCCACCTCAATATATATATTGTTTGTCTGCAAGCAGTTTGGGAGTCTTTGTTGGCTCGATTTGTTGTTGGTTTCTGTGCTTGTTTGCTTGCTCGATACTGTGTTTATATCCCTATTTTGGATATTTGGATCAGTTTTGTTGAGATATTGTCAGTCTTCACCTTTATTTACACTGTGTTGTCATTTTGGTTTAGTCACTGTCTGTTCTTACCTGTGTAATCATTCATTCCCTTTCCTCATGTTTCTCTACAGAGGTTTGGTAGAAAGACTGCTATGTAAGTAGGTCACGTGACATACATTTCAACACATAGGAGATCAACTGTCAAGAGATACACTAGGGAAGGGGGTGAGTGCCAACATGTGTATTTTTGGTTAAGTGGATAGTTAGTGTAGTTTAGGTAAGACGTCTTTGGACGTTGAAGATTTATTTTTTAACATTTTTGTTTATTAGACTAGATTAGAGGGGATTTGATATCAGTAAGGCTGTTTGGTTTTGATTGTTTCTTTGCTTTAGCGCCACCCATAGCCAGTCTTTCTAATCTATGTTTTGTTTTGTTGTGATTTTGTAAATACTGTAAATAGCTCACTCACCGCTTCACTTATCACCACCTGTAATAAATCACTTTATTTGTACAACAATTCTCGTTTGTGGTCGTTACTTTGGTTACAATTTTCTTTGAGTGTTTGTTTGAACCAGATCCTTGGTCAAGTGTGCAACCACACCCTCCTAGACTGCCCAGGGGTTGTATCATAGCTAATATTACCCTTCATGATAACTGTGAGGGGGGTGATTTATTTATTTTTTAATATAACTCCTCTGTTTCGTTAAGTTCATTACCCATAAGTTATATTAATTTTGCATAATTAAGGGCGTGGCCACTTGAGTGACAGCTAGGTCTCGCTGGTTGCCATCACCTCAGCTGATTCCGGCTGATTAGCAGCTGAACTTTGCATTTACGCTGTATTTTTGTGTTGATTTATGTGGCTTTACACAGTCAGTTGCCTTTTGGAATTATTTCCTACAATTATCAGATGATATGGCATGCTGTGTGCACTTAATTGTGCTCACAAACCATTCACGTGGTCTCCATTTCCCAGATGAGTGTAATTATATACTTATATACTATATCTATAAATGTATTTGCTTTATTTAAGATAATTTTAGCATTTATAATTTTCAATAGAGCTGTAAAGCACTCCAGAATCTGACAGATTGATTAGCTGTAGGCTATAGCAGTCATCTGAAATGCTGTCATACAGTGTTATGGCTGGATTTGATCTAACACAGACTATATCTGAAGTATTTGGAGGTAATTTGCGTATCCCTCCAGTAGAAAAACGTCATAAAAACACTGTTTCGTGGCTTAGTATAATACAACAGTATTTTTAAAAGGCTAAACACTTTATTAATATAGTATACAACCAAGCATGTGGTGTCAGAACACAAATGAGTCGCAGGTAATGAAGCTCACAAACTAAGCAAAATGCTAGTAGGCATCTGTAGCTCCGCCTCTTTGCCCTTATTTGGATAACCCCAACTGGAGCACAAAATAGTGCCGGTTGGCCACGCCCACTTGTGGCCTCTTTTGAGCTCTACAGAAACCTATGGATGACGTCACGGATACTACGTCCATATCTTTTCCAGTCTATGGTTGGTGTGTAACCACCAGTTTGGAAAAACGGTTGTTATATTACACTGTACAAAAGCAATGACAATAAAAAAAGATTCAAGCTTAATCACTTGATTCAAGAACTGTAGAAACTAGTTTTTCTAACCGCCAAGTAGTCGAAGTAGCAGTCCATGGTGTTCTCTAGGTGAAAGTCTCCAAAGCTGAGCTCAACTCTGCTTCCTGCGCTGGTTTTGATGTGCCAGTAGCATTCGGCGTTGGCAGGATAGGGAAGAGGGTAGTTGGGAGATGTGAAACCTCCACTGCTTGTGGTCAGTGTCCCACCGCAGCCTATAAAAGAGACATGCAATAAGCTGGTAGCTAATAAGTGAATCCAGTTGCAACACATTCACTTGTACAGCTATCTCCATGGGGACTTACCATGGACATAATGACTTATATATAGTACAAATGGTACACTGTAAAAAATGCTGGGTTCCACACAAATAATGATTTGTGTAGGGACAACATTGAGGAATTAAGTTAGCTTATTAGTTTAAGCAGATTGTACATAAAACAATTACGTTTTATGTTTTTGCAACTGGATCCACTTTTTACTTGAAACATTATAAATATCTATAATTCAATATTTACAATATAATAGAAAACTTCAATTAGTAAGTAAAGCAAAATGTGTAGATTAAAAAAAAAGACAATATATGCAATTAAAAATGTATTAAAGCTAAATTTTTAAGTAAAAAAAAATATTAGTAAACTTAATTACAGTATTTACACAATATATACCACAATATATAGTTGAAGTCAGAATTATTAGCCACTTAATATATTAGCCCCCCTGTTTATTTTTCCCCCAATTTTTGTTTAACTGAGAGAACTGATTTTTAAACATAATTTTAACTCATTTTTAAACATAATAGTTTTAGTATCTCGTTTCTAATAACTGATTTCTATTATCTTTGCCATGATGACAGTAAATAATATTTTACTAGATATTTTTTAAGACACTTCTATACAGCTTAAAGTGACATTTAAAGGCTGAACTAGGTTAATTAGGTTAACTAGGCAGGTTAGTGCTAATGATTTTGACCTTAAAATGGTCTTTAAAAAATTAAAAACTGTTTTTATTCTAGCCGAAATAAAACATATAGAAATAAAAAATAATAATTCTCCAGAATAAAAAAAAATATTATCAGACATACTGTGAAAATTTCATTGCTCTGTTAAACATAATTTGGGAAATATTTAAAAAAGAAATAATATTCTAAAGGGGGCTAATAATTCTGACTTCAACTGTATATACAGTGGTCAAGATTTGAAGTGGGTCAAAACCTTTCAACAAAACTGTCTTAAAATGATTGATCGACACCCATTCTTGTCTTAGGACAATTTTGAAACACTTCAAATGTTGATTATTGTATATATTAATTACAAAACAAATTATTTTATTTAATTATACATAAAGATCCTGTTTATTTATTTTTAATATATGGAATATTCAAAACCCCACGAAGGCTAGTAATTTTTAAAATATTTAAATAAATATCATTATTATTCAAAAAAACATCATCGTCTGGCTTATTGGTGTGTTGCCAAATATTAATCTGATGCAACAACCCCCGAAAAACAAAAGCACACATGTACCTGTCTGTGTGCCATCCCAGTGTGCTTGGAACCCTCTATATGTGAGTGAGTGGTCCGATCTGAACTTCATCCACAGCCGATTGCTATGGGACACTATTATAGGTGGAGCGTTAGTTCCACAATATTGACCAATCAGAGGTGACGTTTCGTAGCCTCCATCTCTGCAAAAGAAGAGAAGAAGTGTTTGAAATCAAAACAAAAGCAAATGATTGACTTTAGAGACAGGAAAGCTCCTCACCTGATCTCCAAATAATCAAAATTACATGAACTGAACGCTTCCAGCTCAAAATCGGTGAAATTGAGCATGATCTGCATGTTGACTTCCACTATGATCCTGTAGACGCACTCTCGATTGGTAGGGTAATTATTGGGGTAGTTTGGCGAGCTGAACTCCCCGGTGGATGTTCTAAACACCTCACTGCAATCTGCATGAACAAAATACAGACAATTAAAATATAATGACTAGATTTAATGGTAAAATAATACACATTTCGTTTCTTTGGATGTCTCTACATTCAGCAGAATGACAGTTAAGCTAACTTGACTGTTAGAAGTTTCTAAAATCCTACCATGAGACCTGATATGGCAAGCAGATTTTACATTTTGTCCTTATAACATATTAGTATCTAATTTTATGCCACTAGTATATTTTTTATAATATTTCAGGGTTTTCATCTTTAACGGATAGGACAGTAGAGAATATTGACAGGAAAGTGTGGGAAGCAGAGAGCAAGGAAGGATCGGAATAGGACCTCGAGGCAGGAATCAAACTCAAGTTGCCGTGAGCGCCGAAGTGCATGTGTCCACGCACAAACCATTATGCCATTTGTGCAGACTGCTTCTAGTATTTTTTGTATTTACTAATATCTAATAGTATAATAGTACACATTACTGCAGGTATCAGTTCTAATTTATTCAATGCTAGTACTAGTTTATTATATAATTCATTTGAATTAAACATTTACAAGTATCCTTTAAGTACTAGTATATAAAAAAATAAGTACTAGTATCAATAAATCTGATACTAGTATATTTTTGGATTTAATGTCAGCTTAGCTTACCATAACTGGCCTCTGAGTAAATGAAAAAAAAATCATAAAAACATAAAAAAGATTCATAGCATAACCAATTATGGCAAGCTTTAATTTAATCCTTAAAATTCACTTATCTATTTTTATCCTATTTTACAACTATTTTTTTTTTTTATTGAACTCTACTGGGTCATTCTGACTAGTTATAATATACAGTAGGCATAAATAATAATAATAATAATAAACATATAATAAATTAAGTATAACATAAAATAAATAACAGAAGTTTTGGCTAGTAAGATATCACCAAAAATGAAAGCAAGTGGAGTATTTGAATGTACCAAAAATCTAATAGTTTTAATAAATAAGTACTACAGTAGTAATCTACTGAATCCTTTTTAGGAACACTTAAAAATACCAACAGAATTCATAGTAGTCAGAAACGTTAATATCTGAATGACAGATCCCAATAGAGAATTTGTAAAGTCATTAAAGTAACTAATTGCTATTGGAAGTACAAACATTCAACATTTTAATGAATAAAGTTAATACATAAATGAATGAATGAATAAATAAGTAACTTGTTGCTACTGAAAGTAGTACTAACATCAAACAAACAAACAAATGAACGAACAAATGAATAAATGAATGAATGAACCAACAAATAAACAAACAAACTAACAAACAAACAAACAAACAAGTTGTTGCTACTGAAAGTAGTACTAGCATTCAACAAACAAACAAACAAACAAACAAATAAATAAATAAATAAATAAATAAGTAACTTGTTGCTACTAAACTAACATTCAACTAACAAATAAACTAACACATGAATGAATGAATAAGCCAACAGATAAACAAACAAATAAACACATAAATAAACACATAAATAAAAAAATAAAAAAATAAAAAAATAAAAAAATAAAAAAATAAATAAATAAATAAATAAATAAATAAATAATGGAATTGACAGCAGTAGCATATGAAAATATTAGGAATTAGATCATAGTATGTTTTAAGGATTAAATGTTACAGTGGCTTGCCATGGTCAGTGCTTTCATGTTTTTTTTTTCCAAATTGGATGTTCATATGCAGTTCCTGCAATAAAATTATACCTGTGGTGGCATTGATGGAGATATAGTCAGCGGAAAAGCCTTCAGCAGACAGACTGGCGTCAGAGACCAGCAAGACGGTCATCAGACTATCAGTGCTGGTTAGAGAAGGAGGAACTGATCGGCCACAGAACCTGAGCACAAAAACAACCAACATATTCATTTACACATCTATAACTTTTTTCGTTTTGAGCATTATAAACTCTAGAAGATAGATAGTAAAGCCCAAAGTGTCTTCTTTCCAAATATACATGAACTGTGAATGTAGACCACATTATTCAGCAACTGTTACTGTTTTAGTTTGGGAAGGTCATTTTTAAGAAAGTGCCTCTGACGGAGAAGGACACCGATGTATTCTCAGAAACCTTTTTACAGAAACCTCATTTTGCATGCTATCTTCATCAAATTTGAAATATAAACTCATGAGACACTTGGCTTTTAAGCATATTTTTTCTAGGTTATTGCATTACTGGTTTCATGTGTTTGTACAGTATATGGAAAAATAAATATTGAACACTATCTAATTTTCCTTTCTCATTACTTCATGATGCATACATGTTTATATTTTTTTAGCATGAACCTTTCTAGATGGACCATAGTAATGCTCAAAGTGTGTTTCCAATGATACCTAATTTTTGTTTGCAGCTCACTGGGGTCAAGAACTGTTACAATTTAAAGTTAGGTAAGTGTAAATCCCCAGAAGTGAGTGCTGGCTTACAGGTTAAGTGATGATTGTGCACTGCCGTTGACCTCAAAATTACATTAGCCCTGAAGCTCCTGAAGTATGGAAAAAAATACTGCTTAAGGGGGCTAATAATATTGATCTTAAAATGGGTTTTAAAAAATTAAAAACTGCTTTTATTCTAGTCAAAATAAAACAAATAAGATTTTCTCTAGAAGAAAAAATATTATAGCAAATACTGTGAAAATCTCCTTGCTCTGATTAACCTCATTTGGGAATTATTTGAAAAAGAACAAAAAAAATCACAAGAGGGCGAATCATTTTGACTTCAACTGTAAACCTTCATGCAGCTGGTTTTACCTGCCCAGGAGAGTGCCGGTCAGTGCTGTGCCGTTATCATAGACGTCCACATAGTCGTATGCACAGTTGGTGTGAAACTCCATGTTGAAGTATGAGAATGATAGACGGATGAGGTGTCCGGGCGGAACGGAGATGTACCAGGTGCAGTTGGCTCCATGAGGATATTCAGTAGGGTGTCCTGGACTGGTAAACGAGCCCGTTGGTTCGGTGAGAGTGTCACCACAACCTGCAAAAATGCACACGTGGCTTGAAAAAAGCTTTTTGTGGGATCCAAACATAAAGCAGGCATTATATATAAGACGTAATACATGTATATATAAGGAAAAGGCAGTCAAAAGTTGAAGCTAATTCATCAAAACTACATTAAAATACATCTCAAGTATAAAAAATAAAACAGCTCATCAAAACAGTCTGTCTGCTATTTTAAATAAGCCTGCAATATTTAAAAGAAAGCTGCAAAGGGCTATATAATTTTAATTCCTTTCTGTTTCTGTCACTCACGGCTCAATGCGCGTGCCTGAGTTGTTTATATTAATTAATATATCATTTACTTTTTCTCTCGGTATAGCAGCCGTGTGTGCCCTGTCTGAATAAAGGCCTAAATTAGCATACATCTAAAAAGCAACTACTGCGCGGTCATATTTATGCAGTATATATATTGTGATGAAGGTGTAAATATATATATATATATATTGTGATAAAGGTTTATATATAAATATATCATGTGATTGTGAATGTATATATATACATTGTGATGGTGTATTTATATTGTGAATGTCAATGTACATATATACATATACATATACATAATATCAATATTTGACCATATTTCTAGGGTGAATTTTAGGCAACCAATTCTGGCATTTTTCAGGCTGTAGACCGCTCCCTACATAGAATATACAATATATTTACATATAAACGATGTACAGTCTGTTCAGGAGAACAAACAATACCTTGCTCTGCAGAACCAAACTCAGCAGTGAAACCATGATTGGAGACTGATGCATCTGTTTTAAACTGGATGAACATGGACCTCTGGGTGGACTCCAGCATTGGGGGCATGTCAACTCCACAATATCGACCGATCAGAGGCGAGCTAGAGCTGGGGCCGTCCCTCACCTGAGAGAGCCGGGATTAAAGCTTCAGAAGAGATGTAAACTCAAGTCTGTAATTTCTAATGCACAATTCTAATGTCGTACCTCCACATGATCAAAGGCGCATGTGCTGCTTCCCTCAACGTCGAAGGTCAGGAAGTTGAGAGTGACCACATAACCCTCGGGTTGGTTTATGACCCACTCACACACCTTGTTGTGTGGATACGGGTCAGGATGGAAGGGAGTCCGGATCTGTCCAGTTCCAGACAGTGTTCCTCCACAAGCTGAAACAATATAAAGAACTCTGATATCAGATCTAGACTGGACATGTGTAATAATTACATTAAATTATGTACACCAATTAAAGGTAAATCACGAGAAATTTCAGAACAGTTTTCATATTTCATATCCAGTTCTTGGCGCCATGGTGGCACAGTGTGTACACAATTGCCTCACAGCAAGAAGGTCACTAAATCGAGCCTCAGCTGGGTCAGACAGCATTTCTCTGTGGAGTTTGCATGTTCTCCCCGTGTTGGCATGGGTTTCCTCTATGTGCTCCGGTTTCCCCCACAAGTCCAAAGACGTGGTATAGGTGAATTGGGTAAGCTATATTATCTGTACTGTATGTGTGTGAATGAGTGTGTATGGATGTTTCCTAGTGATGGGTTGCAGTGGAAGGGCATCCGCTGCTCAAAACATATGCTGGATAAGTTGGCGGTTCATTCCGCTGTGGCGACCCCGGATTAATAAAGGGACTAAGCCGAAAAGAAAATGAATGAATGAATGTCCAGTTCTTATCCAGAGCTGCAAAAATGCAGTATGCCTCACCTATTTGCACTACATATATTATTATTAACAGCTAGGAAGATAATTACAGTGAACTGGATGAAGACTACAGAATGGACACAGATGCTGAAACAGATATTTGAGAAAATGACTGCAGATTTGCAGTTGAAATCAGATATTTTCCAACATTTTCCTAACATGTTTTAACACATTTTAATTGTTTTTATTATTTGTTTTTATTTTCTTATACTTAAAATTTTATTTCTGTTTATGTAAAGCACTTTGAATTGCCACTGTGAATGAAATGTGCTATATAAATAAACTTGCCTTGTCTTGAAACATGTTTACTTGATCTTTGAAATGCTGTCAGGGGCTTTGTTGTAGTTATTATCTTTATATTGGTGTTCATTTATATGTTTTTTTTAATGTAATGTATTATCTTTTTGTTAAGCTGTCACTATTATTTATTTATTATTATTAAAATTTCTATCTATTATTATTTTCTATCTTTTTTTTGTGAATGTAAACATTCTAAGTAAATGTTATGTATAAACTATGTTTAAAAGCAACTCATACTTCAGTTTCTCATCAAATCTTGACCAATCAAATGCTCTCTAGTGTCTGACATGCCCCGCTCCCTTCAAGGCGTTTCTCAATTGCATTCCATTTGATGGGCTTGAGCTCAACCACTCTCTCTGGCAGAGCAGTGATAAAAACAAAACACCATTGGCTGTTTTTATAAGGGAGGAGCTATGATTACATCAATGGAATAAAAAAATGCATGTTTCAAACCACTACACAGGACCTTTAAAGAGGAGGTTTCAGTGTCTCACCTAGTTCATACATGGCCCTAAAGCCAGCACGGGACACGGAGCTGTCTGACCGGAAACGGATCCAGAGTCCATTAGTGGTGGACAATATCGGTGCTGGCAGGGTGTTTCCACAGTACTTCCCAATGAGTGGGTCTGTCTCACCCGTCCCGTCTCGGACCTGAGAGATTTAAGAACTTACGGTTTAAGATCAACATGCTACTTTTATAACATTATCAACATTTATACTGCAGATCATGATGGTCAATTCTGATGTTGAGACTGTTTACGATTTTCTTTTACATCTTCGTTAAAAAACTGACTCGTATCTGATGTCTGCATTTACACTGCAGACGCAAAGATGCAATGCCACGGGGAGAAAAAAAAAGAAAAAAAAAAAGAAAAGAGCGCGCGCTGACTGACCGCTATGATATTAAAAGAGTGTCCTTTTCTCCATTCCTGTATTTAATCTGTATGCAGGGTTTAATTTCTTTATTTTCTTTTTCACAAGATGCTTTGCCCCAGATTATGGCAGAAAAGTTATCATTTGGTCATCTTCTTTTAATCTTTTATACCAATAGGCATCTTAGCGTCATGTCCATGGCGTGATTCAAGCACGTGATGTATGCAATAGCTTTACTGTATGTTAGTTTATATTGTTTATGTGGATGATGTCCCCTCTTTCTCTCTCTCTCTCTCTCTCTCTCTCTCTAAATCAGGGGTGCCCAAACATTTTTGAATAGAAGCCAAAAAACAAATATCATTGAGAGCTATGGGCTGAAATTTAAAGTTGCCATAGGTAATTTCCTAATTTATTTCATAATGTTTAAAAATAAATAAAAAAACATTACTCTAATCGTATTAACTAATGCAGCATAATTTTAAATTATAACTTTATTACAATAAAAAACATAAATAATTTATAATACACTAGTCGAACAGAATCCGATTTTGCCTTCATTTGCTCAATGATGTTTCCCATCCGTCAAATTGGCAGTATGTACATTTAAAAAAAAAACAAATCTGATTTATTTACATTTAACTGAAACATATCACTTCAGTTAGTTTTTTTGTAGCTAAAACAAATAAACAAAAAAAGGTTACGTTAAATAAAAAAATTACAGGCTCTAAACCATCCTCATAATTCTTCCTCTTCTCAGATGGGATGGTGGGCCAAATCAAAGGTTACCATGGGCCAACTTTGGCCCGCAGGCCTTAGTTTGAGAATATTTGCTTTATATTCATTAGCTTGTGCTACATGACAATATAAAAGCTTTCTTTTATATTTATGTATATGAGATTTAAGGTTTGGGACTGTCATTTGGGACTTGTTGTCATTCGCATATGCTTTTAATGACGTGCATCATGAAAATCTGATACCTGATCTACTACTTACACTGCAGATGGGAGGACACGTATACAATTCATATCAGATACATTTTCACATATGAACGAGGCCTAAATCTGATGTGAGTAAACTGGAATTCATGTGATTTTTACCTGCTTACACAAACGTGGGCCATATCTAGGGCCAGACAGAATCTGTGGACATTTTTTGCAATTTCTGCACAGAATTTGTAAAAAGAAATAAAAATTAATAATAATAAATTATTTATTAATAATAATAAATAAATAATAATTATTTAACTAAAATAAGTAATAATTAATTATAATAATAATTTAACTTTATTTAATGTTTATATTGCAAATCTGATTAGATCCACTTAGTAAACAAAGCAAGTCTGTGATAAACTATATCTACTAAAAGACAGCAAATGTTACTTTAAAAACTGTATTGTAAATGAATCATATGAACATTTTTATGTTGAAATTGAAACATGAAATTGATTTAAAAACAGAATAAATTTAAATATGCATTTACATTAGACTCAGTGTGGGCCTAGCCATATCCGATCTATGCCGCATGGGAGAAAAAACAATCAGAATTGAGTCACTTGAACCATGCAGTACAAATGCAGCCTTAGATGTCTCCTTGTTCCTTTAATTACACAAACCGTACCTCCACAAAGTCAAAAAGACAGCCAGCATGAGTCTCCAGGTCCATGTGGGTGAAGTTGAGCGCCACCTGTTCACTGCGTGGCATTCGGATGATATAAATGCACTGTCTGTTGTGAGCATAGTTATTAGGCCAGTTAGGAGAGATGATGATGCCCTCGGTTTCTGTAAAGACGCCCCCGCAGCCTGGATCAGCTGATGGCATACAGAGGAAATCACATTACGCTCAATTACTTTGTCCACTTGAACCCAGCATCATGTTACTGTTTATAACACTTACAGTGTGACTTTTAACAACTATATAACACAAATAAACTGCTTTATAAGCATTTAAAATAGACAATATTGCACTTTGGAAGCAATGATGCACAATTCACAGCAACTCCTGCTATTGCATTACATTTACAGCACATATTTCATAATTTACAAGTGATTTAAAAGCACTTGCTGCAAACAATAAATCTTTCTCATCAAGTTCAGAAAAGCATTAAGCCATAATGAGTGGCATGGTGGCTCAGTGATTAGCACTGTCACCTCACAGCAAGAAGGTTGCTGGTTTAAGTCCAGGCTCGTCCAGTTGGCATTTCTGTTTGGAGTTTGCATGTTCTCCCCACGTTTGCTGCCTCCGGGTTCTTTGGTTTTCTCCACAGACTAAAGACATGTGCTATAGTAGAATTGGGTAAACAAAATTGCCTGTAGTGTACGAGTGTGTGTGTGTGTGTGTGTGTGTGTGTGTGTGTGTGTGTGTGAATGCGAGAGTGTATGGGTGATAAGGGAACTAAGCAGAAGGAAAATGAATGAACGAATGAATGATTGAAGTTTATGCTCAGTTCAAACACTTACTTTAAAAGGATGTTTTAAACTGATCAAAAGTGACAAAACAATCATTATTAAATGATTAAATATTAAATATTAAGAAAAAACATTAAGTGACACAACTGTTTTGGAAAAAAATAATAATAAGAGATGTTTCACCAAAATTATATATTAGACTAAATCTTGCTCATCATACCAATATACTTAATTTTTTAATATATTAAAACTATTGCTGTGCAAAGATGAATTGTGACATATATATACATGTATGCGTGTACTGTGTATATTTATTTATTTATACACATTAACCGGCCACTATTAGATACACCTTACTAGTACCGAGTTGGACACTCTTAATCCTTCATGCCATGGACTCAACAATGTACCGGAAATATTCCATATTTTGGTCCATATTGACATTATAGCATCACGCAGTTGCTGTAGATTTGTCGGCTGCACATCCATGATTCAAATCTCCTGTTCCACCACATCCCAAAGGAGCTCTGTTGAATTGAGCTCTGGTGACTGTGAAGGCCATTTGAAAACAGTAAACTCATTGTCATGTTGAGATGATTCACGCTTGTCACGTTATCGTGTTGGAAGTAGCGATTATAAAATGTGTATACTTAAGTCATTAAGGGATGGACAAGGTCGGCAACAATACTCAGGTAGGCTGTGGCATTGACATGATGCTCAGTTGGTACTAATGGGTCCAAAGTGTGCCAAGAAGATATCCCCCACACCATTACACCACCACCACCAGCCTAAACCGTTCATACATGGCAGGATGGATCCATGCTTTCATGTTGTTGACGCAAAAATCTAACTCTACCATCCAAAAGTCGCAGCTGAAATTGAGACTTATCAGGCAGGCAACATTTTTCCAATCTTCTATTGTCCAATTTTGATGAACCTGTGTGAATCATAGCCTCAGTTTTCTGTTCTTAGCTGACAGGAGTGGCAACTGGTGTGGTATTCTGCTGTTGTAGCCCATCTGCCTCAAGGTTGGACATGTTGTGCATTCAGAGCTGCTCTTCTGCATACCTTTGTATGTTGTAACAAGTGCTTATTTGAGTTACTGTTGTTAAAATTGGCGCTAACGAGAAGTTATACAGGTGTACCTAATAAAGTGACCGGTGACTGTATATATAAATACATACATGTATGCATATATCTGAGAAACCACTTATATTTAGATATAAAATACATATGTATGATACAAATTCTATATAAATTTAAATATCTATAGCAACATTGTTTATGTATAGTTTTGTTCTTATGTTTGTGTGTATATTATACATATACTGTACATAACAAGTATATTTAACACACACGTATGCTGTATATTATGTGAAAACACTTTTATTTTGGATGTGATTAATCGCGATGAATCTTTGCCCAGCACTAATTAAAATAAAAGAGCAACTTAATTTAAATAATATTTTACAGTATTACAGTTCTTATATTTTAAATAAACAAATGCATCCTTGGTGAGGCATGATGGACAATTATATAACGTGAAATATTATAAAATTGCTGATTTTTGAATGGTGAACAGCTCTATTATCCTTCATAAATCTGTCCCACGATTCCCCATTCTCTCAGTTTTACAGCATAAATTTCACTTACAAGGCGAAGTAGTGTACGTGATGTGAAATCCACGATCGCTGATGCTGAAATCGGAGTGAAAGTGGATCCAGGCTGATGGTCCTGTGGTCTGTAGAGGTGGTGGTGATGCTGTACTGCAGTATTTTCCCAGAAGAGAGTCTTCTGGGAGCAGTCCATCTCTGATCTACAAAATAAAGCCAGAAACTGAAGCAGGTCAAGACCGAAAGCACTACATTTGAATGTGGATACAAGCCTTGTGTACCTCCAGGAAGTCAAAGTTACAGTTATCGTGATGCTCCAGGCTGAGAGTGCCAAAAGCGAATGTGATGAGCAGACCGGGGTTCACATTCACAGTCCAATAACAGTCTCGGTTTGGTGGATAGTTACCTGGGTAACCTGGAGACTTGATGTCCCCGTATGTGTTGGTCAACTGTCCACCACACACTGAAAGAGAAGTAGAATAAGTGTAAATTAATTGATTTTGATTCTGCTTTTATTATTTTTTATGGTTTTATTCTAGCCGAAATAAAACAAATAAGACTTTCTACAGAAGAAAAAATGTTATAGGAAATACTGTGAAAATTTCTTTGCTCTGTTACACATCATTTGCTAAATATTTGAAAAATTACAGAAGGGCTAATAATTTTGACTTCAACTGTATAAAACTCACTGTCCTGCTTAACATGCAAACCATTAACCTGGCAATGCAACTAAACAAATCTAACACAAGTTAAAACAAAGTATTATTTCCCAGTAGTGTGATGTTAAAAAGTACTCATTTGCAATTGCAGTTTTTTCTTTATTATGTTGTTGTAATGTTAAATTATTAAAAACTGAAGACTTTTGCAACATGTACATCTATATTCATGCATATTATCTAAATATTATCATTTCAAGATGCAACATTTTGAATGTACCACGTTTACTTTTGCTGTACGAGATGAAAACGCATTTCTATGCTTCCTTCTCCTTTACTTTAAGGGCCATGAAGTGTGAGATCCACAGTCCAATTGGTACATCAATGTCTGTTTTCCCATTTTAAAGCAATGCATTTTTAGCTATTGTCAGCAACATTTCAGTAAGCTTAATATCATGATTATGTTGGAGGTTAGAATTTGCATAATTTTACCAATTACATATCCAATAAACATATGTCTGGATCCAATGGAAAATCAATTCCATTAATCTGTGATATGATTTTGCATACTTGTACCCACAACACTTTCACTTTAGGGCACAGCCATGTAGAATGCAAAAATGTACCCTCTTCTATACCACATCTGAAGCACAGGGGTGAAATACTGTTTTTAAATTTGTGTAATCTGGATGGAGTATAATAAAGCTGGTGTAAGAAATTAAACTGGATTAGTCTAAATCTGGAGTTCAGAGTTGAGGTAACCCCATCTCTACATAACTGACCCCACAGGTCATTTTCTAGTGTTATCCCCAAATCTTGTTCCCATCTAGTTTTAGACTTATCTGGGTCAGTCATAGGTTGTCTTACCGTCAAAGCATCATATGTTCTAGAAATTGTTTTATGTAATGGTTTATCAGAGAAAACCAGTTCCTCCATAGCAGTTAAACTGGGAATCTTGGGATATTTTTTTTTTATTTAACCCTTAAACACCCCCTTTATTGTAAATAACCAAAGAATTCTTTATTGGTCATGTTTTATTAATTTTTTAATTGTTCAAATGACATTAAAACCCATCATCAAAACAATGCTCTAAACGTGTAATGGCCTTCCTTATCTTCCCAAATTTTTACATTTTTGTTTTGATGGGAGCATTGGGACATTGGGAGCAATCTGTTACCCCATAAAGGTGTTTTGGGAGAGAGAAACGTCTCTTGTCCCAACATCAACTGAGGTTTGTACCACATTTGAACTAAGAGTATAATCATAGGATAAGTGGTTCTAGTTTTTAGCAATTTCTCATCCTATGCATATAGTATATTAGTGGGACACTCTTCTATCATCTCAAATGTCTCCATTTATTCATTCATTTTCTTTTCGGCTTAGTCCCTTTATTAATCCGGGGTCGCCACAGCGGAATGAACCGCCAACTTATCCAGCATTTGTTTTACGCAGCGGATGCCCTTCCAGCTGCAACCCATCTCTGGGAAACACATCCATAAATTGTCATTCACACACATACACTATGGACAATTTAGCTTACCCAATTCACCTGTACCGCATGTCTTTGGACTGTGGGGTAAACCGGAGCACCCGGAGGAAACCCACGCAACCACGGGGAGAACATGAAAACTCCACACAGAAATGCCAACTGGTCCAGCCGGGGATCGAACCAGCGACCTTCTTGCTGTGAGGCGAACGTTCTAACCACTAGGCCACCGTGGCGCCCCAAATGTCTCCATATTAAGCCATATTTGTCCTGTCTCTCTGTCCCTGTCTACCCCTGCCCACTGTGAGTCCAACTCCTGCCTGGCTTGCCTGTATCAGTCTCTTTATATTCTGTGGCTGCTGACTACTCCATCTAGGACTCTCCAGCACTACCCCTTTTGTCTGTCTGCTACATCACAGGAATTCTGCGAACAATGGTGCCAGATACCTGGATTGGGCTGCCCAATAATACATCTTGTATTGTCATCTTATTACAGGTAATTGAGTTAGAATTGGGTTAAAAATGAGCTTGGTTTGAAAATTATTTTGATAAATGTGGAAAATTTCTGAATTTCTGTGACACACAATGCAAGCAAACACGCAACGAGACAAAATAATAATTATGGAAATAATATTAGCAACCCCTCACCCACTTTTTTGGTATTTACTATTTATTGTATTTATGTATTTTTGTATAGTTCTGCTTTTATGTTAACGCTCTGTATTTGATATCCATCTGCAAACAAGAACATCAATAAAAAGTTTAAAGCATATAAAAAAAAGCTGCTTGGTTTGAAAGCCACTTCTGTGTGAGCTGTGCTTTGTCCATGACTTGATTATTAACATCACATTTATGATTTACCTGGTGCTTGAGACTGCCAGGCCACAGTGAAGCCGCCAGCACTGACCGAATGATCGGAGCGAAACCAGAAGTACAGAGAATTGTGGGAGCTGAAGAGTTCGGCTGGGGCGGCGCTGCCACAGTATTTCCCAATCACAAAAGCCGAAGCGCTTTCGCCATCATGGACTTGCAGGAAATCAAAGTTGCAGGAGGCGCTGTTCTCGATGTCGAAAAAAGGGAAGGTGATCCGGAGAATCTAGGGAGAGCAACAGATTATTAACCACGTGATTTTTGATTTTAATTCAATTTATATTTATATTATTCTTGATCTTATTTAATATTGTTGCTTAACTGTTTAGTTTCTGTATTGGTTTTATTTTCTCACTGCTCTTATTCTTTTATTTTAGTAAGTTAAGTTACTTTTTTCTTTTTTTAAATAGTCTTTTTTAGTCTAAATCCATGTCTGTCTTTTTGTCCTGTCTAGCCCTGCCCGCTGTTAGTCCCTGGCTGCTGGTGTCCTCTGTCAGGCTACTACTGGTGAGACGACTTCTCTCCAGGATCCCTGCTCTGCAGTATCTCTTCCTAGGCCTTCACCAACTCCTGTCTGGCTTGAGCATCCTTGCTCAGTCTCCTGATATTCTGTGGTTGCTGACTACTCCATCTAGGACTCTCCAGCACTACCCCTTTTGTCTGTCTGCAACATCCAGGAATCACCAGTACTACCCCATTTATCACACCTAGAACTCTTCTCCACCAAACACCCCAATTACAGTCACATTTGTCAACAAACACACTCATTCTGCGTTTGGGTCCTCCTCCTTCTCATTTATTCATTCATTCATTCATTTTCTTTTTCGGCTTAGTCCTTTTATTAATCTGGGGTTGCCACTGTGGAATGAACCGCCAACTTATCCAGCATATGCTTTACGCAGCGGATGCCCATTCAGCTGCAACTCATCTCTAGGAAACAACCCACTCATTCACTCTCATACACTACAGACAATTTAGCTTACCCAATTCACCTGTACCACATGTCTTTGGACTTGTGGGTGAAACCGGAGCACGAGGAGGAAACCCACGCAACCACAGGGAGAACATGCAAACTCCACACAGAAATGCCAACTGACTCAGCTGAGGCTCGAACCAGCAACCTACTTGCTGTGAGGCGATCTGCTACTCACTACGCCACCGTGGCACCCTCCTCCTCCTTCTAACCATGACAATTTATTTATACTGTACTCACTGGCCACTTTATTAGGTATAGCTTGCAGTAAGAGGCCATTTAATTTAGTGTTTGCTTTCTATAAGCTGAACAAGGTTGGCTTTTCTTTTCTAGCAAGTTTGTTGTTTAAATTCTATAATATTGACCGTAAAATGGTTTTAAAAAACAAAAACTGCTTTTATTCTAGCCAAAATAGAACAAATAAGACTTTCTCCAGAAGAAAAAATATTATTGGAAATACTGTGCAAGTTTTCTTGCTCTGTGAAACAGCATTTGGGAAATATTTGAAAAAAATTCACAGGACGCAAAATAATTTTGACATCAACTACATGTATGTTAAATAATGGACCTTTACCTGGTTTGGGTCCGTTCTGATGACCCAGGCACAGCTGACCTGGTGATCATAGTCACCAGTTCCTGGATTATTAGGGTAGCTGAATGTGCCGGCTGGACTTTCCAAAATTCCTCCACATTCTGAAGCACATCATGGACCATGAAGTTACAAGTGTAAAAAACCATACGCTGTCACATACAGACATATGCAACAAACACACACACACACACCTTGCTGTGGAGTCTGGCACTGCGGGCCGGTCCACTGTGCTGTACAGGTGCAGGTGTAGCCGTTGATCCCATCAGTGCAGGTTCCTCCATTCTGGCAGGGATTGCTGGAGCATTCGTTTATGTTCTGATCACAGTTCTGACCTGCCCAGCCCGGGTCACAACGGCAGATATAACCAGTGGCTGTATTCTGGATAGAAAACACAATTTCTTTTAATACTTACTAATAAGACACTGGGTTAGTATGTTCTAGCATATTACTAGCATGTTTACCACATTGCTAACTTCTAGCCCCTTTGAAGCATCCTTAAACATGTTGCTAGCATATTTCTAGCTTGCTTACGGTACCTACATTATGACAAAATACATGGTTAGGCTACTACACTTTTACTATGATTAATAAAGGTAAGGGTTAGCCTGTTGCTTTCACATTTTGTTCTAGTTGCTAACATGTTTTAGCATACTATAAGCATGTTTTACCACATGGTTAGGCTTTACATGGTTAGGCTACTGCAATACACATTTTCAATAATAAAAGTAAGGGTTAGCCTGTTGCTAGCAAATATTTCATACGTGGTAACATGTTTTAGGATATTATTAACATGTATTACCACATTGCTAGCTTCTAACACCTTTGTAGCATACTTAAATAAGACAAATAAGACACTGAGTTCAAAGTCAGTCAAATCTCTATAGCAGGGGTGCCCAAACATTTTCATATGAAGGACCAAAAACCAAATATCTCTGAGAGCCATGGGCCGAAGATAAATATACCAAACCATTTTACATGGGTAATTTCCTAATTTATTTCATAATATTTAATAATCACTTAGAATTGTATTAACTAATGCAGTAAAACTTTTTAAAATAATAACTTACTGTAATAAAAGCTTAAGCAATCACATTTATAACAATCCAGTTGAATTCAATGCTGAATACACTAGTCAAGCACAATCTGCCTTTGCATTGAGTTGTTCACCAAAGTCTCCGCATTGTCCTCTATCCATCGGGTGACAGTGTGTACATTTTAAACTAAACTACAGCATTTCAATTTAAACATTTAATTTCGGTTTAACAGTAAAACAAACAAACAAAAGGTTGCATTAAATTTGAAATGACAATCTCTAGAGCATCCCTATTCTGCCTTTCTACTCAGATGGGATGGTGGGCCAAATCAAAGGTTACCATGAACAAATTTGGCCCGCAGGCCCTAGTTTGGACATCTCTGCTCTATAGGACAGATTGCTTAACATCAGATATGTACCTAAAAAGGGTTTAACCTCCTCCACATTCAGTACTCTGAATAACAATCTCCCTGCGTACCAAAGATTTGTATTAAAGCAAAAAATGGGAATCAGACTTGGAGTGTTCTTATACTGAGAGTGATTGGAGTGGTGTGATGCTTTTAGGAGCATCACAAACTGTATTGGTATCCACCACACAGACAATTTTTATTTAATATCTTGCATAGGGCATGTTACATCCCCCCCATAGACTAAACAAACTTAGTTCCAAGACATCTGGCATCTGTCAAAGATGTGAAATATCTACTGGGACACTTCTTCATATGTTCTGGAGCTGTCCAGCTTTGGAGGCATTCTGGAAATTTTGTCATTGCAACAACCTTCTGAAATATCAAATTGATCCAAATCCTAAAATTTTGATATATCGGTTGACGTCACGTGACCTACAGCAGTGGTTCCCAACCTGGGGTCCGCGCCCCCCTTAGGGGGGCGCCAGAGTTCACAAGGGGGGCGCAGGAGTGACTATAGAGTTGAGGTAAAAAAATGCATAAAATGCTCCACTAACACATATATATTTAAGTACTAAAAAATAAAACGTGCTTAAAATTCTAATGTAATAGTAAAAAAAATTCTTATATCTAAATAATTATTTAATTTTGGCTCGCTCACGCAATGTGCTTGTCAACGTAAAGGCAAAATCAAAACAAAACATGGCAGAGACGTCTTCACAGCCAAGGTATTCCACATCTGTGTAATCTTCCACTGTATGATCCATCGCCAAGCACTCGCCAGTAAAAAACTTTCCAGTGACACACTGTCAACAGTTGTAAAAGTCGTAAATTTCATTAAAGAACATAAACAGTGTGAGGATGAAGCGCACAAAACTCTCCTGCTACACACTGAGGTGCGCTGGCTATCGCACGGCAAAGTGCTCGTGCGCTTTCTAGAACTGCGAGATAAAATTTTGGAATTTCTGCCAAGTCAAAACTACAC
>CAIGQQ010034268.1:3791007-3836775 GCA_903798035.1 Danio albolineatus | reverse complement strand
AATTTCTGTGTATTGATGTAAAAATTTCATGCAGCTTAATTTTAATATATATATGCGCGCGTGTGTGTGTGTGGTACATACTGTACCATCATATGGTTTGGGGGGGCTCAAATTTTTGTAAACGTACATGGGGGGGGGGGCCCCAAGGAAAAAGGTTGGGAACCACTGACCTACAGTACCACAAAAGTGATTTTATTTTGCTTGCAAGCTCTGGAGTTAAAGTATATATATTTAAAAAATGGAAATCTGAGAGATTGTGAGGAGAAAAACAAATTAAACGCATGTTGAGTGGAGTATTTTGATTAAACTGTATAGGGAAGTTACTTACCTCACATTGACCATTTACGCAAGGGTTACTAGTCCCACAAATGTCACTGATCTGAGTACAGCCTGTGGGTCCGTAGCCATTACCAACATAACCAGGAGGACAGGTGCATGAAGGGATAGTGCTTCCTGGAAACAGAGGCAAATAAATGGTGATGTTATTTCATGTATAACTGATATTTTAAGTGCTCCGTTTTCCCCCACTGTCCAAAGACATGCGCTATGTGAATTGGGTAAACAAAATTGGCCGTAGTGTATGAGTGTGTGTGAATGTAAGAGTGCATGGATGTTTTCCAGTACTGGGTTGTGGCTGGAAGGGCATCCACTGTGTGGGCACATGCATCCACTGTGCGAGCATATACTGGAATAGTTGGCGGTTCATTCCGCTGTGGCGACCTCTGATAAATCAGAGACCAAGCCAAAGGAAAATGAAAGAATGAATGAAATTGTAAGTGTGATTGTCAAAAATGAATAACTAATTAAAGATGATTAAATATTGATCTAATTATGGCAAAGATGAGACAACAAAAGCACTTGCTGACAATAATTTGAAATAAATAAATAAATAAATAAAGAATAAAATTTGAAAATAATCCTAAGATGCATATTGATAATATTATATCGGTCACACTTTACAATAAGGTTCATTAGTTAATGTTAATTAATGCATTTACTAACATGAACAAACAATGAACAATGCATTTACTACAGTATTTGTTCATGTTAGTTAATAAAAATACAGTTGTTCATTGTTAGTTCATGGTAACTCATGGTGCATTAACTAATGTTAACAAGCATGGACCTGGATGTTATGTTAATGCATTAGTAAATGTTTAATTATGATTAATAAATGCTGTACAAGTGTGTGTTCATGATTGGTTCATGTTAGTAAACGCATTATTCAATGAACCTTGTAAAGTGTTACCTACATAAACATAAAAATATAAGCATATTATAAATATAAACACTGTGGAATCTAGAAAAAATACATAATTTAAAATAATATAATCAGAATATATTATGTTGCAGCATACAAAGGCAAAATGCAGCATATAAAACTTGTAACTGCTCAAATAATGCAAACACAGAAGTAAAATCTAGTTTTCATATAGTTTCATGCTAAAATATCGATCAATTTGATATTAAAAAAAATCCATATATTGGTTTTGTATTTGTTTGCAATGATTCAATGGAAGCTTGTATCACAGAGACATAGGAAACAAAATAAATCCAAAAATATATAAAATAAAAAGGTAATCAAGAATTCATCACATAATTACACACAATTACAGTACTTTATGTTGTACATAATTACGATTTTTTACAATAATTACTACAAAAATATTATATATAAATTATTTTAAACCATAAAATTATACGTTTTTCTTGCTAATTAATTTTCTTTTTACTGTATGTCTGCAAAAATGAAACTGACTAACAATAATTAATATAACTATAAATTAATGGCTATATTATATATTAATAAATAATATAAAAACAATATATTATTATTAATTATTATTAGCCCCCTTTGATTTTTTTTTCTTTTTTTAATATTTCCCAAATAATGTTTAACAGAGTAAGAAAATTTTCACAGTATGTCTGATAATATTTTTTTTCTGGAAAAAGTCTCATTTGTTTTATTTCGGCTGGAATAAAAGCAGTTTTAATTTTTTTAAAGACAATTTTAAGGTCAAATTTATTAGCTCCTTTAAGCTATATTTTTTCAATAGTCTACAGAACAAACCATCGTTATACAATAACTTTCCTAATTACCCTGACCTGCTTAGTTAACCTAATTAACCTAGTTAAGCCTTTAAATGTAACTTTAAGCTGTATAGAAATGTATTGAATATCTTGTCAAATATTATTTGCTGTCATCAGGACAATGATAAAATAAATCAGTTATTAGAAATGAGTTATTAAATCTATTATGTTTAGAAATGTCTCTCTGTTAAACAGAAATTGGGGAAAAAATAAACAGGGGGCAAATAATTAAGGGGGCTAATAATTCTGACTTCAACTGTACAGTATATATAAATCAATATTTGGATGAACACTAAGACAAACACTAAGACTAAAACAAACATGTAAAACAAGACACAGATAGCAATCATGTCTTTTATGACAGGAGCTTTCATTACAACATGATTTAACACAGTTTTATTGACACTGTCATAACATAAATGCTACTGGTGGTCATGCGCTGCCATAAAGACTAACTACAGTGAAGTCATGATGTGTGTACCTGGAGTTGAAGTACAGGTAGCCAGGGGAAAACATCCTCCATTGTTGGTGGAGCAGATGTCAGCTTGAGTGCAAGTCTTCCCGTCTCCCTCATAGCCTGCAGACACACACATGGGGTCAGCAAGCTCGTCTTACATTTAATGGCTATTTTAGCTGTATGGTTTCAGAGTGTCTGGTCTTCCTCTGCAATCTAGCAGTCAATTGAAACTTGTAAAGCTGAATGTATTAGCAGGACGAGCAGACAGCACTGTACTCAATGAACCCAGCTAATGCATCCCTCGACCCTGAGTTTATATGTCCGTCACTCCCTGTGGGATTAAAACGAAACTACAAGCATCTGTCTCGCATTTGAAATATATTACAGAGAGACAAAAAAAAAACATGATTCAGCAGGATTTTACAGGGAATGTTGTGCTGAAAGGACCAACAAACATGGGAGTTGTTCTATAAATAGCTAGCTT
Organism: Danio albolineatus; assembly: GCA_903798035.1. NCBI lineage: Eukaryota > Metazoa > Chordata > Actinopteri > Cypriniformes > Danionidae > Danio > Danio albolineatus. Next base: position 3,833,743 of record CAIGQQ010034268.1, on the reverse strand, counting down.
TAATTCTCCCATGCGTCTCTGGAAATTATGATAAAAAAGTAAAAGTAGGACAAGACTTGATTGGACAGATTGAGATATTAAACCCACAGTTCACCCATAATGACTTATATTGATGTAGCTGGCTAATAATGCTTTCAGAAGCTTCTAGAAAACACATGAGCTGCCTTTATGGGGAATCCTTGAGCTTGACAGATCCAAATTAATACATTTATTCAGCAAGAACGCCTGGAGTTCATAATGAACATTGATAAAAATGATAAATGTTTCTTGAGCAGCAGTTGGATATATTAGAACGCTTTCTGAAGGATCATGTGACGCTAATTCTGATGCTAAAAATACAGATTTGGCATCAAAGATTAAAAAAAAACACAAGAAATTAGCAGCTAACAGTATTGATAGCATGTTCTAACATGCTGCTAACATGTTTAGAATGTTACTAGCTATTTATAGAATCATATCTGATTGTTAATGTGATTTAGCACCGTCACATTGTTTTATAATACATTTTATCATTTCTTATAGCAAGTATTTTTTTAACATCTTGCAGGATGTTGCTAGCATATTTCCAGCATGTTTACATAGTTGCTAACATATTTTATATGGTTGTGTTAATGTGATTTACCACATTGCTAGTATGTTCTAGCATTTTACCAACTTGTTTCATCACATTGCTAGCTTCTAACAGCTTTGTAGTATCTTTCAACATGTTGCTAGCATATTTCTAGCATGCTTACAGTACCTACAGTGTACAAGTGTTAATCATTTTTGCAGAATAATGGCTAAGCTAGTACACTTACTATAATAAAGGTAAGATTTAACCTGTTGCTAGCATATTTTTTGTAGTTGCTCAAATGTTTTAGGATGTTATTAGCATGTTTTACCACATTGCTAGCTTCTAACTCCTTTCTAGCATCTTTAAACATGTTGCTAGCACATTTCTAGCATGCTTAAGTACCTACAGTGTACAAATGTAAATCATTATGCCATCATACAGATAGGTCAGTACACCTTTAATGGGTTAGCCTGTCGCCAACATGTTTTCCTAGTTGCTAACATAACAACAGTGCACACATGTTAATTATTATGCCAGAATACATGTTTAGGCTACTACACTTTTAATATAATTAGGGTAAAGGTTAACGTGTTGCTAGCACATTTTTCCAAGTTGGTAACATGTTTAGCATATTATTAGCACAGTTTGCCACATTGCTAGCTTCTAACACCTTTGTAGCATCTTTAAACATGTTGCTAGCATATTTCTAGCATGTTTACAGTACCTTCAGTGTACAAATGTTACACATTAAGCCATAATACATGTTTAGGCTACGACAAGTTTATATGTCCGTCACTCCCTGTGGGATTAAAACGAAACTACAAGCATCTGTCTCGCATTTGAAATATATTACAGAGAGACAAAAAAAACATGATTCAGCAGGATTTTACAGGGAATGTTGTGTTGAAAGGACCAACAAACATGGGAGTTGTTCTATAAATAGCTAGCTTTAATTCTCCCATGCGTCTCTGGAAGGAAATTATGATAAAAAAAGTAAAAGTAGGACAAGACTCGATTGGAAAGATTGAGATATTAAACCCACAGTTCACCCATAATGACTTATATTGATGTAACTGGCTAATAATGCTTTAAGAAGCTTCTAGAAAACACATGAGCTGCCTTTATGGGGAATCCTTGAGCTTGACAGATCCAAATTAATACATTTATTCAGTAAGATTGCCTGGAATTTATTATGAACATTGATAAAAATGATAAATGTTTCTTAAGCAGCTGTTGGATATATCAGAATGCTATTTATAGCATTATATCTGATTGGTAATGTGCACCATCACATTGTTTTATAATACATTTTATCATTTCTTATAGCATTTTTTAACATCTTGCAGGATGTTGCTAGCATATTTCCAGCATGTTTACATAGTTGCTAAGTTGCTAACATATTTTATATGGTTGTGTTAATGTGATTTAGTACGTTCTAGCATATTACTAGCTTGTTTCATCACATTGCTAGCTTCTAACAGCTTTGTAGCATCTTTCAACATGTTGCTAGCATACTTCTAGCATGCTTACAGTACATACAGTGTGCAAGTGTTAATCATTATGCCAGAATACATGGCTAAGATACTACACTTACTATAATAAAGGTAAGATTTAACCTGTTGCTAGCATATTTTTCGTAGTTGTTCACATGTTTTAGGATGTTATTAGCATGTTTTACCACATTGCTAGCTTCAAACTCATTTCTAGCATCTTTAAACATGTTGCTAGCATATTTCTAGCATGCTTAAGTACCTACAGTGTAAAAATGTAAATCATTATGCCATCATACAGATAGGTCAGTACACCTTTAATGGGTTAGCCTGTTGCCAACATGTTTTCCTAGTTGCTAACATAACAACAGTGTACACATGTTAATTATTATGACAGAATACATGTTTAGGCTACTACACTTTTATAATTAAGGTAGGAGTTAACCTGTTGCTAGCACATATTCCCAAGTTGTTAACATGTTTAGCATATTATTAGCACATTTTGCCACATTGCTAGCTTCTAACACCTTTGTAGCATCTTTAAACATGTTGCTAGCATATTTCTAGCATGTTTACAGTACCTTTAGTGTACAAATGTTAAACATTAAGCCATAATACATGTTTAGGCTACGACACTTTTACTAAAATAAAGGTAGGGATTAGCCTGTTGCTATCACATTTTTCATAGTTGGTAACATGTTTTACCACATTGCTAGCTTCTAGCACATTTGTAGCATCATTAAACATGTTGCTAGCATATTTCTAGCATGCTTACAGTACCTAGAGTGTACAAATGGTAATCATTACACCAGAATACATGGTTAGGCCACTACACGTTTACTATAATAAAGGTAAGGGTTAGCCTCTTGCTAACACATTTTTCATAGTTGTTAACATGTTTTAGCTTAATATTAGCATGTTTTACCACATTGCTAGCTTCTAACACCTTTGTAGCATCTTTAAATATGTTGCAAGCATATTTTTTAAAAAAGTTAATCATTATGCCAAAATATTTTTTTAGGCTACTACACTTTTACTATAAATAAAGTTAAAGGTTAGCCTGTTTTAGCATATTATCAGCATGTTTTACCACACTGCTACCTCCTAACACCTTTGTACCATACTTAAACAGGTTGCTAGCATATCTGTCGCATACTTACAGTACCTACAGTCTACAAATGTTAACCATAATGCCACAATACACAGTTAGGATACCACATTTTACTATGATTAAGGTAAGGTAGTCTGCTGCTAGCACATTTTTGTTAGTTGCTAACATGTTTAGCTAGTTGATAATGCAATTTAGCACATTCCTAGCAGCTAAGGGGTATTTTCTTTTTAAAGTACATGAGAATCAGGACATGAGCTTCACCTGGAGGACACTGTCCGCAGTGGAAGGAGCCCATAGTGTTGAGACAAGGCACAAAAGGGGAAGTAGAACAGCCTCCATTGTTTGTGGCACATTCATCGACATCCTGGCAGCTGTAACCGTTACCCTGCCATCCTGGAGGAACCACAAAAATGATAAATGTCCTCATATTCTTTGACATAAAAATTTGAACAATTGACAAGATGACAATAATGTAATCTGGCATGTCTCAGCTGCATGAGAGGTCTGACCTGGAGGACAGGCCCCGCAGTAAAATGAGCCCAGCGTGTTGAAACACTCCACGGGAGGGTTTGTGGAGCAGGGTTTGCTGGGAAGACTGCACTCATCAATATCAGCGGTGCATGCAGACACTCCGGGTGGAGACATCCAGCCAGCATCACAGATACACTTATACTTGGGCTGAAATGAGGAATTAAAGAGACAAATGACTTTAATTATTTTACATAGAATACAAAAGGAGACCAGGGGCGCCACTAAGGGGGGGAAAGTTAGGACGAATCTAAGGGCCCATGCACGCCAGGGGCCCACAGAGATCTGCTTTATAATTAATAACAGTACTATAATCAAATATAAATTATGAATGTATCTCTAAATTACAAGTAAAACAATTTATTAGAAATAAAAAATAAAAATACAGCTTATATCTGCCCCTCGTGTCTGTCACAACTGTCACTGTCAAATTGCACTCCCCTCCTTTCACAGTATGGTTCAGTCCGTCAGTAGCGGGAAGAGAGTTGAGTGCGATCGTCAGATAAACTGTCAAAGTAACGATGACCCTTGAGGTTAACATCAGCTGCGTCCCAAATCGCATATGTATGCACTATTCTATCCCATTTATTATTATTTTTTTTTGTATAAATAGTGTAAGTAGTGCGTTCACACTGAAAACTCTAACAATAATTATACTCTAACAATAATAACACACACTCAATGACCGCAGCTTTGCGCACGTAACAGAAGGAGCTATTAAGCGCACATGTTGGATAACTTTATTTTGGATTGTGAGAGCAGTATTCTCCTGTGAGACTGATTATAGCGCCTCTCGATGGTGAATGCGTTTACACTCATGACAGGTATAGGCTATTATTTGGTATTTTGGTCATTTAATATTTTGGTATTTTGGTCACACTATACACTAAATCAGTAAGACACAAAATTATACTACATTGAGACCCATAAATAAGAAATGTTCTTTTGTTTAAACTGACCATTACTTAAATGGCAAAACCCTGGACTTCCCGCCGGCAAATAAAAAAAAAAAATTAAACAAATTTTTATTAACAGAGTCCAAAATCCAGCACACTGCAAACCAAATAAACACAACAAAAATACAATTGAAACAGTCTGTTGATTAACCTGACAGTGACTTAAATTCCAAGTGCCAAATGCCTGGCCTTCTTGCTTGCAAAATCCTCAATCAAAGTGCATTGCACATTGTATGAGACACTATTGCAGTACAGTTATTTAAATAGTGACAAACTGGTGTTTTGTGTGTTTAGAAATGTAAAATTTTCAGTGAATATTTGATTACTGTTCCTGTTTTTGTACTACATTTACATTTGAACAATAAATCATCTACTAGCTACAGTCATGGCCATTCTCTTACTAAATACGGATAAGTAGTGGACAAAATTATTAATATAATACATACGTCAGTATAACTACATTGCAGACAAAGAGTTTGGATAGCTAGGTTGGTAGTAGGGGGCCATGCTCATATTTTTTCATGGGGCCCAAAATTTCTAGCAGCGCCCCTGAAGGAGACAATCGACATTTTCAATAAAAAATGAATGGTCATGCTTGAGCTAAATATTAAAGAGTGCTATAACAATATTCTGTAAGACTAGACTATGCAAGGAATAACTAATGACAGGCCACTGAATTATTATATTATCATGCATTATTTAGTAATAATTCACCAGACAATTCACTTTGCTGGTTTAAGCTGTTTCTTACTGGTTTAAACTGGTTCTTTGCTGGTTTAAGCTGGTCCTTTGCAGGTCATGTGCTAGTTTAAGCAGATTTTTGCTGGTTTAAACTGCTTCTTTCCTGGATAAAGCTGGTTCTTTTCTGGTCTTGTGCTGGTTTAAGCAGTTTTTTGCTGGTTTAAACTGGTTCTTTGCAGGTCATGTGCTAGTTTAAGCCGATTTTTGCTGGTTTAAACGGCTTTTTCCTGGCTTAAGCTGGTTCTTTGCTGGTCTTGTGCTGGTTTAAGCTGTTCTTTGTTGGTTTAAGCTAGTTCTTTGCTGATCATGTGCTGGTTTAAGCTGTTCTTTGCTGGTTTAAGCTGGTTCTTTGCTGGTCTTGTTCTGGTTTAAGCTGTTCTTTGTTGGTTTAAGCTGGTTCTTTGCTGGTCATGTGCTGGTTGAAGCAGTTTTTTTGCTGGTTTAAACTGGTTCTTTGCTGGTTTAATCTGGTTCTTTGCTGGTCATGTGCTGGTTTAAGCAGTTTTTTGCTGGTTTAAACTGGTTATTTGCAGGTCATGTGCTAGTTTAAGCACATTTTTGCTGGTTTAAACTGCTTCTTCCCTGGTTTAAGCTGGTTCTTTGCTGGTTTAAGCTAATTCTTTGCTGGTCTTTTGCTGGTTTAAGCTGTTCTTTGCTGGTTTAAGCTGGTTCTTTGCTGGTCATGTGCTGGTTTAAGCAGTTTTTTTTTGCTGATTTAAACTGGTTCTTTGCTGGTTTAAGATGGTTCTTTGCTGGTTATGTGCTGGTTTAAGCAGTTTTTTTGCTGGTTTAAACTGGTTCTTTGCTGGTTTAAGCTGTTTTTTTCTTGTTTAAACTGGTTCTTTGCTGGTTTAAGCTGTTTTTTGCTGGTTTAAACTGGATCTTTGCTGGTTTAGGCTGTTAAGCTGGTTTAAACTGAATCTTTGCGGGTTTAATCTGGTTCTTTGCTGGTCATGTGCTGGTTTAAGCAGTTGTTTGCTGGTTTAAACTGGTTCTTTGCTGGTTTAAGCTGTTAAGCTGGTTTAAACTGAATCTTTGCGGGTTTAATCTGGTTCTTTGCTGGTCATGTGCTGGTTTAAGCAGTTGTTTGCTGGTTTAAACTGGTTCTTTGCTGGTTTAAGCTGTTTCTTTGCTGGTCATGTGCTGGTTTAAGCAGTTTTTTTGCTGGTTTAAACTGGTTCTTTGCTGTTTTAAGCTGTTTTTACTGGTTTAAACTGGTTCTTTGCTGGTTTAATCTGTTTTAACCACGTGCTAATTTTTTGCTGGTCATATGCTGGTTCTTGTTGAAACAGTTTGTGACTAGCACATAACTAGTAAACAACCATCTTAAACCAAATCTCAACATTTATGTGTCAAGATGATTGACAGGGCATGTAAATAAGCAACATAACTATCCATTAATAGTAGTATGTCCTAAAGCTTGCATACTCTTCTGTTACACACTCAAAAGTATGTACCTTTTCTTCACAAAAAAAGTACATACTTAGTATGTAGTACAAGTATATGAATTGAGACACAGCAACTGAAATCATTGGCCGTAGTGATATGTAATGCGCTCAAAACCTGCCTGGAACAACTTTAGCTGTGTGTTTATCTACCTCAGAATGTTTATCAGCCAATAAGAATCAAGCTCTCAACAACCCTTTAGTATAAATGGTTGCTAGATTGAGGGGGAGGGGGAGTGAAATGTTAATTAATAAAAATCACCTCATTGGGATTGACTCGGTCAGAATCAATGCAGAGTCCATGAACACACAGATCTTGACTTCCACCAGCACAGTCATCATAGCGAGATGTACAGTGTGGACCATACCATTCTGGAGTACAAGTACACCTGACAAACAGCAGGTTAGTGTCACTAAAGTGTCACATTATGTCACTAAAAACTCCAATCGGAAGAAAAATAATGCAGAATTACGTGTAGGATCCAGGATTGTTGTTACATGTGGCTCCATTCTGACAGCCGAGTGGAGTTCCTGCCAACACTTGACACTCATTCACATCCACAGCACATGTAGGACCCTGCAGAGAGACCAAGAAATTCAGTTCAGGTTAAAATGTGTGAACTAATGCACAAAAATAAAGAGAAAACAGCAGCAGGACAAACTTAATTGATCAAGTGAAAACTGGGGTCTCAAGGCACTAATAGTAAACTAATAGTTTACCATCATTATTTTCCAGTTGTTTGATCACATTAAGAATGGCAAACATTTTGTTTGCATACATTTTTTTCTAAACTGCTATATTTGAATGCGCAAATTGGGTTTTGTACAATTATTTTTTTCCAGCACAAATTTTTTTTACATAGCAGATTTTGGAAATCTCTTTTATCACTATAATAAAATTACTTTATTACAGAGGATCATAAATCAGAAAATGTTGAAAACAGCTGGGATAAAAAAAATCTACATACACAAATTTATAAAGCGAGATAAAGGAACGCTTAAAAGTGTATATTGGATATTTTCTTTTTAAAAAGTTTGAAAAAAACTTGATTGAAGACTTATGCATTGTAATTAAAATCTACAGACACAGATGTATAAAGTGAGATAAGAGAAACACTTGAATGAGTGTATTAAATGTTTTTTGCAAATAAATGTTTTGAGAAAACAGAGGAAAGAATTATGCAAATCTACAGACACAAATGTATAAACTCGAGATAAAAGAAACACTTAAAACTGTATATTGGGTGTTTTCTTAAAAATAACAAAATCTCAAAAATATATTCATTTTTTCTCTCAAAAACTAATTTTGATAAAACAGATTAAAGAATTATGCACTGTAATTAAAATCTACCGACACAAATGTATAAAGCAAGAAAAAAAAACACCTAAAACTGTATATTGGGTGTTTTCTTAAAAAAATTCTCAAAAATATATTATTTTTTTCTCTCAAAAACTAATTTTGAGAAAACAGACGAAAGAATAATGCACTGTAATTAACATCTACTGACACAAATAAAGTGAGATAAAAGAAACACTTAAAACTGTATATAGGGTGTTTTCTTTAAAAAAATTCTCAAAAATATAAAAAAAAATTATCTCAAAAACTAATTTTGAGAAAACAGATGAAAGAATTATGGTGTAATTAACATCTACTGACACAAATAAAGCGAGATAAAAGAAACAGCTATAACTGTATATTGGGTGTTTTCTTAAAAAAGAATTCTCAAAAATATATAATTTTTTCTCTCAAAAACTAATTTTGAGAAACCAGATTAAAGAATTATGCACTGTAATTAAAATCTACAGAAACAAATGTATAAATGCGAGATAAAAGAAAAACCTAAAACTGTAAATTGGGTGTTTTCTTTAAAAGAATTCTCAAAAATATATTCATTTTTTTCTCTCAAAAACTAATTTTGAGAAAACAGACGAAAGAATAATGCACTGTAATTAACATCTACTGACACAAATAAAGCAAGATAAAAGAAACACCTAAAACGGTATATAGGGTGTTTTCTTTAAAAAAATTCTCAAAAATATATAATTTTTACTCTCAAAAACTAATTTTGAGAAAACAGATGAAATAATTATGCAGTGCAATTAACATCTGACACAAATGTAAACATGCGAGATAAAAGAAACACCTAAAACTGTAAATTGGGTGTTTTCTTTAAAAAAATTCTCAAAAATATAAAAAAAATTTCTCTCAAAAACTAATTTTGAGAAAACAGACGAAAGAATTATGCACTGTAATTAACAACTACCGACACAGATGTATAAAGAGAGATAAATTTAAAAAACACCTAAAGCTGTATATTGGGTGTTTTCTTTAAAAAATATTTTTAATAATATATAATTTTTTCTCTCAAAAACTAATTTTGAGAAATTAGATTAAAGAATTATGCACTGTGATTGAAATCTACCGACACAAATGTATAGAGTGAGATAAAAGAAACACTTAAAACTGTATATTGGATATTTTCTTTTTAAAAAACATCTCAAATATATGCATTATTTTTACTCTCAAAAAATCACTTCCAGAAAACAGATTGAAGAATTTTGCATAGTAAGGGTAATCTACAGACACAATTCATAAAGGGAGATAAAAGGAACTCTTAAAAGTGTCGACTGACCTGCCAGTTGTCTGGACAGAGGCAATGAAAAGCATCCAGCAGGTTCAAGCAGGTTCCTGTGTTCTGGCATGGGTTACTGCTGCACGTCTTTCTCTGGACGGTCTGCGAAGAGCAAGCAGTACATCATAAAAGGTCAATTCAGTCATAAAGGTGTTCATATGATCATATGAGTGAGATTACAGTGATACCTGTTCAATGCTCTGGACTTTTGACTCCAGTGTGGTGACTCTGGTGTCGAGCAGATGGAGTTGGTTTTTGATATCCTCAGACGGGCCACTGTTCTTAATAGTGTCGATGTCCTCTTTGTTCTTTTTGATCTGGAACACAGTTTAAAATGATTGAGCTTTATGCAAACTGGTTAAACAACATGTAATATATAAAGAGCTTGGTCTATACTGACGCATAAATGAAATTTAACAACAAAAAAATCCGTAAAATAAAAAACACGCTGATTCTAAATAAAATAATAAAAATAAAATAAAATATTTGAAATAAAAATTATTTCAAGTAATTTTATATTGAAATTAAATTGAACTTTCAATTTAAAAAAAAAGAAGAACAATAAAAAAAACTAAATTAAATAAATAAATAAATGTCAAGAAAAATTATCAATAAAAGAAAACACACCTACTGTTGAAGAAAAATTAGTCCTGTAGAATTGTAATAATTTTTTAAATATTTCCCATTTGCTGTGTAATGGAGAGAATATCTTAAACATAACAGTTTTAATAACCAATTTCTAATAACTCATTTCTTTTGTCTTTGCCATGATGACAATATTTTACTAGATATTTAGAAAAATCATTGTATTGAGCTTTAAGGACAATTTAAAGGTTTAACTAGGTTAACTACAGTAAGCAGGTTTGGTTAATTAAAGGGCACCTATGGTGAAAATCATCTTTTGTGAGTTGTTTGGACAGAACTGTGTGTAGGTATGGTGTTTCCACAGTCATACTGGGGTGATATTAACACCACAACTCTTTTTTTTAATTTCCTGACGTTAAAATAGCATCCAAATCCCTCCCATTTTAAGGGTCGACCACAACTTGACATAGGAGTGCAGTTTCCCACCCACTGAATTTATTGACAGCTTCTTCAGTTCACTAGGATCATCAATCATCATCAGATGTGATCATGAGTGAGTTTCACAGGTTTTCCACGTGTTTAAAACAGTAAATGCTCGTAATGAATTACAGCAATTTACTTCATCACCACAGCTGCAGGTTAGTGCAATTATAAAAGAAGACGCTTCAATCCCAGTTTGTGGATGCTAAATCAGGTTTATTTTGTACATTAACATAACGGATGTCCATACAGCAGTGAATATTAACGTGTATCCTGTCACATTTGCGTGCAAAAACAGTGCAAAGTTAAACAAAGTCACTTTTAGTTGTTTGAATGTATAAAAAAAATAATACATGGAGAAATAAGTCTGTCACACAAAAGAAAATGTACTGGCAGATATATACAAGGTTTTTGTACCGTAATACAGTGGTCCTCAACCATCGGTACCAGTCTGTAGATCAATTGATACCGGGCCACACTAGAAATCATTTATTATTTCCCATTTTATTTTTTATCTGAGTCTGAACAATCTTTTATTTTGAAAAATGACCATATTCTCTCACTTACATCTCGGTCACTTGAGCAAAATGAGTAAGAAACAGAAGTCTTTGGAAAGTTTCTTTGCTAAGGAGAAAAGGCCCAGTGAAGGAATAGATCTGCAACCCATTTGTCAACAAATCAGGTGAATCCAGCATGTCTGTGCAAGAAGATCAACTGATGGAGATTTCAAATGCTGGCGCTTTAGGTGCCGCTTACATACTGCGTCTTTTCTAGAGTCCGCGCAAGTTCGTTTTTTCCAATGGAGGTGTGCGGCTTATATGGAATATTCACAGTAAACTAATTGTCTCAGACAAACACAGAACACCCAAACACTGCAGTGCTTGTATCCCTTTGTATCATAATGCAATTCATAAACATAAATAAATGGGGGGAAAAAAGTAAAATAAAAACATAAATCCCAAAATACGAAAAGCTGCTAATTTAAGGATATTTTTTACAGTGTAGTAAACATTACAGTACTCCTGATTGATAGTAAAACTAACATATGGCCATAATATTGACCTTAAAATTAAAAACTGGTTTTATTCCAGCCAAACCAAAGAAAAAATGCTTTAACTAGAAGAAACAAAAAGTAGAGATGCACGATAGTCAGAATTATTTGCCACCTTTGATTCTTTTCTTTTTCTTTTTCTAATATTTCCCAAATGATGTTTAACAGAGCAAGGAAATTTTCACAGTATGTCTGATAATTTTTTTCTTCTGAAGAAAGTCTTATTTGTTTTATTTTGGCTAGAATAAAAGCGTTTTTTAATTTTTTAAAGACCATTTTAAGGTCAAAATTATTAGCCCCTTTGAGCTATATTTATTTTTCGATAGATAGTCTACAGAACAAACCATTGTTATACAATAACTTGCCTAATTACCCTATCCTGCCTAGTTAACCTAATTAACCTAGTTAAGCCTTCAAATGTCATTTTAAGCAGTGTAGAAGTGTCTTGAAAAATATCTAGTTAAGTAATATTTACTGTCATCATGGCAAAGATAAAAGAAATCAGTTATTAGAAATGAGTTATTAAAACTATTCTGTTTAGAAATTCAGTCATTCGTTCATTTTCTTTTCAGCTTAATCCCTTTATTAATCCAAGGTCGCCACAGCGGAATAAATCGCCAAATTATCCAGCATGTTTCACGCAGCGGATGCCCTTCCAGCTCCAACCCATCTCTGGCAAACATCCATACACACTCATTCACACACATACACTACGGACAATTTAGCCTACCAAATTCACCTATTTCACATGTCTTTTGACTTGTGGGGGAAACCGGAGCACCCGGAGGAAACCCACACAACCACGGGGAGAACATGCAAACTCCACACACAAATGCCAACTGACCCAGCTGGGGTTTGAACCAGCGACGTTCTTGCTGTGAGACGAACGTGCTACTCTCTAAGCCACTGTGGCGCCCTTGTTTAGAAATGTGTTGAAAAAAAAATCTTCTCTTCGTTAAACAGAAATTGGGGAAAAACATAAACAGGGGGCTAATAATTCTGACTTTAACTGTATATCAGCGGCCATATTGCTATCGGCCGATAAATGCTACGTTTGTTATTGTTTCCGGTCTGATATCTTTAAGCGAATAGGTTACATAATTGTACAGAACTGCCTGCCTCACGCATGCGTGGGTCGAACTTGTTCAGACTGGTGCCGTGCACAATAACAAAGCTTTCCTCACATTGCTTATTCCTTCAAAAAATATATTCTCAGAGAAACAAAAATATATTTTTTAAATGTTTCTGAATAAAACAACACATTCTTTATGATTTAAGTGTTTTGATAAATGGGGATTCATTAATAATCTGATTAATAATTTTGGCTAAACAAATAAATATCAGAAAAAATGAAATAAATCCAACAAATAAAAAAAATTAATACACAAAACAAATCTAAAACCAAATACATACAAAACAAACAGCTAAGCAAAAGCTGAATGTCCTTGACCAATACTCGCATCTCTGTTTGTTTTTCTAACATGATTAATGTTTCTAATCAAACTGACCTGGTTTATCTGCGTGACGAGGTCTTCTGCGCCCACTTTCAGACTTCCTGTTCCTGAGGTGGTGAAGCGAATGTCTTTGTTGTAACCAGCAGAAAAGGTGAGGTGGCCGTTTTCAGAAATCATACGAGGCCTGCAAATCAATCACCAGCACGTCCTCATTTAATTTGTAACCCACTGTACAATTATTGCCTAAAACAACCGTTACTGCTCAATAACATCAGCCATTTCAGGCTAAAAACTTCACATTGAAGCACAAAGTAAAGGAACAGGAGAGTTATAGTAAGAAACAAAAAAACATTCTTGATGTTCCAAACAAGAGAATGCATGATTATTCTACAATAATTAAGACAAGACAGTTTCACAAAAAAATAACTAACCTTGGTTCCCCAGTTGAGTGATTACGTTAAGAATTACAAACTATTTTTTTGCCCTACAAGATTTCTACAATGCTGTTTAAATATGCATGGGCCGGTATAATATTCTGACAGTATGATAACCTTGGATAAAAATATCACGGTTTCACTGTATCACTATATTGTGATTACTGCTCTAAAATATATTCTTTTTAAATGTCTGGGTAAAAAACAACAACTTTTTTCCCCTTTGAACACAATGTATTTTATTTTTTGAAAGATTTATAATATTTTGGAGCAGTAAACATGTCAGGCTAAATAGTTCAAGTGAATCATTGACTTCTGCTGTCTTCATTAGTTTCAAAAACACAGATTTCTTTACAATTTAAAATGGCATCTTTGGATATTTTTTCTGCTGGAGATGCTGTTGTCCTAAAAAAAACAAATAAATTTTTTTTTTTAAAAATAATAATAATACCTTAGGAACGGTATTACAGAAAATTTTGGCGGTATGAAAATTCTGACTTTTCCAAACCGCGGTTATTGTCCCATGCCTAATGCTAATAAGGTTTTATTTTTATTAAATGTAGTAATTTGCTAAATAAAAACCGGTTTAACATTAAACTCTCAGAAATAAAGGTACGCGAGCCGTCACTGGGGTGGTACCTTTTCAAAAGGTACACATTTGTACTTAAAAGGGTCCATATTAATACCTCAAAAGTTCATATTAGTACCTAGAAAGTACAAAAGTGTTCCTCTTAATATTTTTAGGTACTAATGTATACTTTTGAGGTACCAATATGAACCCTTTAAGTACAAATGTTTACCTTTTAAAAAGATACCACCAGTGACAGCTCGCATACCTTTATTTCTGAGAGTGTAGACTTAAAAAATTAAAGGGGTTCTGGGAAACCTTCATTCATTTTCTTTTCGGCTTAGTCCCTTTATTAATCAGGGAGTCACCACAGTGGAATGAACCGCCAACTTATCCAAGACGTTTTGCGCAGCGGATGTCCTTCCAGCCCCAACCCAGTACTGGAAAACATCCATACAGTCAATTTAGTTTATTCAATTCACCTATAGTGCATGTGTTTGGACTGTGGGGGGAAACCGGAACACCCGGAAGAAACCCACGCGAACACGGGGAAAACTCCACACTGAAATGCCAACTGGAAATCTCTTTTTTTCATTTAGAAAATACAATGAACAACCTGAAAATAAATATATATATTGTCATTTGTTTTTGTTTAATAAAATGTTTTATATATAGTCCAGCAAATTATGTATGGTTAAATCCCTCTATGATAAAAGATTATGAATAAAAATACACACATCATTAATCTACATACTGAAGTGGATATTTATGGCCCAGTGCAAGAAAAAAACACACTCATTTTGAAAAAACAACCATTAAAAAAAATAATAATAAATAAATAAAAATCACAATTGACATTTACAGACATAAAATCGATAAAGAGAAACATTTAATAGAGAATTTGAGATATTTTCTTTTGAATAAGACAAAAGAAACAACAACAACGAAATGCTAAAAAAAAGCCCAAAACACTATGACTGACAGGTAAATTCTACATACAGTGTTCAGTCTTAACATAAAGAGGGAAAAAAGTCACAGGAGGAAACCACATTTGAATCAATGCTGTCAAAAGATTAATCACATCCAAATAAAAGCTTGTATTTGCATAATAAATATGTCTTGCATAATAAATACGTCATAATAAATAGATCTCTGAGTTTTGGAAGTATATTTACCTGTTTGACACACACACACGCACACACAGAGATATGTTTTATGTATTTATACACAGTGAATACACACACATAATAACAATGAATATATGATAATAATAACAAATAATCACATTAATTTTAGTATTTTTTCAATATTTTTTAAATATCTTTTTTATTTATTTATTTTTTTATGAACTTTAATATGCAATTGTAAAGTTGTTTTAACAGGTATTTTAATTACATTTTTGTTCGGGTGACTTTTAATATTCTGTCCTGCAATTACAGATGAAAAATAGCCTTTGGCTAATTCTGGTGCAGAAATGCTTATTATTGTTCAATGTAACTCAGAATTTAAGTAAGTTCACAGTACTCATACAGATTAGTTTCTTAACTCAAATGGTTTGTTGCAATCGGTTTCCTGAAACAGTTTGAGTTGCCTTAACTTATTGGGTTTTCCAGTGCTCAGTTGGTTTGAGCCTGTTGGTTTTTACTGTGCTACGTTGTGTACTCGAATGGATAAAGTTCACAGTACTCATTAGGATTAGTTTTTGAGCTTACATGCTTTGTTGGTAATCAGTTTCCTCAAATGGCTTGAGTTACCTTAACTTTTGGAGGTTTAAAGTGTGTTTAAATAAATGAAAAAAGTAATAAATAAAAACTTACTGCTCTTTGTAAATTTGACATTTATAACTGTTATTAACTTTACAGATTTCATTATTTTCTGTATATATAATGCTTAAATGCAGTTATGAGCAGAAACACAATTGACATATAATACATAATAGAAGTATTATGTACTGTAATAGTAGTGTGATGCTATTTTTGCAATTGTCCACTTATTTTTGTTCATTAAAATGTTTATTTTCCAAAACAATAGTAACACAATGAGAACACGTGTCCAAAAAAATCAAGAAGAATGGATGAATAATGACTTACTGCTCGCTGCTGATTGCTCTCTTTTGCCTGCTGTGGTTTTGTCCGCCACGTTCACCCTGAAGTCCACAGAAGAGGAGCAGAAAGATAAAGATCCAGGAGAAGCTCAAAGCTTGAGCCATGATGACAGAGCTCGTCCCGGGACACTCATCAGACACTGTCTTGCAGCTTCACACCGAGACCTGCCTAAAAACTCAACCAGCCGCAGGTGCACTTTGGCCTGAAGTCCCCTCACAATTTCCTAAAAATCACTCATAAAGCAGCAGGTAAGGAGGGCATTTAACTCAGTTGCATGTAAAAGATGGGACTTTATTGGTGGAGAGTCAGGAGGCATCACATGCTTTTTGGAGATCAGTAACCAAAGTTAAAGCTTACAGTTCATTTTCCTTAAAGAACAGCTGTGATGTAAATCACTTTCAGCATTGAGGATGATATAATAGGCCATTTCATGCATTTCAATGTACATATATGATTTATATAATGGGAGCACAACTTATTATCAATCTTAATTTTTTTTTTTATTATTATATTATAATTTAATATTATTCTTTATTCCCCCTCGGTTAAAACAGTTTTAAACTGAAAAACGTGAAATATATTCAATGCTTTGAATATATGCTTTGAATAAAGTTTGAATATGCATAAAACTGAAGTAAACATGCAAAGTCATTTTTTTATGTCATGATTGTATGAACTAAAATGTTTTAAGGCCTTATTTTATAAAATGGTAAAATAATACCATCATTATTATTGCAATACCATTGCATTTTTTTATAATTATTATTTATTTCATTCAACATTTTTTTTATTCTATATTATTATTATTCAATTTAATTATTATTATTATTATTATTATTATTATTATACCATTTCAAAATTTAAAGCCTTATTTTATAAAATGTTAAAAAAAGATTATTTAAAAATGTATTTTATTCAATTATTATTCTTTTTATTTTACTCTAATTATTATTATTATTTTATACTTTTTACATCATTATAATTATTTTACAATTTCAAAATGTAAAGCCCTATTTTATTAAATGGTAAAATAATAATAATTATTATTTATTTATTTTATTCAAATATTATAATTTTTTCTATTTAATTATTATAATTTGTATTATTATTATTATTATTTTACCATCTAAAAATGTAAAGCCTTATTTTATAAAATGGCAAAACATATATAATAATATATATAATAATATAGTTATTATTATTATTATTATTATTATTTATTTTATTCAATTATTATTATTTTTATTTCACTCTAATTATTATTATTATTATTACTATTATTCTACCATTTCAAAATGAGACGTTCTTTAAATTACTGCATATTTTTTAATACCTGTAAAAATTGTTGACAAATGATAAACAACAATCAATCAAGCATTCTGTAAAAACATCAAAACATTATTTATTCATATAAATATACACATTTACAGAAAATAAAAAGAACATACAACGATGTACATCATATTCATGTATAACATGCATGTCTATTATGAGAGCATTAGACGTATAAGATGTGAAACCACGTGGACGTTCAGGCTGTTCCCCAACACACGGTACTGCTGTTTAAAGGAAATGTGCTTTGGAAATGCTGAAAAAAAACAAAAAAAATTACAAAAACAATAATTAATTTTAACAGAAAAACATGAATAAGAGGTGGTGATTCACCCTAAATGTGCAGTAGTCCCTTCACAAAAACCCCATTCTCTAAAATATTGACTTCACAGCATTGACTATGTGTGGTTAAACGCTTAGGGTTGTGAACTGATCATAATTATATGCAACTGTTTGAAATTAATTGTGAAACGGCTCATCATATTCATAAAAGTCAATAATATGCAGTTATCCATTAAGCAATTCACACTTCAGTGGAATGACAAAGTGGACTTTAAAGCTTATGATTCTGAAATGACACTATGCACGCATATCCCCACATATAAAAACTGTTCAAGAGAGTATTTTATTCTACAGGATTATATGCAGTGGTGTACTGAAAAAATCATACTCAAGTAAAAGTACCACTGCTTGCCCAAAATTTAGTGCGAGTAGATTTAATGTATCTGTTGTACATGTTACTCAATATATGAGTAAAAAGCAGACCTTTTAAAAGTACTCAAGAGTAGTGAGAAGTAAGTATTACACTGTGAAAGGTTGATGTGTTTACATCAAGAGGCAACCTCCGCTCTCCTGAAGCTAACACAGAAGTAGCTTAAACTGCAATTCATCGAAATTCTGCTAGTCCTAGCTTCATTATAGAGCAAATCTAATGAGTCTAATGTTAAAATGGCCAACTTTACAGCAGAAAAAAAGGTGTTTACAGCCTGGTACAAAGAGCAATTTTGGTTCATAGAGCTAATATTAGCCTTCATGAAAACTTTGAGGGGGTTAATTTTTTTATAACTCATCCGTTTACTTTATATTAAGTTGTATTAAGTTTGCATAATTAAGGGCGTGGTCACTTAAGTGACAGCTAGGACTTGCTGGTCGCCGTCACGTCACCTCAGCTGATTCCGGCTGATTAGCAGCTGAACTCTGCATTTACGTCAGATTTTTGTGTTGATTTATGTGGCTTTACACAGTCAGTCGCCTTTTGGAATTATTTCCTACAATTATCAGATGATATGGCATGCTGTGTGCACTTAATTGTGCTCACAAACCATTCACATATCATATCTATAAATGTATTTGCTTTATTTAAGATCATTTTATCATTTATAATTTTCTTTAGACCTGTAATGCACTCCAGAATCTGACAGATTGATTAGCTGTAGACTAAATAACAGTCATCTGAAGCGTTGTCATACAGTGCTATGCCTGGATTTCATCAATAGCCTTGCATTTACTAACACAGACTACATATGAAGTATTTGTAAGAAATTCACACTTTCCTCCTGTTGAAAAACATCATAAGAACAATGTTTAGTGGTTTAGTATAATACAACAGTATTTTTAAAAAGCTAACCACTTTAATATAGTTAATATTAATACACTTTAAAATACAACCAAGCACATGTAGTCAGAACACAAACGAGCCGCAGGTAATGAAGTATTATGCTTTTCTCCCAAACCAAGCAAACAACTAGCAGGCGTCTGTAGCTCCGTCGCTTTGCCCTTATTTGGATACCCCCAGCTGGAGCAGTGACGCGCGAACAAAATGGCGCTGGTTGGCCACGCCCACTTGTGGCCTCTTTTGCGCTCTTCAGAAACCTTTGGTTGACGTCACAGAAACTACGTCCATATCTTTTACAGTATATGGTTTACATGCAGTTCGTGTGTGTGTGTGTGTGTGTGTGTGTGTGTAAACGTAACATTCTGTAGTGCATTTAGTTACTGTTTAAGGCCATTTGACGATTTCAGTCAACATACAGTAGGCAACCGTCATCTTATCAGTGACATGCAGTCTCTGAGTGATTGCGTGTAAAGTTTTCGGACAGCTTGGATACTTTCATAGTTGTTCATTAGGATGCTAAATTATTATTAAAATTTGATTGGGCTGGAAACGCAAGACTGATTTTTCTAATTTAGTCAATACCAATAGACAAGAAAAAATGGTCACACTTTATTTTGAGGGTCCGTCTGTTGAATTTAAGTTACATTGCAACTAATTCTCATTAGATTATAAGTAGACTGTTAAATTGGGGTTAGGGTTAGTGTAAGTTAACAAGTACTTGCAAAGTTTCTTATAGTCAGTTAAATGTCTGTTGAATGTCTGTATCAACAGATATTTAATAGACAGTCTACTAATACGCAAATGGACCATCAAATAAAGTGTTTCCAAAAAAAAATACAGTAGAGACTGCAGGCTGAAGGAAAATAACGGAGTAAAAGTACCAATACAGCACTAAAAATGTACTCACCGGTAAGTAAAAAGTACACATTTTCGAAACTACTTAATGAATTCCAACTCCTGGGAAAAACTCCTCAGTTACAGTAATTGGAGTATTTGTAATTTGTTACTGTGGTTGTGAACGTGTAAAAGACTTACTGAAATGATCCGGGAAGCCCATGAGGCGGGCGATTTCTCTGGGAGTGAAGTATCTGAGCTTGAGCCGGAGGAGCTGCTTGAGTGTGTCTTCTTCTGCAAGCTGATCCAGACTCTTAAACACTGTCTCCAGATCCACATCCACACAGGACTGCAGGACGGAGCCTGTGCCTTCTACATAATGACCATACCTGCACACACGCACACAAACATCTGTTAGGGTCAACCAGGACTCAATGTGCAATCAATTTACATTTATTTATTTATTTCATTTATTTAGACAGGGACATTATACAACATGACATGCTGCGGCAGGGGTATTGCTTAAGGGGGCTAATAATATTGACCTTAAAATGGTTTATTCTAGCTGAAATAAAACTAAAATAAGACTTAAAGGGTCACAAAACACATTTTCTAAGCTGTTGACAGTCATATATGTGTCCATTGCTGTGTCCATTAAACACTATTAGGACACATATATTTCGCTAAAAAGTGAAAATTGGTTGTTTTTGCATTATTTCGAGCAAATTCGTTCTTCCGGTTTGAAACGAATGTTTGAAGCTGCGTCATGCCGATGAGATCCATGCGTGTATTCCAGTGTGAAGAGTGGACGTCTGTACCGGCCAGTGCATCGTGACGTCTCTGAGCAAGCGGCATTGATTCATGAGAAAGACTTGGTTCAAACTAATCAGCGCGCTCTATTGTGTTTGCGGTGCAGCTTCATTAATATGCATGATAGCTTCGAAGATTGTTTACCTGCTTCAGTGTTCAGACGGCAGAGAGACACCACAGAGTGTTGCCAAAACAAGTGGAAGAAGAAGAATTGTTTGCAGACACAGGTCGCCAGTGTTGTGTTTATAAACGTGCTCCAACGAAAATCTTGCTTTTATTTTCCCGCTATGAGAGCGCAACTGGACTCACGGTGGATTACAGAGCACGAGACAGAAATGTGTTAGTAAGGAACATTTTTACGTGAGAGCTTTCCACATCTGGAAATGGTGAAATCCCGATTTGCCGCTCGTCTCCTTTTCAAAAAACAGCCGCGGTCCAGTTGGTGTTGATTTTCCTGTCTCTACAGATGTGGTAAGTGAGAGAATGCTGCTCTCCGAGTGTAAACATATAAACACCCTAATCAAACGGTTACCGTCGTGTAGAATTTTCGCCATGTTTTGTGACAGGATAGTCTAAACACACACGGCTTTCTGACGCTGCCTACCGAGGGCGTCTAAGTCACCGAGAAATGTGGAGGGTTTTTTTTCTAACATACGCCGTGCGGTATCAAACACTCCATTAAATTTGCACTCCTCAAGCAGTTACTCACATTTAATATCTGGTTTGTCACAAGGGACACGCAGGAAATCTTCCTGAGTGAAAGTGCCAAACTGCAGTTAAAGTAGACAAATTAATAATTCGATTACTAATGTCAATGTAAACAGTCACTGTCTTTCTCCCCCTGCGTCTGTGTTTGTGTGTTGCCTGTTTGTAAATCAGCGCATGCCCAAATGGACACTCCCATTTTTATGCAAAACCTTCCCTCTTTCCCTCCCCTGACACTCCCACCTAAACAGAGCTGGACACACCCACTTTCCTGACCTTTTCCAGACTGTAGGTGTGAAAACACCCTGCTGAGACAGGTTTCGTGGCCCTTTAAGAAAAAAATATTATAGTAAACACTGTGAAAAAATCCTTGCTCTGTTAAACATCAGTTGGGAAATTGGGTCAAATCAAATGGGGGAAAAAAAACTGTGTGTGTGTGTACAAAAGTTACATACCCTTTGGTAAAGCAGACTGATCTCCTGCTGGTGGGCTGAACTATATCCATCACCAGAGCGTATCTGAGCAGGGTTTTGGGAGGCAGCAGATAAGGCTCCATGTCCTCTTCCTCCTCCTGCAGGAAGTCCAGCAACCTTCTGACTGATTCCTGACTGTCCTGCTTCCTCTTCCTTTCCAAATCTTCTTCTGTCTCCAGCTTAAACATGATCGTCTTTTCTTTCTCAGATGCAGATGATGTGGGATGATTGTGTGGACTGTCTGTGTATTCAGACATGGGGAAGCCCTCAATAATCTGAAAATAAATGAAAAGGTTTAGTATTCAGTAGCTAATGGCAATGTAGTGTCTTAAGGTATTTCTAAAAGACAGGTACCTCAGTTGAAACGGGGAAAGAGAAGGTTTCTGGTGCTCTCTTTGCTATCAGGAAGTATCTGAGCCTAGAATTAGGTATCCCAAGCTGTGTGTGACAAAACAAGATGTCTTTGCAGTTTTAAAAGATGTGAAGAGCTGTAGTTTAATGGCTATGTCAGATGAAGACACCTTACAGATGTTGGTGAGATCAGAAACTCCTGAAAGCTGTAGTCGCACTCTCTCAGCGTCTGAAGCAACGCATCCCTGTATAATAAAAGACCAGAAACAGTCAAGATATGCTTTCCTGGTACTAAAGAAATACATTTAGACAGTAAGCCAATCATAGATAGTTTTCTTACAGCCCGTTATGCTATTTTAGAGGTTCCTCGTATTGTTTTGGATCTCCCGCAAGAGGTTTACATCCACCCAAAGTTCTTAATATCTGCATGACATGTTTCATTCAAGGCTCCAGTATCTCTAAACCCATCCTTTTGAAATCTGCACCGTTTTGATTGGTCAGATGGATCTACTCTACTCTGATTGGCCAGATGGATCCACTCTAATCTGATTGGTCAGGTGGATCTTCTGTTTTGAATGGTCAGATAGATCTACTCTACTCTGATCAGTCAGGTGGATCTGCTGTTTTGATTGATCAGTTAGATCTACTCTGCTTGGCCATATAGATCCACTCTACTCTGACTGGTCAGGTGGATCTGCTGTTTTGATTGGTCAGATAGATCTACTCTACTCTGATTGGCCAGATGGATCCACTCTAATATGACTGGCCAGGTGGATTTACTCTTTTGATTGGTCAGATATATCTACTCTACTCTAATTGGTCATGTGGATCTACTGTTTTGATTGGTCAGATAGATCTTCTCTACTCTGATTGGCCAGGCAGATCTACTGTTCTGATTGGTCAGATAGATCTACTCAACTCTACTTTGATTGGTCAGGTGGATATGCTGTTTTGATTGGTCAGATAGATCTACTCTACTCTGCTTGGCCAGATAGATCTACTCTACTTTGATTTGTCAGGTGGATCTGCGGTTTTAATTTGTCAGATGGATCTACTCTGCTCTGAATTGGTCATATGGCACTACGACTGGCCAGATGCATCTACTCTGCTCTGATTGGACAGATTGATGAAGCTACTCTTCTGTTGATTGGTCATATGGCACTACTCCTAAGATTGGCCAGATGGTGGTACTCTACTCTGAGTGATCAAATTGATCTTCTCTGTTTTGATTGGTTAGATGGATCTACTCTACTCTGATTAGTCAAATAAAGCTAGTTTACACTGATTGGTCAAATGCATCTGCTCTGTTTTGATTGATCACAGGGATCTAATCTACTCTGATTGGTCAGATAGATGTGTTCTGTTTTGATTGGTCAAAATTATCTATTCTGCTCTGATTGGTTGGATAGATTTGTTCTGTTTTGATTAGTCAGACAGATCTATTCTGCTCTAATTGGTCAGATGGATATACTGTACTCCAGTCTGTTGTGCTCCAGACTGACATTCAGGAACTCAAAATTCAAGGTTTGTAGAGGCTGTGGATTAAAGCTTAAACAATTTAGAAAATATTATGTTTTTTTTTATTATTTATTTTATATTTTTTTATGAATAAGCCATTATATTTTGCCTGTAGGTTTTTTTGGCACTCTCAAAGTGCAGCTTTTAAACATTTTATGAATCACGAGAATCACAATTTTAGGTAAAAGTCTTACATAATGTTCTACTGAAGAAAAAAGTCCCCTACATTTTAAATGATCTGAACTTAAATAAATGAAGCACAATATAAAGTCAATGTAATATTAAAATGCTTTCACTCCTCTAAATTAACATGGAAAAACTATAAGATTCCTATTGACACAATCCATAGTGACAGAAACACAGAGGAATGACCTGATTGGCTCACAGCCACATAACCATGGTGATCTGAAAGCTCCTGGTTACCTTGCAGCTGAGCTCTCAAAGCCCTTCACATTCTCCAGCAGAATGAAGCGTGGCCGCTTGCTGAGCCTGCAGGAGCGAGAGAGGTACATTCTTTCACAAACACATTCTGGGACCGAAAAGCACCCTGGCTGGCAGAGATCGACTTGAAAAAGAGCAAACCGAGAGGGAGGAGAGGAAGCAATTCTTCGTCAGACATGAATTAATAATGTCAGATAAGCAAAGAAAAATCGCTGTGGCAGGAAATGTATTTTTTATAGAAAGCAGTGCTAAAGAGTCATGAAATACTAAACTTTTTTTTGGATTTAAACAGAAGTGTTTGTGTTCACATCGTAGAAGACGGTCATTTTAATGCAAAAAGAAAACTGGTTAACTTTAAGCTTTACTTTCCAGGGTAAAAATCATAATGTGTTGATGTCACTAATTGTGATGTAGCAAACGACTACAGAAATTGATTACACATTAGTATTCATGAGACTGCATGTAATTAACCTTCATTTGACAGATGGTACTGTATAAGTATTGCTATAATTGAAAAATATGATTACTCCAGCAAATTAGGGCAAACAAATGACATTTAAATGTTTTTTTCCCCTGCGATATATTGTGCGATATTTAGAAATTCAGCATTGTTCATCAAGATTTTCAACTGCTCAAAAATTAAACGATCATTAATATAAAAATCTAAATATATAAATATATCAAAATATAAAAAATAAGCATGCAAGTTTGATAAAAACACCGAACAAACACTATATAGTTTCTTTTAGGTTCTTTCATAAAAAATGAGTTAACTGTCAATTCAGGCAAATCAATGAATCAATTTGTTATGATATTAATAATAAATTTAGCTTTTACCCTTATAAAGATGAGCTTATTTGGTGAAGGAAAAGGGCATACTTCATTATCACATTAACATGAGTGACAAAACTTATAATTTAACATTTTAATCAACAATTACAAATACTTACTTTTTGAAAACAATACATCTTTTGTCACAAAATTTGAAAAATCAACGATATATGCATACATATAAAATATTTATTACTAAATTACTATTAACTACTCTGAAGTTAAAACGTTGGTATTGTGTTGTCCAAAACTAAATAAAAATATGTCTTAAAACATTATTAAAAACATATTTTAAAAAAGGCAGTTTTAGAAATGTCATCAGCAGTTTACAGGGATTTTATTTTCTCAGAACTATGATTTAGTCAAACACATAACTATAAACAGTAAATCCAAAGAAACTAAGAATTTTCAAGTGGTCTCTTTATTTATTTCTATAGCTCTATAAACATTAAAACCACAGTAGAACGCACGGGTGAATTCCAGTATGCATTTGTCAGAATCGTTGATGCATTCCTCTATAGAAGGTCTGAATCAGAAGACTTGATGTTGACAGTCTTCCTGCACTTTGCAGCAGACAATGATTTTTAGATAACTCACATTTGAAAACTATTATAAGAAAAAGAATGTTACAGGGATGTAAAATGAGCATTGATTGCACAGTCTGACCTTGGCAGAAGATCCAGGATATACAGGAAGCTCTTTGTTCTGGGGTCAGCAACATCTCCCTGCAAGCCAATCCTGTTGAGAAACACAAACTAGTTTTTTCTGAATTCATTTATAACATCAAGCCTATTTTTTAGAGCAAAAGTCTGCAAAAGGAATTTTATGTAGACTTCAATGTACAGTATTGAACACGTCACGTTTTTTCCTGGTAATAATATTTCTAAAGGAGCTGTTGACATGGAATTAAACCAGACTTAGGTAAAAACAATACAAACATAAATATAAAACAAAACAAAAAACATCTGAAAAAGAAGTTCTGTGTAATAACAATGGAATGACACAAAGGGAAAAATACTGAACTACTGAAACCTATTTAATACTTTTTAAACGACTTTTTTGGTGATGTCAGCTTAAAGACGCCTCCCATATCGAGGGTAAAGTCTCATGCATTGCTCAGGTGTGAGTTATTTTCACAGACTTCAACAGAGTGTAAAAATCCTGATGGTTCTGTGGGTCTCATTCATCAAATCTGAGCGTTATTTTGTATTTTCTATTGGGTTCGGCTCAGGTGATTGGCTGGGCCATTCTAGAGCTTGATTTTGTTTCTCTGAAAGCATTTGAGAGTTTTCTTGGCTGTGTTTTGGATCATTGTATTGCTGATATGTCCACCCTGGTTTTATCTTTATCCTCCTACTAATGTAGATGATGGACTGAAGCAGCTGATTTTCATTTACAATGAGGAAGGGAAGAGGGTTGCTGAAAAACTACTGAGAGATTTCAGCTGCTGTCTGGGCTTTCACTGCCTTTCTACACTTTCCTTTTTTCATGTATTCAATACTTTACCCCTGTATTATTTTTTTTAAATATATATGCAAAACTTAATTTGTAAACAAATTAGTTTTGTTTTCTTTGCATTTATGGATTTCTTTGGCTGTTGCCAACATTCAGGGAAAAAGTCAACGGCACCTTTTTCAAATTTTCTGAGAAAAATGGCGACATGTTCAATGCATATTTTACTTGCTGTGTGCTAGCTAAAAAAAAAATAAAAAGTGTTTTGTACTGAAAAACAAATCCGAATTGAAAAGAAAGCGCACCACAGTTACTCAAGATTTATTCTGAAAGATCCACATATTATTTTTAATAAGAAGTTTACAAAACATTGTGATCACCTGGTGAAAGGTTGACACGGTGGGCTCATCAAAATCATGTCAAAATTCAACCGGTCAAAATCCTGTAACGTCATTCCCTGATACACAAAAGCAAAAAGAGCTGTCAATTAACATTTTTTTTAACAAAATACCAAAAACATGATCGAAACTGCTCATCCTTGTTTACTGCAAGGGATAAACGGATCTTAAAATAACAATTTGCACATTCAAATATACATAGCATACATTATATATACATCAGCTATGATTATGATACTTGCATTAGTCGACGTAGAATTATAGAAATAACTTTTAGATGCTGAGATGGAAATTAAAATCAATCAAGTCTTGATCTGAAAGCATTAAGACTGCATCCATTTTTTAAAAATATGTATTTAAACATTACAATTTACTCTACAATACCATATAAATATAGAGCGCTGAACATAAATGAGTACACCCCATTTTGAAAATGAATATTTTTATCCATTTCTTAGTGAACATAGGTTATATATTTTGATATTATACAGATATATTTATTAATATTTTAGTCACTAAACTTCTTTAGAAATTGAAAGACAACACATTTAAATTTATGTGAAATATTAGAAAAAAAAATTACAAACTGCAACATTTTATAAATTTTTGTTTCACTTGAATTTTGCTCTTTTTAAATTTTTGATTTAATATTTTTTCCTAGCATATAAATTTTGGTGTACTAATTTTGGACCGTTATCATATTTTGATAAGCTCCAGATTTGGCCTCAGTACTGACTAATCTAACGTATTTGCACAAATATAATATTGTACAGCTTCCTAAAAAAAATATTATTCTAAATGATTTGTGAGGGGTGTACTCATATATGTTGAGCACTGTATATGAACCTCTATTCCTGTGCATCTTCAATACTATTTACACTCATCTAAATCTTAACTCACCAATTCAAACACCGTTTAAGCATTTCTAATGAATGTCGGGCGGTCAGTGGCAGGTACATCATTACCATGCTGACAAAGCACAGGACCTTTAACCACCACAAAAACCACTTGGTTACACTTTTACTTCTGACTGCTTTAAAAAAAAAAACTCAGTCATGGGACATTGTGAAGAAATGCCATTTAAAGGATGTTACAAAAGAGAACGCAATAAACCAATTACATAAAAGACTTCTTCTTTTATTTACACAAGCTCTTATATTCGCATAAAGGTCAATAATCACTGACATAAATGTATGCAAAAGTGCAAGTGGCAAGAATCATACTTGTCAAAAGACTATTTGCAGATTAAAATATTATATGTCTGGTGACACATTATTCCTCAAAACTGGGTCTTTAAGTCTTTAAGTCTCTAATTTAATTAAGATAATTTATTTATTTATTCATTTTCCTTTGGCTTAGTCCCTTATTTATCAGGGGTCACCACAGTGGAATGAACCACCAACTATTCAGGTATATCATTTACGTATTCCAGCCGCATCCCAGTACTGGGGAACACCCATCCACACTCACATTCACACACGCACTCATACACAACAGACAATTTAATTTACTTATAGCTCAAGTCTTTAGACTTTGGGGGAAACCAGAGCACTCAGAGAAAACCCACACCAACATCGGGAGAACATGACAGCCGGGACTCAAACCAGTGACCTTCTTACTGTGAGGCTACAGTGCTAACCACTAAACCACCTATGATGATATTATTAGATTTTATTTTATTTTTTTAACAAAGTGGTATGTTCATACATACCCATATAAAACGTTTAAGCGACTCTTAGGTTACTTCTAATTGTAAGCAAAATTTCTGGATTTTTTAAAAGAGATTTATAAAAAGATATTCCCAAAATACTCTGTAAAAACATTTAACTGTAATATTTGAGCAAAATGAAACCAGGTATTTTTTTTATAATTAAAATAATTTCTATAAATACACAGTGTATATTTATTGAAGTAATGCACCATACATATAACATAAAAAAAACATACAATACAAAAACATTTGCCATTTTTAATGTAATCAATCCACAGAATATATGGTGAAAACTTTATTTGCATAAATAAAAGACATCCTGAAGTAAGACGTACAAGACATATAGGAATCAATGGGCAATGCACCGCTAATATTTTTCAGCCAACAGTAAACTACCAGTGAAAGGTTAATGTGGCTATTTTACATTTTATAAGGTTCCTTTATACAGAATCGACAAGTAATTAAAGTACAATCAGTAAATAAACTTAAGCATTAATTTTTTGGTTCAAGCTTAAAACGAGATGAAAGACCGTGTAAACTCTAGCACTGTCAGTGGTAAAGTCTAGATCGGATATGCAGCCAGCCGGAAATGTGATCTGCACATCATTATAGTGGCATTTTGTTATTACACTGAATACCAATAATCAATATTTTACAGTACTGTGATGGTTGGGTTTAGTTGTTGGGGTGGGGATAGGCTTTAAAAATACAATTTATTGGGTAGTTTAATAGATAACATAAATAATACTCCAAACAACTATTGTTTTAGGTTACTGTGACGGTTGGGTTTAGGGTTGGGGTAGATAATAATAAAATACATTCATTCATTCATTTTCTTTTCGGCTTAGTCCCTTTATTAATCTGGGGTCGCCACAGCGGAATGAACCGCCAACTTTTCCAGCATATGTTTTACACAGCGGATGCCCTTCCAGCTGCAACCCATCTCTGGGAAACATCTATACACACTCATTCACACTCATACACTACAGACAATTTAGCCTACCCAATTCACCTGTACCACGTCTTTGGACTTGTAGGGGAAACTCACGCAACCACGGGGAGAACATGCAAACTCCACACAGAAATGCCAACTGACCCAGCCCAGGCTCGAACTAGTGACCTTCTTGCTGTGAGGCGAACGTGCTACTCACTACGCCACCGTGGCGCCTAATAAAATAAAATAAATAGGAAATTTAATAAATAAAATAAATAACTCTCATTAACTTCCGGTCGCAACCGTATCCGTTCTGGCAACAACCGTCAGTTGCAGCAGGCTAGCACAGAAACTCCATTGAAAATACTGGGGTAAAATACATTTTCATTTTTTAAGACATGGCGGGGGGAAATAGGATTTAATGCAGTGCTTCTTGTTCAGTCTGAGACCCACTTTATATTGTATATGTACCAGGCAGTGAATATCACAGGGTTTTTTATTTATTTAAAAAAAATGATTTAATGTAGCAATTTTGTAATGGAAAAACAGTTAACCGGAAGCCTTTGGACTGGCTATCTGAAAATGTAAAAAGTCTCTGTGCATATACTCCACTAAAAACAAATAAAACGACTCATAGTACAATCAGTTGAATAATAATAAAAAAAGAAACCCACTGACCTCTATGGTTTTTGGTAAGAGTTGTGTAGTGGGAAAGTTGTGTTTGTAGATTTGATTGGCTGTTGTGTTGACATCCACAGCCGCTACAACTTCCGCTGGAACTGAGCTCGCTGTAAGAAACACAAGTGTGAAGTATGAATGGCGACTTCAAATTAGAGATACAAATGATAACGTGTGATCAAACAAACACTTAAATGTGTATTTATTTCTGAAATGATAAAGACTTTATGAACACACAAAAAAAGCCTTATATCAATACAGACAGATGTGTGAAAATTCATATTTAATTTCTGAAAAAACACTGTAAAAGAACCGTTCGCTGCGGGAACAGTGACACCTTTGGGGATTATAACTCAAATATACTATTGTACGTGTCAAATTATTAACTTTACAGAGACAGAGTCTGTGACGCTTGATAGTCATGTTTGTCAATAACCGCTACAGGTTTCGAACATATGTCGTACCCTTTAAAGCATAATGCATTCCTCCTATCCCGCTGTATAGTTCAAGAACATTCAGTCGCTCCGTGTTCTCCATATTTCACTTCCAGATGAGGTTCGTGATGTTTTGACAGCAGCTTTTCAAGCATGGTACAGGAGCGCTCCCGAATACATGACCGACCAGAAACAATGATACAAGGGGAACGTTCCGCTTTTTTACATTTCTCGTTCGACATTTCTTTTTTATTTTAATAAAGTGTATAATAATAATTTGCATTCAACTTGGTTAAAGTAGATAATGATACGTTCAAAAAGATAAAATACTCAGAATTGACTTTGAGGTGTTTTTCTATGAATTTGTAAGTTGTTTAGCCTATTTAGTTTTAAGATACTCAGTTTCATGTAATGCATTTGTTTTCTACTAATAGGCCATGTAATTGTAAAAATAACAACAATTCAATTACAACTGTAGGCTGCAATTGCAGCCTATGGAGGACGAAATCTGCAAAAACAAAAAAATAAATTAATAAATATATGCACAAATTCCGGCATAAATAAAACAATAAATTAATAAATACGCAAATAAATAAATAAATATACACATTCCTGCATAAATAAAACAATAAATAAAAAATAGATACGCAAATAAATAAATAAATAAATAAATATACACACAAATTCCTGCATAAATAAAACAATAAATTCATAAATACACAAACAAATAAATTAATAAATAAATAAATGAAGAAATATATACAAAAATTCCTGCATAAATTAAATAAAATAAATTCATCCAACATTGGTGTAATTTATTTATTTATTAATTTGCCTGCACTATTTATATATTTATTTATGCAGGAGTTTGCGGGTTTTGTAGGCTATATATTAATTTATTTGCACATTTATTAATTCGTTTTTTTTGTGCAGGATTATGTGGGTTTATTAACTGATTTATTTGCATATTTATATATGTATTGTTTTTGCAGGTTTCGTCCTCCATAGGGTTGCTGTATGTTGTTTCACATACACATTTTCAACAGATTTTTTTTTCTTCTTCATTTTGAGTCTTGACTCGATCTAACGAATACATTTTTTGTGCAGGAACAAGTCAATGTATTTAGTTTAATAAATGTATAAATAATAGAACAGTTTTTTTGCATGAATAAAATATTAATTTAGACGTTGCAAATGCAATAATATAAATATTTATAGAATAATTTATTACAAATATGATCTGCATTTTTTCCTTAATGAGCCATTTTATTTAACAAATTAAACATGTTGTGGTGGTATCAGTGAATGTTTTTTCAGCCATATTAAATTAAATATTCTGATTTTAATAAAATCTTAATTTAGAAGTTTCCATACAGTTTATTAAAATATTTTAATAAAAAATATGAATTGCAAATCAAATCTGATTTTGTTACCTTGATTTGTTACTTTGATTTTAATAAAATAAAACCGGTATTGTTGGTATGGTATCAGTGAATGTTTTATGTATTAAAAAATACTAATATTAAATAAATAAATATTTTGACACGATAAAGCCTTAGTTCAAAAGTTATAAATAATGATAAAATTGAAAATAAATGATAAAATTATTAATCACAATTACCTTAAACTATTTCGCGGCAAGTTAATAAAAATCAATCAACATTAATAAGCATATATACTAATGGATCAATAAGGCCTAAATAATCAATACGTTTGTATTTTTTTAAATAATAATACTATATGAGACACAAATTAGCAAATAAAATTGCTAGCATAATTTAAAAAGATAAAAAGAAGATAAAAAGAATTGCTGAACAAATTTTCCATCTTTTCCCCATGAAACTCTCTCACTGCTGGTTCTGGAGGGTCTCCTCAGTCCTCCGCCCCGGTCTGCGTCACTGAGCCTCCCGCACCGTTATGTCATTAGCATAGGGAGTGGACTATAAAAACAAGCCGAACCTCCGCAGTACCCCCGTTTGGTTTGGACAGACTAGACTTCAACAATTACCCGCAACTGAAGGATTACAATGGCCAGCCGAACAAGCACATCTTCCTATAAAAGGATGTTCGGTGGGGAGCGTCCAGCGGCGGCCCGGTCCACATTCTCCAGCCGACAGTACAGCAGCCCGGTGCGCGTCTCCTCCTCGCGCGCGTCCTACAACTACAGCAGCGCGCCTCCATCTGTGTACGCGAGTAAAGGCGCAAGAGTGCGCTCCGGCGCGCCCCTGCCCAGACTCGCCACCGACACACTGGATTTCGGTCTCGCCGATGCCATAAACACCGAGTTTAAAGCCAACCGGACCAATGAAAAGGCGGAGATGCAGCACCTCAACGACCGGTTTGCCAGTTACATAGATAAAGTGCGCTTTCTGGAGCAGCAGAACAAGATCCTGATCGCGGAGCTGGAGCAGCTGCGGGGCAAAGGAGCGTCCCGAGTCGGAGATCTGTACGAGGATGAGATGCGGGAGCTGCGAAGACAGGTGGAGCAGCTGACCGGGGAGAAGAGCAGAGTGGAGGTGGACCGGGACAACCTGGGGGAGGACATCGAGCGCCTCAAGGAGAGGTCTGTCCATTATGGCTGTCCAAAAAACTTACAACATCGTCTAAAGTGTTTAAAATCTTGCAGGCGCACATAATACCATGTTTTGCGTTTTGTTTTTATTATTTTATGCTAACTTTATTTGCATTTAAAAGGTCAGCAGATAAAAAACCTGCCCAAGATTGTTAATCTGTTTTGTTTTGTAACTTTTATTTAGTTCTGTATTACTTAAATAGCCTATAGGTTAGTCAAAAATAACTAAATGAAACATCTAAATACAGTATAATCGTTATTATTATAAATATTTAATATTAATTGTTTACTGTTCCTCAATACTTTTTGGACATTTTAGTGAAAAGTGCTTCAAAAACTATTTTTAAAAACAATTTAATAATTTCAAGAACCTTTTTTTTCCCCACTGTAAACAACCTTTTGTGGAATAAAACATTCTTTATCGAACTTTCTATGGCAATAAAAGGATTTTTAGGCATATTCAGTACATATAGCGTGCATCCAACTAGTGGCGCTTAAATGTACATTTGTTTGTATATTTTAACAAAGCATTATAAATGTTTTGTAAAATTTATGATTCATTTAGAAATACTTCATTTAAATATATTTAAATGTATAGGCAATCAATTATGTTCGCTATAAAATAATAAAATGTTTAGCATTTTCATTCAAATAAAAAAGTATAATAAAATGTACTATAAAATGCTATTTATAATCTATAAAATATTTACATATTTTAAAATGATTTGTTTAATACAGAGATTTTACAATTGTTAAGACATATTTCTTTTAAATATGATCAGATATACAGTAGGCTATTTTATATAATGATAAAATTAAATATTTAAAAACAGGAACCATTTTAAATAACATAAAACCTATATGAAATCACATTATGGCTTGAATTAAAAAAAGTTTATATTTTAAAACATCTTTCAGTATAAAATAATAGCACAGGGAATTTATTTTGGCACAAATCTCTTTCATAAATCTTTTTCTGACATTATAAGATAAAAAAAACATCATTGCTTTATCTTTTGGTAAATTAGAATAAACTGATTACATTTACTCCTGATAATGTTTATCCATTGTGTGGTGCTCCAGTCACACAAGGCTGTTTTTGTATCAAAGGGTGTGGCTCTGCTTAAATAGGCATCTCATTTTCAGACTTCAAGAAGAGATGCTTCAAAGGGAAGATGCTGAGAACAGCCTCCGGAGCTTCAGACAGGTACACACACTCATATTCACAGTAAAAATCCCCACAAACAACTATTTGCACGTGCATTTTTGTCATTCTTGAACCTGACGTTTGATCGAGTGCAAACAAAGCCACTATTACACTGGGATCAGTTAACAGTCTGTCCAGTCAGTGTTTGCAAGACAAGTCTTATTGTGAGCAGTCTCCGCACAATAAAAGGGTCAGTGCAGGCCTGGTCAAGCTGCCCTCTGGTCCAGCATCAGATTTAGACACACACACACACACCGCTGAAAACAAAGCTTTGTCTGAGAGCGGACTGGCCGTTCATGACAAAGCAAACTGTTGTGGAGGTGGGAGGAGACGGCGTTAACTAGGGGACATTGGTGACTTATGGACAGCGCAGAGAAGAGGATGTGTGTGTGAGAGAGAGTGTGTGTGTGTTTTAGAGTATCTGCCACCAACAGCTGCAGCTCAACAAATTACTAGCAGCAGGCGAGCTATTGTTATTCAATGTTTAAGTTGAATTTACATACAGTCGAAGATGAAATTATTAGATCTCTTGTGAGGTCCTAATTCTTTTTCATGTATTTACTTCAAATACTTAACAGAGCAAGGACATATTTAACAGTATTTCCTATTATATTTTTCCTCCGGACTGTCAGTATTTTGAAATGTTTGCCTGCACTGAAAGAAAGGACTTTTTGGTGTAGTCAAATCTAATAAATTTACTCTCATAATCTTTAAAATTTTAATATTAAGTGTCAAGGATAAGGTTAAGTAAATATTTAATATTTACACATTTAGTTAATGTAATAAATGAATATTTAAGTATTTTCTAAATCGTCGCAAACCCTCTGTATTTGATCCTTAATGAGCTATTTTACTTATCAAGTAAAACATGTTGTGGTGGTTTCAGTGAATGTTTTTTTCCGCAATATTAAATTAAATATTCTGATTTGAATAAAAATCTTAACTTAGAAGTTGCCATAGAATTTATTAAAATATTTTAATTAAAAAAAAGAAATGCAAATCTAATCTGCATTTGTTACCTTAATTTGAGTTTGATTTAATGAACTTAAACCGGCTTTGTTGGTATGGTATCAGTGAATGTTTTAATGTATTAAGTAATTCAAACAAACAAACAAACAAACAAATAAACAAATATATATATTTGTTATATAAATATAAAATATATATATTGTTACCTTGAACTATTTCAGTTAATAAAAATCAATCAACATTAATGAGTATAATGTTGTATACTAATGGATCAATAAGGCCTAAATAATCAATACATTTCTATTTTTTTTCTAATAATATTGTATGAAACACAATATTACTCTCATAAGTTTTTTAAAAGGATTGTGGGACTCTGACAATAAAGAAATGGTGGTGCTAAAAATGTCATATAAATGCCATTTTGAGCTTAAGTGACGTTTTTGAACTACACTGTACGATAACAAAGCCAGTTTCCACCACAGGATTACAAAAAAGGTCATGTTGACTTTTTAAAATAATAAGAAACTCTGTTTGTGAGATGCAAAACTCACTGTACACTCAAAAATATATATATTTTTACTTGTTCAAACTACTTAATTAAAATGATCTAAAACAACACAATTCTTAAGATTACATTGGGACAACTTAATTTCTTTTATGTTCTACATAAATCTACATAAATTTGTTAAAAGTGTTAGGTTAACCTAAGCAATTTGTGTTGGAACAACATGAATGAATTGAGTGGAACCCTACATTTTTTTCAATGTATATAAATATCTGTACACTGTAAAAACATGACAAAAAGGCAAGACAGCACAAGTTTTTATGCTGCTTTAACTTAATACACTGAAAAAATGCTGGGTTCCACACAGTTCCTTCATGTTTTTCCAACACAAACCAATGAAGTTACCTTAATCATTTTTTACAAATTTAAGCGGATTGAACATAAAACAATTAAATTGTTTCCAAAAAAACCTAAGAATTGTGTTGATTCAACTCATTTTAAATAAAGTAGTTTGAACAAGCAGCAAAACCTGCACTTATTTTTTTATGCAGGTTAACCAAGTTTCAACTATGATTTTAACTTCAGCTTATGCAACATTTAACTTATTATTTTTAGTCAGTTTGATTGATGTCAAGTTGAGGTGATTAGAAAAGTTCATGTGATTCAACTAAACAAATGCAGGCCAGCAAGGTATTTTTTTACAGTGTAGTTGCCGAACTGGAATGCAAAGACTTTAGACTACTTGTGACTTGCAAAACATGCCCTCATATCTCTAGCAAATGCCTGCAAAACAACATTTTAAGGGGATAAATCTTTTATTTGGACCCCAAAAAAGCTATATGTGAATATTCTCCATGTGTGTCACTCACAGGATGTTGATAACGCCTCTCTGGCTCGTCTGGACCTGGAGAGAAAAGTGGAGTCCCTGCAAGAAGAGATCGCTTTCTTGAAGAAGCTTCACGATGAGGTACTGAACCACCTGAAGAAAGAAACATCAAAATTGAGATCTCATAAATGTATCATTTGTTTCTTATTTACAGCAATAACACTGGATGCAAACTGAAACATTAAGAGTTCCTTGGAAGTCCTTTAAAGACCCTGAGAATTTCATGTTTACTTTATATCAATGATGATCTCGGAGTTCCCAGAAAATATATTTATTTAAACAAATTGAGACACATATTAAGACAAAAGCTGAGAAAAGGCAACTATAAAAGAGCTGCAGTGAGCAGTAAAATGAATTAAATTCCTCTGGGAGTTCAGTCATTCTGCTAACAGTCGTCTTTTTCTGGCTGACTGACACTTTTGTTGGGTTTGTTAATATCAGGGGATTGTCAGGCATTTGTGACCTGCTGCCATAGTGATTAAATGGGTCGTGGAAAAGGGCGTAATTCCAGCAGAATAATGAAGCTGGGACATTGTTCCAGGATCAGGAAGTGCATTAGTTCAAGGCTAAGAAACCAAATTTTCAGAATCAAGTATGTTCTGTTCATATTCAGCTAAAAACCTAAAAAACATGTATAGAATAGAGCAGGGGTCGGGAACCTTTTTTTTAAGCAAAGAGCCATTTCAGATTTTTTTATCAAATGGATTTTTTTTATGTGTGTATACTGTATGACTGAAATAATTTGACCCCAAAGTATCTTATGGAATTTTAAAGCGTTTATAATGCTGTTCCCGTTGGAATTAGATGTTTTTCTTATGTGTTCAGAAACAAATATAAATAATCTATTAGTTAGTGGATTTTGTGGAAAGTATACATTGTGCATCAATACTACAGTATAACAAAACCTTTACTTATTTATAAACAAAACCTTTATTTATGTCCATGCACAACTCAAAAATGAACAAATAATGCATCACAATGTATAAAGAAAGAACAACTTATAGATTGTTTTCTTTCTGACATCGCCACACATGAAAGTTTTGTAAATGTACGTGCGTGAGGTTACCATAGAAATGTAAGTTACCATTGAAATGTAAGTTGCTTACCCCTTATTGCTGTTGCGACTCAAGTTAAACCACAGCGCCACATATGCGCATTGACTCAAAAACGCCTTTTTATTGTAAACTGAGTTCTTATCTTTTTTTGATGTTAAAAATACAATATAAATTGTAGTTGTACCTTCAATAGGAAACTGATTTCTATACTAACAGTTATATATTTTTAAACTTTAAAATATTATTGAAGAGAGACAGCTGGAGAGCCACATATTTTCGGTTAAAGAGCCACATGTGGTGACACGGTGGCGCAGTAGGTAGTGCTGTCGCCTCACAGCAAGAAGGTCGCTGGTTCGAGCCTCGGCTGGGCCAGTTGGCATTTCTGTGTTGAGTTTGCATGTTCTCCCCGTGTTGGCGTGGGTTTCCTCCGGGTGCTCCGGTTTCCCCCACAGTCCAAAGATATGCGGTACAAGTGAATTGGGTAAGCTAAATTGTCTGTAGTGTATGTATGTGTGTGAATGAGAATGTATGGATGTTTCCCAGAGATGGGTTGCAGCTGGAAGGGCATTCGCTGTGTAAAACAAATGCTGGATAAGTTGGCGGTTCATTCCGCTGTGGTGACCCCGGATTAATAAAGGGATTAAGCTGAAAAGAAAATTAATGAATGAAAGCCACATGCGACTCCTGAGCCATAGGTTTAGACACTACATGTAAAAATGTCTGTCTGATTTATTAAAATAAGTCATTTTTAAATATTTAAATAAGTGCTATTTAATGGAGGGATGTTTATTTTTTTCAACACATTTTTGAACGTACTAGTTTTAATAACTAAATGCCAATAGTTAATTAATTTGATAAAGATACCATTATTGAGCTTAAAGTGTAATTTAAAGGTCTAATTATGTTTATTAAGGAAGTCGTTCAACAACAGTGGTTTCTTTTGTAGCCAATCAAAACAAAATCTTAATGAAGCTTATAATAGTAACCGTATCAGTTTTTAAATAAATAAAAAAATTTCCAGCCAAACTAAAAAGGTTTAACTAGGTTATTTAGATTAACTAAGTTCAGTTAATTAGGCAAGTCATTAGACAAAGATGGTTTGTTCTTTAGCCAATTTGTATTTCAGAATCAAATATGTTCTGTTTATATTCAGCCACAAAATATGAATACAGAGACCACTCGTAAAAATGTTTGGGTCTGTCTGATTTTTTTATTTGAAAAGAAGTAAAGACATTTTTAAATGTTTAATTAAGTGCTATTTAATGGAGAGATGTTTGTTTTTTCTACACATTTTTTGAACATAATAGTTTAATTAACGAATTTCTGGTAACTAATTTCTTTTATTTTTGCCATCATGAGAGAACATAATACTGTAGTTATTGACCTTAAAGTGACATTTAAAGGCTTGACTAGGTTAATTAAATAAGTCATTCAAGTCATTAAGTGGTTTGTTCTGTAGTCAAAAAAATAAACAAAAAAAATAAACATAA
This sequence comes from Danio albolineatus, assembly GCA_903798035.1. NCBI lineage: Eukaryota > Metazoa > Chordata > Actinopteri > Cypriniformes > Danionidae > Danio > Danio albolineatus. The sequence continues at coordinate 3,794,408 of CAIGQQ010034268.1, read as the reverse complement.
AGCCTTAATGAGGCTTATGATTATATCCCTCTCAGTTTTTAAAATAAATAAACTTTCCAGCCAAATTAAAAAGTTTTAACTAGGTTAATTAAATTAACCAAGTTCAGTTAATAAGGCATGTCATTAGACAAAGACGGCTTTTTCTTTAGCCAATTGAAAAAATATAGATTTCTTAAGGGGGCTAATAATATTGACCTTAAAAAAAACAATAAATAAATAAATAAATAAAAAACTGTATATTCCAAATAAAAACTCCTCTTGAGAATGTTCATTATTGATTAAATAATCCACAAAACACATTAAGTAAACAACAGTTTGATCAATTTTCTCTTTAAACTTGGAATCAATTAAAATTTTTAATCAGAAAAGGTTGACTGTGTATTCATTCAATAATTTCCCATAGCTTAGTCCCTTTATTAATCAGGGGTCATCACAGAATGAACCGCCAACTTATCCAGCATATGTTTTACACAGCGGATGCCCTTCCAGCTGCAACCCAGTACTGAGAAACATCCATAAACACTCATTCACACACATACATACGGCCTGTTTAGTTTATCCAATCCACCTAATGTGTTTGGACTGTGGAGGAAACAGAAGAACCCAGAGGAAACCCACGGCAACACGGCGAGAACATGCAAACTCCACAAAAAAATGCCAGCTGACCCAGCCGGGACTTGATCTTCTTGCTGTGAGGCAACAGTGCTAACCACTGAGCCACCGTGTCGCCCTTGACTGTAATTAAATTCTACAAATATTTAGCAAATTACAGTATTCATTGCAAGTAAATGTTCATTCTCGGGTGAAATATCTCTTTAATTTTATGGTGTACACGTGCTACGTTGTTTTTACTGATACTGTAGGTCTCCAACTATGAATTTGGATTGATAAAGTCATATTTTCATCACAGGAACTTGCTGAGATGCAGATCCAGATGCAGGAGCAGCATGTGCAGATCGATATGGAAGTGGCCAAACCTGACCTGACCGCCGCTCTGAAAGACGTCCGGCAGCAGTACGAGACTCTGGCCTCCAGAAACCTGCAGGAGTCTGAGGATTGGTACAAATCCAAGGTCAGTAACTACACTCAAAAAAAAAAAGATTCATTGGATTTAATCAATTTTTTTAAGGTAACTGGTTGCAAACAAACAATTTAAACAAACAAATTAAAGTTAGTAATGTTCAATTTAATATGTTTGTTTAAATTATACATATGAATTATTTGCAACCACTTACCTTAAAAAATGGAGTAAATCCAATCAATTTTCCAGTGTACTTCTCTAAACATCCATTTCTGGTCCCAGCTATTTTACTTGCTACTTAAAGGGTTAGTTCACCCAAAATTTAAAATTCATCATCATTTGCCAAACCTGTTTGAGTTTCTTTCCTCTGTTGAATGCAAAAGAAAATATTTAGAAGAATTTTGGAAGCCGGTAGCTGTTGACTTCCATAGAATTCTTTTTTTGCTTCAATGGAAGTCAATGGTTACAGGTTTCCAACATTTTTCAAAATGACTTCTTTTGTTCAACAGGAAAAAATAACTTATAAACTATAACTTTTCATTTCAGGGTGAAATATCCCTTTATTTCGATAGCTTACACACTACATACTTTGCTTTTATTTCATAGTTTTAGTCATAGTTTACTGACAAATAATTTGCAGGTGAAAAATTTGTCTTTTTTTAATCTATTTATCTTTTTTTTACAGATAAAAAAGAGACAATTTCTAAGTTAAAAATAAAGATATTTATAATGACAAAAATTATGATAATCTTTGGACAAAAAAATGAGATTAAAATGTCAGAGAGGAACAATTTTGAAAGATTAATATATATCTTAAATACATTTTCCTACAAACATTGTAAACATCCTAATGTTTTAAGAGCTTTATTAATATCAAAAAAGATATTTTGAAAAATGATGCGGAAAAAACAGACATCGACTTCCATAGTATTGTTTTCCTACTGTGGATATCAATGGCTTCTGATTTTCCAACATTCATTAAAGTATCTTCTTTTGTGTATGACAAAAAGGTTTGAAACCAATTGAGGGAGATTAATGGTACATTTTATTTACTGGGTAAACTAAGGTAAAAGTCACAACTAAGGGTGTATATGTGGTATATGTGGTCCCCATACTAAAGATTTCCCTCCCCAAAAAATAAGTCAAAGGGCATCAGAAACTGTTTGGTAACCCACATTCTTCAAAATATCTTCTTTTCTGAGGCAAGTAAATGGCAAGATTTTCATTTATGGGTGAACTATTCATTTAAATGAAAATGAAAAGTATTTACTCGCCCTCTAGTGGTTAGAAAAAAATGTACGTTTCTTTTTTCTGTTAAACACAAAAGAAGATATTTTGAAGAAAGCTGAAAACTGGTAACCATAGGAAAGACAAATAATATGGAAGTCAATGGTTACAGGTTTCCGACATTCTTCAAAATATCTTCTATTGTGTTCAACAGAGGAAAGAAACCCAGACAGGTTTGTGACAAGTGTATAATGATTAAATGATGACAGAACTTTCCTTTAAATGGGCAAGTTCACCTAAAAAAGTATCCTTTTTTTACTCAAATGGTTCCAAACTGTCACAAGTTTATTTATTCTGTTAAATGCAAAAGAAGATATTTTGAAGAAAGCTGAAAACTGGTAACTATTGACTTCCATAGTAGGAAACACAAATACTATGGAAGTCAAATACTATGGAAGTCAATGGTTACAGGTTTCCAACATTCTTCAAAATATCTTCTATTGTGTTCAACAGAAGAAAGAAACCCAGACAGGTTTGTGACACGTGTATAATGATTAAACGATGACAGAACTTTCCTTTAAAGGGACAGTTCACCCAAAAAAGTACCCTCTATATACTCAAATGGTTCCAAACTGTTACAAGTTTATTTATTATGTTAAACACAAAAGATTTTTGAAGAAAGCTGAAAACCTGTAACCATCGACTTCCATAGTAGGAAACACAAATACTATGGAAGTCAATGGTTACAGGTTTCCGACATTCTTCAAAATATCTTCTTTTGTGTTCAACAGAAGAAAGAAACCCAGACAGGTTTGTGACAAGCGTATAATGATTAAACTATGACAGAACTTTCCTTTAAAGGAACAGTTCACCTAAAAAATGTACCCTCTATTTACTCAAATGGTTCCAAACTGTCACAAGTTTATTTATTCTGTTAAACGCAACAGAAGATATTTTTAAAGAAAGCTGAAACCTGGTAAACATCGACTTTCATATTGGGAAACACAAATACTATGGAAGTCAATGGTTACAGGTTTACAACATTCTTCAAAATAACTTCTTTTGCGTTCAACAGAAAAAAAGAAACCCAGACAGGTTTGTGACAAGTGTATAATGATTAAACGATGACAGAACTTTCCTTTAAAGGGACAGT
>CAIGQQ010034268.1:3758112-3790997 GCA_903798035.1 Danio albolineatus | reverse complement strand
TTTGTGTTCAACAGAAGAAAGAAACCCAGACAGGTTTGTGACAAGTGTGGGTTGAGTAAACGATGACAGATTTTTCATTTTTGGGTGAACTATCCCTTTAAGTCTCCAGCTGAACAATGCAACAAAGGCTCATTTAGCATTTTTACAAACTGAAGTGTTGCTAATCTGTTAAGCCAACATTAGATGTTTCAGAAACGAGTTCGATTCATCTCTAGATACACTCTTACAAACAGCAGATGGCAGACGTGTGGAATCATAGAGTCCATCTGCTCCTCACTCTCAGTATTGATCAGACTAATGGAGCGATTGATCACTTAGCATTAGCCCAGATCTTCAAACATCAAACTAGCACAATCATCTGTGTCGTCCAGTTGTTAGAAACTGAACACAAAAGCCAGAGAGGCAGATGGAGCTTTATCTTTCTCTTGGCGTTTCTTTGTAGTTCGCTGACCTGTCAGAAGCTGCTGCCCGAAACAATGAAGCCATCCGTCTGGCCAAACAGGAGGCCAATGATTACCGTCGCCAGCTTCAGGCTCTCACTTGTGACTTGGAAGCTCTTAAAGGAACGGTGAGGACTGGGAGATTACATTCATTTAACTGCACTATAAATTTAATCAAAAAAGAAAAGAGAAAAATGTATATATATTAATTTATTAATAGATTTTAGTATCACTGAGACCATCTTTTAGTATTTTAGATTTAGATTTTTTTAAATTAATATTTTTTTATTTTTATCTTTATATATTTTATGCTTTAAATGTAATGCTTTATTAATTTTTTTACATTTAATTAGTATGTATTTTACTACTATTTATTTTACTTTATTAATATTTATTTTACTATTTTCTAGTTTAGCAAAACAAGGTTATAATACATTTTTTATATTTGTTTTATTTTTTTCTATTATTTAATATTGTTATTAATGTAGTATTTGTTATTTAATTTCATTATAGCACTTTAATATCATTCAGATGATCTTTATTTTAGACGATACTTTATTTTAAATTATTGTTTCAGTGAAAATATATTTTAAATTTAAATTTTATTTATTTTATTTTATTTCAGATAATACTTTATTTTATATTTTATTTCATGTTTATTTAACAAAAAAAATATATATATATTATTATATTTGATTTCAGATGATACCTTATTTTATATTTATAATATTTTACATTTTTAGTTTTTTTAAATAATATATTTAATTGTTTATCTTTATATATTTTTATAGGTCATTTTGCTTTAAAAATGTTTATATACTTTTTACATTATTTTAATTACATTTTTATTTTTTTATTAGCATTTAATTTACCTTATTCTACTGTATTGGTATTTATTTTACCGTGCTTAATTTTAGTAATATTTTATATTTATTTTTATGTTTTTTTCTATTATTTTATATTGTTATTAATATAGTATTTTTAGTTATTTCATTTCATAATAGCACTTTAATATTATTCAGATGATCTTTTAGTATTTTATATTTAGAATATTTAGAATTTTTTTTAATTAATATAGTTTTATTTATTATCTTTACATTTTTTCTGTAGTTTTGAAGTCATTTTAATGCTTTAAAAATGTTTATATACTTTTTAAAATTATTTTAATTTTAATTTGTATATATTTTATAAGTATTTATTTTACTTAATTCTACTATATTAGTATTTAATTTATTATGTTTTAGTTTATTTTATATTTATATTTTGTATTAGTTAATGTAGCTGTTAGTACAGTATTTTTAGTAATTTCATTTAATGTGTAATTTTAGTTGTTTTACTACATGAATTTTAACTAAATGGGATATGTTGACTGGTTAAAATAAAAATAAAAATAAAAGTATTATATAAAAAATATTTTGAGTATATATGATATAACAGCATTTAAATTCATTCATTCATTCATTTTCTTTTCGGCTTAGTCCCTTTATTAATCCGGGGTCGCCACAGCGGAATGAACCGCCAACTTATCTAGCATTTGTTTTACGCAGCGGATGCCCTTCCAGCCACAACCCATCTCTGGGAAACACATCCACACATTGTCATTCACACACATACACTACGGACAATTTAGCTTACCCAATTCACCTGTACCGCATGTCTTTGGACTGTGGGGGAAACCGGAGCACCCGGAGGAAACCCACGCAACCACGGGGAGAACATGCAAACTATATATATTTACTTTTAGTGAGTTAAAATTAAAATATTGACTAGCTCAAATTATTTAATCATTTAATACTTTATTTTGATACCTTTTTTTTATAAATGTTGTAGTTATAATTGGGTATATGCAGAATAGCAAAATCTTAAAGTTTGAGTCATTTAAATTACTTTAAAATGTATATATTATATCAATCTTTTTTTTTGCTGTGATCAGACTATAATAACCCTTAAGTTATTGCTACTTACATTGCAAATCATTGGGTTCATAATTTCAGAATGAGTCTCTGGAGCGTCAGATGAGAGAACTAGAGGACAGCTTCTCCATGGAGGCGTCTGGTTATCAGGACACCATCGGCCGTCTGGAGGATGACATTCGCAACATGAAGGATGAGATGGCACGTCATCTGCGGGAATACCAGGATCTGCTGAATGTCAAAATGGCCCTGGATATTGAGATCGCCACCTACAGGAAACTGCTGGAAGGAGAAGAAAGCAGGTAATATTTAGTTTTTTCATATACCGTATGGGTCAAATAAGAGGCATCCCTTTTCGATGTCCCCATTGCAACACTGATTTTATACATAAATAAAGCATATAATATATATATGCTGGCGACACGGTGGCTCAGTGGTTAGCACTGTCACCTTACATCAAGAAGGTCACTGAGTCGAGTCCCGGCTGGGTCAGTTGGCATTTCTGTGTGGAGTTTGCATGTTCTCCTCATGTTAGCATGGGTTTCCTCCGGGTGCTCTGCTTCCCCCTACAGTCCAAAAAAATGTGCTATAGGTGAATTGAATAAACTAAATTGGCCGTAGTGTATGAGTGTGCTTGTGAATGAGTGTGTATAGATGTTTCCCAGTACTGGGTTTCGCTGTGTATGTAAAACATATGCTGGATAAGTTGGTGGTTAATTCCACTGTGGCCACCCCAGATGAATAAAGGGACTAAGCCCAAGGAAAATGAATGAATGAATTTATATACTTTAATATTTTTTTATATATACTTTAATATACGTTTTAATATATTTAATCAAATATTTTATTGTGATTTTTATATATAATTAAAACACATAAATAAATACATAAAGCATATTAAATGCAAGTAAAATGTCTTTAAAACATTTTAAATGACTTAATGGTAAAGTATACATATTTAATAAAGAAAAAAAATAACTATCCTTAAAAACAGACAAACATATATTTGACTTTAGTTTTTATACATACAATAATTACTGTTTATTTCTCTCTAGGATCACCTCACCATTTCCCAACTTTTCATCATTAAGCCTGCGAGGTACAGTATGCTTTACATCATCCTTATGAATGTGAGGAAAACAATTCTCAATGCAAAATAATGTATTACATCTAACCACATCATCATGCAGAAAGATAACAGTTGATAAGCTTGTCAACCTTTAAATAGTGAAGCAATTTGTAATAAACGTGCAAACTAATATGCATTTAGATTCCAGAACAATTTATATTATTAATAGTTTGCATGTTTGCAGTACATCAAATTAACATTTAACAAATGTTGCTTTCTTTTCTATAATTAACAAAAAAACTGTTTAAATCCACTAGTCTAAAAATAGTACTTCCTGGGCCCTAGCATGGGTGTGAAGTTTTTTGTTAGTTCCAGTTTGCACAGATATCATTCTCAAGTCCTGTGCCATTCTCAATGTTGTTAAGCAGACGCATTTGTGCTTATTTGTGTGTCCATGGACATGTTGGTCTAAAAAGGAGGTGTGTTAAAGGGCCACGAAACCCCCCTGTCTCAGCAGGGTGTTTTCACACCTACATTCCTTATAATAGGAAAAGTGGAAGATCGGTCAATATTGGAAACCTGTAACCATTGACATCAATGGTAGGATTAGGAAAAACAAATACTATGGAAGTCAAAGGTTGCAGGTTTCCTCTATTCATCAATTTATCTTCTATTGTGGTTTGCAAGTCAATGCTGTGTAAATGATGGCAGAGTTTTTGGGGGTAAACTGGCCCTTTAACGAAAAATTGCATTAGTATGATTAGATCCCTCAATTCTGTCCGCAGAGTCCATGAAGGAAACCAGACCCATGATAGACAACCTGTCTAAAAAAGTGGTGATTAAGACCATCGAGACCAGAGACGGACATGTGAGTGGCATGAAAATTCAGTTTTATCTATATACAGCTGAAGTCAAAATTATCATCCCTACAGTGGTTTCCCAAATGATGTTTAACAAAGCAAGAATTTTCACAGTATTTGCTATAATATTTTTTCTTCAGCAGAGAGTCTTATTTGTTTTAATTCGGCTAGAATAAAAACAGTTTTTAATATTTTGAAAAACCATTGTAGGTCAATATAATTAGCAACCTTAAGCAATGTATTTGGATTGTTGACAAAACACTGTTATACAATGCCCATTTAACCTCCCGGCAAGTATTTCACCATAGTTGTCTTGGCTAAAACAAGGCTAAATTTGGTCTGTCAGTGAAAATCTAATAGATGTCAAAGAATAGGCCAAAACTAGACTAGTCATCAAATAAACAGAAATGAATGACTACACATATAAAGTCTGTCTAATCTGTCTATTTGACGATCAGTCTAGTTTTGGTCTATTCTTAAATGTCTATTAGATTTTCACTGACAGCCAGGGGTGGACTTAGTGATTTGGAAGCCCCAAGCAATTCCAGGTATGGATTTTTTAAACTACATGTTAAAAATTGTGTTTATTTATGTACAGCAGGGGTGTTAAATTGGTCACACTTTATTTTGATGGTCTGTTTGTTGAATTTAAGTTACATTGCAACTAATTCTCATTAGACTTTAAGTAGACTGTTAGATTGGGGTTAGGGTTGGGGTTAGGTGTAGGGTTAGTGTAAGTTGACATGTACTTGCAAAGTACAGTTGTCAGTTAAATGTCTGTTGAATGTCAGTATCAAAAGATATTAAGTAGACAGTCTACAAATACTCAAAAGGACCATCGAAATAAAGTGTTACCGTTAACACAGTAGTACCGTTTTACAACAGAGGAGAAGCAGATGGGTTTGGCTGTACCAGGGAAATACCTCACGCTCACGGTGCTGAAACATTTGCTGTCGGCATGCAGAGGAATGATCTGCTCTCAATGCTGCAGGTGTGAGAGACGTCTGTGTAGTGCTGTGCCCCCTTTAAGTGCTCTAAGAAAGGGGAAAGAATGACGGCATCACCCGCAATTTTTTGTGAAATGGAACGGTAGGAATGGTACAGCACGGACACGTGAGAGTCTCTAATAATCTCCAGTAACACCTCGCAAAACGCTTTTTAAAAAATTTGTTGCTAGGGAGGTCTGAAAAGTCGTTAAGTTGGCAACACTGGCTGGCAATGTGCATGCCTATGATTGAAGAGCTTACATCTCACGCATGTGCAGTATGAAAGGAACGTTCCATTATTCATGGGGACCCTCGGTTTTTAAAAGTAGGCCTAATAACGTAAACATTTTAACGGTTATAGAAAGATTTTACAACATACAATAGAAAATGTATAAAGAACTACAGTATATGATTAATATACAGTACTGTACCATAGGCTTCTTGGCATTGGTCGGGCGCCCCTAATTCTGTGGGGCCCTAAGCGGCTGCTTACCTCGCTTATTGGTTAAGTACGCCCCTGCTGACAGCAGTTTAGCCTTGTTTTAGATGTCAATTAGATGTCCATTAAACACAAAATTGTTTGCTGGGCTAACTTGCCTAATTAACCTTAAGCCTTTAAATTGCACTTTAAGCTCAATACTAGTATCTTGAAAAAATTCTGTCATCATGGCAAAGATAAAAGAAATCAGTTTTTAAAAATGAGTTATTAAAACTGTTATGTTTAGAAATGTGTTGGAAAAATCTTCTCTTGTTAAAACAGTTCTCTCCAAAAAAAATATTTAGGGGGGCTAATAATTCTGACTTCAACTGTATACATAAATAAAGATGTTACATAACATTGGAGTCTTTTGACCTTTCATCCATTGCAGATAATTAACGAGTCCACCCAAAACGATGATCTGGAATGAGCTGCACGTGAAGCCGAGGCACTGAAGATCCACGCTGGAGTAAACTGAGAAGAATCTGTTCCACTGTTGTTTCTGTTGAGAGTAAAAAAAAATAAGAAAAAGGAAGAAAAACAGCTTTAAAGTGCCTTCTTTGCATTGCCACATTAGAGCGGTCTGTTGTTAGAGCTGAAAGACGATGTAGGCCACTGAGTAAATCAGCTTTATCCTGGGTTTATGTTTACCACGATGTCTGTAGTTTACACTGTTGAAGACCACAGCAATACTGCTTCAACTTTTTCTGTTTTGTATGATTATCACAAACAACCAAAAACTTGATGAGTCTCCTGCACCATTAGACCAAACAACAAATTGACACAAATTCAATAAACCTTTTGAAAAATAATCAGTGTTTGTCTTTTATTTCTTATTACTAGTGTTTAGTGTTTCTTAAGGCACTTTAAAAATATATGCTTCACTGGGTTTACTACATTCTTTTAAGTTAAGTGGTTACAAACTATTTATTTGGGCTAAATTTAACATATAACTTAACATATTAAGTTGAACATTCCCACATGAAAATAACCTATAAGAGGATATATGCGCATTTATGAAACCTATATTTGCAGTATATATGCACATATATGATAATATACACGCTGCATATATGCGTATATATGCCACATAGGTAAAATTGAGGTGCATACTGTATATGTGCATATACAGGCCATATAGATTTATTGCTTCTTTATATCCACATATAAGCCCTATATGTACGTATAAGATATGTCTCCGACAGAGCTCATAGCTCACTTTAGCAACTGTCATACATGATGCCGAGCTCATATTTTCTATTATCAAGGCAATAACTAAGAACTAAAAAATTGCAAAAAAACTTATGTATGCACACACTTGAAATTGGTATCACATGTAATTGCCATGTTATGGAATTTAACTATGGCAAATAAGTAAGAGTGAACACGGAAAGAACCTATATAAACAAATATGTTTTGATGTAGGTTTTTAATATATGTGACATATATAAAATTGGCCGTTTTCCTATATTATATGTACATGCATATATTATTTGTGTACATATAAATACATATAATATAGGAAAACAGCCAATTTTAAATATGTCACATATATTTAAAACCTACATCAAAACCTATATTAAAACATATACGTTTATATAGATTCTTTCCGTGTGGGTTACGAAATGTAATTAGTTTGTTTAAATTCAGCCCATATAAATTGGTTGCAATCACTTACCTTTAGTAAATCCAATGAAACATTTTTTCCATGTACATCTTTACTGTCAGCACACCGTCATAACATGATGGAATTACTTTCTTTTGAATTTATGGATCGGCTCCACGTCACCAGTAAGGCATGTGCTTTGGTTCTGCTGTGTAAATAGTGTCTGTCAATTAGAGAGCAGGCATGAGGTTCATCCTTTTGATTCTCTGTCTGATTAAGACTTAAACATATAATGCTAACAGCTACTAACTGTTTGAGTCTTGTTCAAACAGAGAATGAAAAGGATGAACCTCATGCCTGCTCTCTAAAAAAAATCGGAAAAGTGTCTGTATCGAGTGAAAATAGGGTGTAGCTCCTTTAAGAGTAAATTGTTTATGTATGTGTGTGTGTGTGTGTGTGAACTGTCTCTAGACTGGTGGAAAAACATATTCTGTTATTGTGTAGCTGGGTCTCCACTTTTGCCATGGCCTCTTTTGGCTTTGATAAACTTATCCCTCAGGTTTTTCCAAACCTTTTAACAAAAACTCTCCTCCTTTCCACGGCTGTTGCAATTTCTAGCCAAGAATTATTGATCACCTGGTTATCTCTATAATCACAGATCAAAAAGATGTCTGTACAGTCGTACGTGTTTCAGACAAATTCTCCTCAAAGTGTTTTTTATATTCAACTCAAATCAAACATGGCGCCGCACTCACTGTTTGTGCAAATAAAAAAAAAAAAGCACTACTCCAGACGAAATCATGTCGCGCGCACCCAAAGTGAACACCCGCAAACTCTGAGATGACGTCACATTTGCCGCGCGCACTAAAACGAACTAGCAGACGCGTCGAGTATAAACCAGGCTTTAATCACAAGCAAAACACATTCTCTCAGACTAGTACTCGCAAGAGAGACTGTCCTCACAGAGACCCACGGAAATCAAAGACCAAGTGAAAGCAAAAGCTCACGAGAGAGAGAGAGCAATCGCCATTGCTGTTTGGGTCCAGTTTTTAAACGCTATGCCAACCAGCAACTGGTGGTGCGATTGGTAGACTGACTGGTGGATGCCATTCGTACATGTAACACACGGGTAAAACGACATATCCACATACAAACGCACACACACATGGCCTCAAAGTACAATCTGCAGGTGAACTTAACACCCGTCATTGCGGTCAACTTCACTTTGCATCCCAAGTTCATCAACGTACGTGGCGAGTTACTTAAACTGGTAACACCGGAAAAGCCATCCACATGGAGGTAAGCGGTCAGCTGGTAGTGCAAAAAGGAACAGCCGTCGGTGCCGTCATACTGCCCCATAGGGTTCGTTTTACAGACAAAATGGAACCAGACATACCTCTAGGTACATATCTTGCAATCTCCAGACATGTAGACAGGGGTACGTATACACAATTAACCATGTTGGAACCTTGATTTTTGGGAAATCAGGCATCTGCATTCTGCATTCTGATTCGGTCTATTCAAGCCAATTAGTTTTCAGGATCCTGCTGTACAAAATTAGGAGCTTTTCCAAATGCTTCTAGCTATATTGCAGAGTTCGAGCCTCCATGTCATTCAAGTAAACAGATTACTGTTGGAGCCATCTGGCCAATGAGCAACACAGCAACATTTCTATGATTTAATTAAAAGTAATTTGTTGGACACAACCATTAGTCGTAATGGGTTAGCCAATTAGATCATCTCATCATGTTAAGTGATTAGTTCTCTGCATGTCTAAATAGATGCCAATCAATGCTCACATTGGAAATGGACAGGTTTTTAGGACGCATTTACACAACGCTGATTTTTTAGGCTATAGCTGAAAATGCTAACTTTTAAAAATGGCTTTTTTTTATGTTTGCTTTTTCATTATTGTTACAAAAATTAGATTTTATGAAAACAGCAATGTTACATGCTTGTTACAATTCAGCCTTTTGAAAGCTGGAACTAATTTTTGTGTTAAATGTAATCCAGAGATGTTTTTTTTATTTCATTGATTAAATTGATATTAAATTTGAGTTTATAAAAAAAATACAGAAAGCGCCTCTTTTTTAAGTGTTTATGATAACACAGACAACATATACAACTATTATAATCACTTTCAACCGTGTTTTATGAAAATTTAAAGGGTTTTCTTTAAAATGATACTATTTTCATTTACTCCTCTGCATGTGGATTTGGGAAGCTTTTAAAATTGGGTAGGCAAAATCCAGGCGGAAATCCCAAGTGTAAGAAGTTACTATTTACTATTACTAGAAGTTACTAAGTACTATTTATTTATTTATTTATTAATCCTATAGGCTCATTCATTCATTCGTTCATTTTCTTTTCGGCTTAGTCCCTTTATTAATCTGGGGTCGCCACAGCGGAATGAACCGCCAACTTATCCAGCTGCAACCCATCTCTGGGAATCATCCATACACACTCATTCACACACATACACAACGGACAATTTAGCTTACCCAATTCGCCTGTACCGCATATCTTTGGACTGTGGGGGAAACCGGAGCACCCGGAGGAAACCCACGCGCACACAGGGAGAACATGCAAACTCCACAGAGAAATGCCAACTGACCCAGCCGAGGCTCGAACCAGCGACCTTCTTGCTGTGAGGTGACAGCACTACCTACTGCGCCACCGTGTCGCCCCATTTAGGCATTTATTTATTTTGTTTTTATTTTATTTAAATCTAAATTATTATGTAGAGTATTTAAATATTATTTAAATATATTTTGTATAATAGAATGATATTAAGTACATTAATTAGATATCTATAATTAAGATTATTTTATCCAACGTGTATTTATTTTCAGTGTTTATTTAATGTTTTTTTCACTTATATGATTTTCTATATTATTCATTAAACTATGTGTTAATTATTTTGCATTGATTTTTTAATTAATCTACAATTTTTTTTATTAATCTACTAATACTTTTATTGTTTTAAAACCTAGAAGTGTCTGTGGTGTGAATATCTACAGTAAGTTCTGATCTCAGTGAGTCCAGGCAAAAAACACCACAAGATGGCACTAAGACCCAACAAAAACATTTCATTTGTAATATAATAATAATAATAATAATAATAATAATAATAATAAATAAATAAATAAATAAATAAATAAAAAAACATGATTCATTAAAATGTGTAATAAAAAATAGAGTTGTCCGCTTTTGTAAATGAACTTCATGCTCATTTTGACAAATAAGGCACAAAGATGACCAAAAACAATCATTAGCTTCTCTAAAAATCGGTTTCAACTTATATTTAAAATGCTATAATTTATTGAAAAATAGTATACAGCCCCATATACATCACAGTTATAATACATAATATATTTTCATTTTAGGCGTTCATTTCAATTTCAAATTTCATTCTGTAGGCATTCATTAATCCTAATTCCAAAATAATTTTTGTTTGAAGGTGGAAGCAAACAGTGCCAATAAAAAAACTGTTAAAAATAAACTGTTGAAATCAAGTCAATATCTTGAAAATTGAATATTTTGTTTTATTCATGTTTTATTTTTAGATTTAAAGGGATAGTTCACTAAAAATGTACACTTCCTCACAGTTTCCTCAGTCCATCTAAACCTTTATGATTTTTCTTCTTCTGTTGAACACAAAAGAAGAATGTTGGAAAACAGCATCCACTGACATCTAGAGTATGAACAAACTTTGTAACATTCAGCAGTGTGTTTTCCTTTGTGTTCAACAGAAGAAACCTTTTTGGAGGATGTATTTTAGGTGAACAATCCCTTTAAGTTTAATCAGTTTCAAGTGTTTTGCTATATTAAAAAAGAAAAAAGCTCCATATGACTTTTCATTTTATTTCAGTGTTAATTTGACTATTTTTCTCAAATACAATTAAACTCTTAAAAGTAAAGGTAACCTAAGTTTCACGTTAAAAAAAAAGTTTCCTTTTTAAATAACTATTAAAAAAACTATTAAAATAATAAATTAATATATAAATGCTAATATATGAAAATAGCCTTAATTAAACCTATTCAAATATGGGAATGAAAATGAAGACCAAACAAACAAACAAACAATTCTGTTGAGTCAGATCATACCAAACTCAAAAAATTATGTTTTTTTTTTTTTTTTTTGGATTAAACGCATTTGATAAAGTGGAACATTGGAATAAACACCAACCTTATATATTTCAGCATGTTGCTCTATTTAAAGGCGCCACGGTGGCCTAGTGGGTAGCACGTTCGCCTCACAGCAAGAAGGTCGCTGGTTCGATCCCCGGCTGGGCCAGTTGGCATTTCTGTGTGGAGTTTGCATGTTCTCCCCGTGGTTGCGTGGGTTTCCTCCGGGTGCTCCGGTTTCCCCCACAGTCCAAAGACATGCGGTATAGGTGAATTGGGTAAGCTAAATTGTCCATAGTGTTTGTGTGTGAATGAGAATGTATGGATGTGTTTCCCAGAGATGGGTTGTGGCTGGAAGGGCATCCGCTGCGTAAAACAAATGCTGGATAAGTTGGCGGTTCATTCCGCTGTGGCGACCCCGGATTAATAAAGGGACTAAGCCGAAAAGAAAATGAATGAATGCTCTATTTAAATATACTGTTAGTAGTGACCAGTGTTGGAGGAAAAGGTCACATATTACAATCTAAAGTCACTTTAAATTAAATAGCTAAATGTGTTACCCTTTAAGAAAAGTGAATGTATATGTTTAGCAATGTTTGTGTTTTTTCTTTTTCCTTTTTAAGAGTATAAGATAAGCGTATAATACATTAATAAAATTGTAATATATTACTTTATACCCAACACTGGTAGTCACACTACTGTATCAAAATTATTTGTCCTCCTGTGAATTTTCTTTTTCAAATATTTCCCAAATGATTTTTAACAGAGCAAGTATTATTTTTTTTATTTAGGCTACAATTAAAGTTTTTAATAATTTTAAAATAAAGTATTTTTATTAAAAGTGTTTTTTAATATCATTAGCCCCCTTAACCGTTTTTTTTTTTTCAGATTGTCTACAGAATAAACTATTATGTTTACAAATGTATTGAAAATCTCTAAGTTAAACATAATTGGGGGATAATATGCAGAGGGGGTAATAATTCAGGGGGACTAATGATTCTGACTTCAACTGTACACACCCAGTAAAATCATTTTTGATTGCCTTCACCTAAATAAAATTATACATGCATAATTACTGAATCAATAAATAAATCTGATTTCAGACTAAGAAAATGTGTTGTCTTTCTCCCAGATATACAGACCGCGTGGAATAATCGAGTTACTGTAAATGACTGGAATGCTTCACGCTTTAATTCAGTTATGCGTGTTCCTATATGACCTTATGAGGTCCATGACCCAACAGGATTAAGGCTATTTAAAAAATGCTGTTTACGTTGCAGATTTTCACCCTCTTCTATTTTACAAGTCTCTTCTCCAGGCAGCACGGTGGCTCAGTGGTTAGCACTGTCACCTCGCAACAAGAAGGTCACCGGTTCAAGTGCCTTTCTGTGTGGAGTTTGCATGTTCTCCCTGTGTTGGCATGGGTTTCCTCAGGGTGCTCCAGTTTCCCCCACAGTCACAAGACATGCACTAGGTGAATTGTATGTAGTGTATATGTACAGTATGAGAGTGCATTTGTGTTTCCCAGTGCTGAGTTGTGGCTGAAAGGGCATCCGCTGTGTAAAACATATGCCGGAATAGTTGGTGGTTCATTCCGCTGTGGCGACCCCTAATAAATAAGGGACTAAGTCGAAGGAGAATGAATAAATGAAAGAAATCTCTTCTGCTTTCTGGTGGACACTGGTTTCAACGGCGCGAGTGTGAAGAATATATCAGGTTATCCTTAAATTTAGATGATAATTGACTTTATCATATGTTTTGTGTTATTGTAACTATAAAAACAGATTAGCATTATGTTGAAACAGCATGTGTGAAACTAATCGCAAGTGATTTCATGATGCTAATTAACCTTGACTCCTGTAGCAGGTTTTTGATGTAACCATGACTACCACTCACACTGTACTGTATATTGCTATTATTGTTGATTTTTGATAGTGTTGCTTGTTATAAAATTTATTAAATAACTTGCTAACCATCAATTTTCCAAAGAGAACTGCCAGCATGGAACCACAAATTGCATTTTTAAAAAAAAATATTATTATAATTTTGTTTTTTTGAGGTGCAAGAAGACTCAAAAAGCTTCTAAAATCATTCAAATATCCCCTATGCCAGGAATAACATGGCATTTGTGTGTGTGTGTGTGTGTGTGTAAAACTGACTGATTTTAATTGTAGAGAAATGTTTTGTATTGTTTTTTATAATGATAGTTGCAGAATATCTAATCATATTATCATTTGGATGCCAAACTCTGTCTCTTGTGCTGTGGAATTGGGGTGTATAATAAACTGCTGTGTTAAAATAATGAACATTAAAATGTTAAAATGAGGTGCTATTTCAAACGAAATAATGAGATTTAGACGATGATATCCGCTGATGACACTGAATGTTCTCAGGAATGTTGAGTTTTAAGAAAAAGACTACAACGGCTACATATTTAATTTACTTTTTAAAAAAAATAAAGAGAAAGAAAAAAAGCGAAATGTTTCAAGAAAATTTCAGACAAAAAACTGAATTTGAATAAAAATAAAATCAGGATTTTAGGAATTTAGGAGCAAACTCACAAAATAATAACGTTATAAACAATTATTTAATGATCACGTTTAATATAACAATAATATTAATATAACATATTTTTTATAAATTTGTATTATTTTATTTAATTGTAACATCAGGCTGTAAGTTTTATTTTCAAATATTTTTTTTCAAATCATTTTATTCAGAGAAGATCTCAATTTAATTTAGATTAGGACTGTATATATAAATATATAGTTGAAATCAGAATTATTAGCCCTCCTTTGAAGTTTTTTTCTTTTTTAAATATTTCCCAAATGATGTTTAACAGAGCAAGAACATTTTCACAGTATTTCTGATAATGTTTTGTCTTCTGGAGAAAGTCTTATTTGTGTCATTTCGGCAAGAAAAAAAAAAGTTTGTAATTTTTTAAAAACATTTTAAGGTCAAAACTATTAGCCCCTTTAAGCTATATTTCTTTCAATAGTCTACAGAACAAACCATCGTTATACAATAACTTGCCTACCTGCCTAATTGTCCTAATTAACCTAGTTAAGGCTTTAAATGTTACGTTAAGCTGTATAGAAGTGTCTATAGAAAATATCTAGTAACATATTATTTACTGTCATCACGGCAAAGATAAAATAAATCAGTGATTAGATATGATTTATTAAAACTATTATGTTTAGAAATGTGATGAAAAAATCTTCTGAAAAAAAAAACATATTTATTTAATTATATTAATATAATAATAATAATAATTTTGTTATTATTTAATTGTAATATCATGCTACTGTAAATATCTGTTTTTTTAAATCATTTTATTCATTTGTGAAAAATTCAGAGGAAAAAAACTGAATTGAGAGATATAACAAAATCTGAACGGATCTCACAATTTGAATAAAATCTGGATTTAAAGAATTCTGGAAATAAAACATACAGAAACAGAGTAAACTCACAAAAACAATAAATAAATAAATAAAATGTAATAAAATGTTTATAATTAATATAATAATAATAATAATAATAATAATAATAATGATAATAATTATATTAATAATAATAATATGTAACTAATATCACGCTATACTGTATGTTTTATTTAAAATTAATTTGTTTATAATAGTTTGTAATAAAAAGCAAAATATAAATGATCAATTTTATTAATTAATTCATTCATTTACTTTATTTTCGAATTAGTCCTTTTATTAATTGTCACCACAGCGGAATTAATCACCAACTTATCCAGCATATGTTTTACACAGCAGATGCCCTTCCAGCTGCAACCCATCACTGGGAAACATTTGCAATTTCAAGAAAAAATTGGTAATTTATTTGTAAAAATATATATATAAATTTGCAACTAGACGAGGAGTTTGCATGTTCTCCCCGTGTTCAGGTGGGTTTCGTCTGGGTGCTCCGGCTTCCCCCCACAAGTCCAAAGTCATGCACTATAGGTGAATTGGGTATAAGCTAAATTGGCCCTAGTGTATGTGTGTGAATGAGTGTGTATGGATGTTTCCCAGTGATGGGTTGCAGCTGGAAGGGCATCCACTGCGTAAAACATATGCTGGATAAGTTGATGGTTCATTCCACTGTGGTGACCCCAGATTAATAAAGAGACTAAGCCAACAAGAAAATGAATGAATGAATGAACTAAATGAAAAGAAATCAGAATTTACAAGATGTAAACGAAGAAAAAAAACAAAAAGAATTCTGAGATGTTTGGTTCTCAGTGCGTTTCTATATTTGTAGAGTGATTTCATCTTATATCTTAGGCTGAACATTGACAGCTTCATGTTTGCTCTTTTGTCTCGGGCAGAATCCCTTGATTAGATTGTAATGAAACTATAAGTGAGTACAAATTACTGTTATATTAAGAAGAAGATGGGAAGAATCTGGACTTGATTACAATCATGAACACAGAGGGTCTGATGAGAAAGAAATTGCTGCATGATTTAATCACTAATAAAGTAAAACGTGATGTGTGGATCGAGACAATCAGGCCATAACAAGTAGTGCAAAATAAAGAAACTCACATCTTTTAAATATATTTTTCCTCAAACTTAAAATACATTGGAGTTGCTCTTGTGTCCCGTAACGTAAAACTGCAAAATTACAAGAACAAGTCTGCCCGTAATCTTTGTTCAGCTCAAGTTTAGATTATTTTAATGATCTTTTAGTTTCAGATTTGTTTTTGTTCCTTCATTAATGGTTTAGCTTAGTTTTTATTATGTAAACAAATTTCTATTTCGTTTTTATATACTTAAGCTTTATTGTAATTCTAGTTTATCAGAGTTGATAAAACATGTCTAGTTTTAACCGGAGCAAAGTTTAGTGTTTTTGCAGCGTTAACGTTAACTCCTCTGCTGACCTCTTATAGTAAAAACAAAAATATTTTGAAGTAAAACAGCGCCTTTAGTCTTAGTTTTTACTTACTAAAATAACATTGGGTTCAGTAAACTCCAGCATCGAAGAGCCTGACTGGTTGTGATTCAGTAATTGTAGGTCTAGCAGCTGCACGGACTCACATCTCAGGCATCCACCACAGCTTCACCACCTCCTCCAGATACACACTGACGGACAATCTGTGCAGGAATTTGGAGAAACCGGGGAGAGAGGCCATTGGGTTGGTCATTAAAGATTCTGTCAAACTATAGAGAATGTTGCTTTTTACTGACCAAATATAGAATTATTTTGCACAACAAACACTGCAGGTTCTCATCATCCTGTATTTATGTGCATTATATTTGATATTGCAGACTCACTATACAGTACGTAAACATTATTGTTATAAATAATTCTAAAACTTTTTTGCAACTGCATGGGGCAGTTTTATGACAAGGCTTTCTAGAGTACTTGATTTTTGATTGGTCAACTGTCATTAGGGGTTGCCAAAAAATAAACAAATAAAACACCTGCATCCCCCATAAACTTCATGTTACCTTGCAAAACATTTGCATTCTCTATCACAGGTATTGTGTTGACCTGAAAATTGCACACAAAAAAATTGACATCTCTCACAAAAGCTTTTTGTTTGATCACAAATAAAAGCATTATTTCTCTCTCTCTCTCTCTCTTTATATATATATATATTGTATTCTCTCTCTCTCTCCCTCTCTCTCTCCCTCTCTCTCTCTCAATTCAATTCAATTCAATTCAATTCAATTCAATTCAACTCAATTAAATTAAATTAAATTAAATTAAATTAAATTAAATTAAATTAAATTAAATTCAACTCAATTCAATTCATTTCAATTCAATTCGATTATTGCTTTATTAGCATGGCAAATGTTATAAATGTATTGCCAAAGTATTTATAGTTGACATACAAAAAAAGAACATACATATATAATAAAAACACAGAAAACACCATAAATAGTAGTAGAAAAAAAGATGTATAAGATGTATATATAAGATGTTATTATATATTATATGTTATTATATATAAAACATATAATATAATAATACAAATATTAATATTATATCCTTTTATTTAATAAATCATAGTATTATTCAGTATATCATATATTATTCAAAATATCATATTCTTCATATCAAATCAATAAAAAAAATTATCGATCAGAATAACTGTACATTTAACTATCAACATTTTAGGATAAACCAGTAATAAAAAGCAATAATAATCAACATATTTACAATGATTCATTTATAATAATCTAGGTGTGTGTGTGTGTGTGTGTGTGTGTTTGCAAGCGCATATACTGTATATATATATATATATATATATATATATATATATCTATATCTATATATCTATATATCTATATCCATATCTATATATATATATATATCTATATCTATATATCTATATCTATCTATACTGAAAACGATACAAGCCTCCTCTTTTATTTTTGCACTAGCCCTGGTATATTGACTTTCTTTCAATACATATACAGTATTTTTATTTATTGGTATTTTTATCTCAAAAGTACAGAGTAAGGAGAATGCTAACTTTTCTTTTAAACAAAACTCTGGATTTTTCTGGAAAGCACAATTGCTTTTGTGACAAAAACAATGACGATTTTAATATCCTATCACTTTATTTATCATTGCTATATTCATTAAGAGCTTCTGTATTTCAACATTGTTAAATTTGTAAAAAATGACAACAAAAGTGTTTGTTGTCAAACAAACTTTTCCATTTTTAATGTAACTGAAGTTGTTTCATGCCTTTTGCTGCACTGTTTTACTTTTTCTAACATAATATAAAACATAATGAAAAATAATTCAGAATAAAACCATGTACAATTATTATAATTATTACTATGGGCGACACGTTGGCTCAGTGGTTGGCACTGTTGCCTCACAGCAAGACACTCACTGGTTCAAGTCTCGGCTGGGACAGTTGACATTTCTGTGTGGAGTTTGCATGTTCTCCCTGTGTTGGTGTTGGTTTTCTCTGGGTGCTCCGGTTTCTCCCACAGTCCAAAGAACTAAATTGGCCACAGTGTACTGTATGAGTGTGTGTGTGAATGAGAGTGTATGGGTGTATAATGATGAACAGAAAATAAGCAATGAACAGTCAGCTACAGTAGTATGAGTCAAAAATAAATCAGCAATAACTGAATAGCTTCATATTACAATAGCACCCTTTGGATAAAAGCATAAACGTCAGAGTTGATTTTTTAATTTAGATAGCACTGACCAAACATTATCCCGCACAAATTATAATTTTGGTGTCTGATAGCAAGAAAACTGCATTTATCTCTTCTAAACACCAATGTATTTATCATTAACGACCCCAAAAGACTTTAATATTCATCTGCATTTTGTGTGAAATTATACATATAAATAGCATGTAAAACCTAAATTGCCATTATAAATGGTTGTGAGTGAACTTTGAGAGAGTTTGTGTCCAGATGGGTTGAATAACCTCAGGCAGCTCATGTTGTGCTGCCAATTGGGAACGACTCTGGTTTTTGTGGTTAATTCATGCAAAAATAAATGAGCATGAATTAGCCAGATCTATTTGCGTCAATGATCTGACCTTACAGTAGAGAGGTTAAGGTTTTGGTGTACAGGGATATTCGCTGCTAAAGCCTGTGGTCATTGAGATGCTAGGATCGCTTTTTTATTAGCAAAACTGCTTCTGGTCAGTGAGCGAAAAGAAAAGGTCATCAAGGTTTGCTTTTAGTCAAGTATAAGTCAGATTAGTGGGAAGGAAGTAGGGTCAGAGGTGAAAGGAGCTTCGGGCAGTCGTGATGAGGAAGAAAAATTTGTTTGAACACTTGAATTTCGAATTGTCTAAAAAAATATTTATGATATAAAAACATTGTGGTGTGTGTGTTTAGTCTTCATCGTGCCAAAGCACTCCTTTAAAATTATGTATCAGAAGCTATGGTGTAAAACAAATATGTTAGGATTATGGTAAAAAAAAATGCACTGTAAATAAAAAACTATAAAATTTAGGCAAAGCGAGGCAAGTTTATTTATAGCATATTTCATACACAATTGTAACTCAAAGTGCTTTCGTAAACAAGAATAAAAGAAACAAGAAAATAAAAACTATTAAAAGAATAAAAAAAAATAAAAAATGATTAAAACAGCTTAAAATGTGTTAAAACATTTGAAAAGTACATTCCTTTTCATTGAAAGGAATGAAAAAGAAAAGAAAGACAATCTGTGGGACATAGCACAGTGCTCTCTCAGTAATGTCACCGCTAAACAGATGTATTTTCAGTCTTGATTTGAATGTGCCTAAGGCTGGAGCACATCTGATCATTTCTGTAAGTTGGTTCCAGCAGTACGGGGCGCAGTAGCTGAAGGCCGATTCACCCTGCTTTGACTGAACTCCTGATATTTTTGATCCTAAAGATCCGAGTAACCTGTTAGGTTTGTATTCAGTTAGCATCTTGTATTCGGTGAGCATCTAAATCTGTAATGTATTGAGGTTCTAGGCCATTTAGTGATTTATAGACAAGTAGTAATACTTTAAACTCTGATTCAGAGTAAAGACCTGAGGACAGATGTGATGTGCTCTGGTTTTCTGGTTCTGGTCAACAGCATTCTGGATGAGCAGCAACTGTCTGACTGTCTTCTTGGGAAGGCCAGTGAGGAGTCTATTACAGTAATCCACCCTGCTGGTGATAAAAGCATGAACAAGTGTCTCCAAGTCCTCACTGGAAACAAAGCATCTAATTCTTGCAATGTTTTATTTTTCTTTTAAGTTCATAGTTTACTGATTTAGTTACTGCTATGACATGATTACTGAAACTCAGATTTGACTCCAGAATCACACCAGAACCTCATCTCTGTTCCCAAACGCAATGACTTCAGTTTTCTCTTTGTTTAACTGAAGAATGTTTAGGCACATCCATCTGTTTTCACCAATGCATTGGCAGAGGGTGTCAATGGGGTTGTAGACATTAGACAATAAGGCTAATTAGATCTGAGTGTCAGATCTTGATTAATTTTACCCTTGATTAGTATTAAAATACGTGTTTTAATTTTCAACAAAGTCAAAAAAGTATTTAAGGGTTATTTATAAATTACACCTATAAAAAATTCAGCAATTCAAAATCAAACAAAAAGTACTCAGGGGTGGCTTAAATAATGTGCCGGTGCTATTTGAGTAAGGGATTCATCAGAAGAAACAGCAAAAAAATCAGTCCAAGGCACTCGGAAAAAAAAGTGGAAAGAAATTAAAAGCCTTTATTGACATTGCTATTCCTTAAAACTGCGCCTACGCATTTCGGCAAACAACTGCGTTCATCAGGGTAACGGAGTAAAAAAAATCCCCCCCAACAAATGCAAAAATTCAGTAATTGTTTGGGTTGGTCCAAAGTAAGATTTTTCCTTGATCCAAAGTTTTTCTTTTACTGTTTTTACCGTTAAAATCAAAGACATTTTTACAACATATGATTGTAGCAAATATTCATTCATTCATTTTCTTTTCGGCTCAGTCTCTTTATTAATCTGGGGTCACCAAAGAGGAATGAACCGGCAACTTATCCAGCATATGTTTTACTCAGTGGATGCCCTTCCAGCTGCAACCCATCACTGGGAAACATCCATACACACTCATTCACACACATACACTACAGATAATTTAGCTAACCGAATTCACCTATAACACGTCTTTGGACTGTGGGGAAACCAAAGCACTCGAAGGAAACCCACACGAATACAGGGAGAACATGCCAACTCCACACAGAAAAACCAACTGACCCAGCCGAGGCTCGAACCAGCCACCTTCTTGCTGTGAGGCGATTGTGCTACTGCACCACTGCCTGTAGCAAACATTTCTTTATATTAATATTAAAGCACAAAGACATTCTATGAGCATTTGCTCGTGACTAACAAGTAACATAACATGATAGAAGAGCTCATTTAAGCATTATTCTTGTTTGACATGCAGTGGCCTTAATAAGATGAGTGTTTCTGAGCAACTTTTTTCCCTCTCTCTCTGTGTTACAAGGGCTAATTGCTAGGGATGAGGATTTAATTACCATAGTCCTTGATGAAACACTCGTTTTCTTGTTTAACTCTCAGTTATGAGTGTAGAATTAATTGCAGTGTTCAAGAGAGGCAAAGTAATCAGAGCCTTTATTACTGAGTTCAAAATACGACACAACAGATAGCTGTCTGTTTCAGAGCACACTCTACTGAGAAACGATGCCGCATACTGTGAGTTCACTAAATTAGAGGTTTAACCTCATTGCAAAATCCATCTGTTTTTTTCTGTCATCTGTCTTATTGATTCCAGGAACAGAACATGTTTTTATTGTTTGGCAAATGTTACCCATTAAAAACTTGTTTTTAGTTGAAAACAGCATGCTTGCATTTGGAAATGAGTGCATTAAAGCTTTTTTTTCTTTTTAAAGTTTTTTTTATTCTATAATCTTAAGACTTCAGCAACTGTTCAGCAACTGATGTACACTCACCGGCCACTTTATTAGGTACAGCTGTCCAACTGCTCATTAATGCAAATTTCTAATAAACCAATCATATGGCAGAAACTCAATACATTTAGCATGGAGACATGGTCAAGACAATCTGCATCAGTTCAAAGTGAGCATCATGATTGGGAAGAAAGGTGATTTAAGTGACTTTAAACGTGGCATGGTTGTTGGTGCGAGACCGGCTGGTCTGATTATATCAGAAACTACTGGGATTTTCATGCACAGCCATCTCTAGGGTTTACAGAGAATGGTCCGAAAAAGAGAAAATATCCAGTAAGCGGCAGTTCTGTAGGTGCAAATGCCTTGTTGATGCCAGACGTCAGAGGAGAATGGCCATGTCAGAAAGCATGAATTATCTCAGACTGGTTTCTTGAACATGACAATGAGTTCACTGTGGCCTCCACAGTCACCAGATCTCAATCTCATCATGGATGTGCAGCCGACAAATCTGCAGCAATTGCATGATGCTATCATGTCAATATGGACCAAAATCTCTGAGGAATGTTTCCAAAACATGTTGAATCTATGCCATGAAGGATTAAAGCAGTTCTGATTGCAAAAGGAGGTCTAACCCGGTACCCGTTAAGGTGTACCTAATAAAGTGACCAGTGAGTGTATATACTTATACTGTAAATATAAATATATATACTATCAAAGTGCAGCTCAACTTATTTTTCTGAAATTGTCTGTAAATGTTTTGTTCTCATTGTACAACTTCATTTTACACCTGAAATTAAACAATAATAAAACTATTATTGCATTATTGCTATTTTCATCTTGTCCATGTTGCCTTCTACCTAATTTGGCTAGTTCCGTATATCTGACATACAAATGTGTGCCAAAATATAGTTTAAGTGAGCAACTAAACATGTGGAAAACATTTTCTTTTGCCTTTGAAAAGCCAATACGTTATTTTTTATTAGCTGGAGAAGAGACAGTCCTGCGCTGAGATCATAGTCAGGCCTACATACTCAAATCAAACACCTAATTTGTTTGAGAATTGTACTACAGGAACGACACAATATGTTTAGATCAACAAAAAGAAATGTTCATATGAGAGTAATATTTGTAAATCCAACTCCATGTGGTATTATTTAGATCTAGTAAAAAAGGGGGCATATTTGTGAATCAGACTACAAATGTGGTGGCGTGATTAAAAAATAAGGATCATTTCTTTGCAAACTAGACAAAACTGATTAATAAAAGTTAATAAAAATGTCTCCTTGATTCAAGATTCTGCTGAATGTTTTAAAAGCTGCGATCAGTAAGTTTTACCTCTTTATTGCAATCTTTTTTTTTAATGAAATGTGCAGTTATTTAGCCTACAGAATTATCATCTTTCATGGGTTGCCTATCAGTAGGGGACCTCAGCGTGAATTAATGTTTGGAGAAGTACGTAAGTTATGTAAGACTGTCAGTCACTGCAATTCACTTAAAACTATGCAATGTATTCATAATGATTATACTTTATTCTCAAAATTAATGTTAACAACATTGACATGCTTGTCAAATGCATTTAGTGTGTAGGCTATTAGCATTACCTGTAGATTTCAACTTCAGTCTAGACCTACTGTCTAAAATAATTGTCATTTCATACTAAATCTCATAACAAACTGAGTGATTAATTTAAGTATTCCTGCAACCCTAAGGAAAAGCCATAGATTCATAGGCCAAGAATTTTATTTTATTTTTTTATTGCTTAACTGACAATACAAGAACATTATAACAAAGTTCAAGGGATCAATAATATACAAAGTCATAAGAAAAAATATTTAAATCACATACAAATACTAATAGGAGGAACTAATAGTAGTAGTAATAATAATAATAATAATAATAATAATAGTAAAATAATTATACTAAAAACTAATAAAATTAAGCAAATGAATGACATTACAATGACACTTAACAAAAAAACATAAGGAAAGCAACTAAAATCGAGAATCTTCTTTAAATACATCAGCATAATATTTTAGGAATCTTAGTTTTTTTTATTCTTAATAAGATTAAGTGATTTTAGGAGGGAGTTAATTCTATTCTAAAGTGAGCAAAGCATGGGTAATTATTTGTGAATTTCTGTTTGTGAATGAAAAATTTACCATATAAGATAAAAAAATGTATGATGTGTTCCAGGTATTTAGGTTTTGGGTTATTTTAATAAAACATAATGTCTTTTAGACTAAAGCAATTCACAGCATTGGCAGAAGCAAATATGTGAGAACAAAAATTGTTGTTTGTATACAGATGCGATGTATAGGTGCAAAGACGAACGACGGGCTACTCAAATTTGTGAACACATGTGGGAAAATTGGTTTTTCTTCTCACCAAAATAAGGCCATACGTCCCTTATTTCAGTCACTCATGGTCAGTAAATACATAATCTCTTATTGGTCTGGGTTCATCAGAGGTTTAAATTGGAAGAACGTTTGGTAGTTGCCTAACAAATTCCTTATTACAAACAAAAAACCCAAAGAGGTCTCATTTAAAATTCTACATAAATTTTTACCCTGTCAAACATTTTCTTTCCAAGTTTAGACAGGATAGATCAAAACTGTTCATTTTGTTTATCACAGCCAGAAACTGTGCCACATATCTTTTGGAATTGCCAGTTCTCAATGAAAATATGGCATGAGATGTCCAATTTCATAAATGACAAATTATTGCCAAATTTCCGTTTAGAATGTCAACATGTTATTTTTGGGTTTTTGAACTGCAACAAAAAATTTTAGAAAGAAGTTCATTCATTCATTCATTTTCTTTTCTGCTTAGTCCCTTTATTAATCCGGGGTCGCCACAGCGGATTGAACCGCCAACTTATCCAGCATTTGTTTTACACAGCGGATGCCCTTCCAGCCACAACCCATCTCTGGGAAACACATTCATACATTCTCATTCACACACATACACTATGGACAATTTAGCTTACCCAATTCACCTGTACCGCATGTCTTTGGACTGTGGGGGAAACCGGAGCACCCGCAACCACGGGGAGAACATGCAAACTCCACACAGAAATGCCAACTGGCCTAGCCGGGGATCGAACCAGCAACCTTCTTGCTGTGAGGCAAACGTGCTACTCACTACGCCACCGTGGCGCCCGAGAAAGAAGTTTATGTTATTAATCTTTTGATAATATTTACAAAGTACCATATTCACAGATGCAAATGTAGTAACCAAAAAACATTTTATCCTGCTACACTGACTGATTTAAAACATTATACGAACAACATAAAGCAAAGCTCTAATAAAAAAGCCATTAAAACTAATCTCGCAAGGCTCTTTTCTCTTGGTATGTATATGTACACATGTTTATCATATATATATTTTGTTCTGTACACCCCTGACTTTTTTTCTCCTCCATTCTTTTTCTATTGTTCTAAATGTTGTTCTTTAAGCATTAATGAAAAAAAAATAGTAAACACATGATTACAAGCTTACCGGTGTGAATTGGGCTAAGGTAAGACTTTGAATACAGGCTGGGGTTTTTATTGATTTTGGATAAATCGTAACACACACAAAAAAAGCCACGGACTGTACCTTTAATCGAGTTTAATAAGCCACTTGTTCATAAACTGGACTAGCCGTGTCAAATGTTTTCTAAAGCCATGTAGCTATAGACTACATTTGGAAAGTGCTAGAGGACAGCTCAAAAGTAAAACATGTTATATACCACTTGTTTCTGGAACAAATTATTATTATTATTATTATTATTATTATTATTATTGTTGTTGTTGTTGTTGTTATTATTATTATTATGAAACATTAGATGTATAGCCTACTTACATCTTTTGCCCGTGCGTCGAAAATACAGTCGTTGTACAGTGCGCATGCGCGGGAACAAGGTAAGCCTTATTAAATTCTGCTTTGCTTAGTGGTCAGCACAACAGAAATATTCAGAAATTGTTCTAATCACAGTTTAAAGTAAATCAATTTCAGAATATGTAAGTTTCCTACAGCTGTGTACTGCAGATCTGATTTTAATTCACTGTACAGTCGGTTTGCGTGCGCGGGTTTGTGTGTGTGTGAACGTGCGGGTGCATGCTCTTTGTCAATTAGCCTTTCTGGAGGAAGAATTTGATGACAGATAAATGTTGCCTTTAGATTCACGCTGCGTGTGCTGAAAATGAATATGAATTTTGATTACCTTTCATTTTCACTTTCATTTTCCCCTGGATCACAACATCAAACGATCAACATCTGTGACAGACTGACATGTATCTCCAGAGATCAAGTCAGCCTTATATAGCTTGACAGATGACTGCTAAAAGATTCATTCTTATATTAAGATTAATCCAGGCTAAAGACATCATTGCGATTCCTGGAGAACTGTTATCACTTCCAATAACATTTTAAAGAATCTGCTATTGGGGAAAATGCATACATCTAATGTAATATACTAAATAAATTGCTGTGCAAATGGTATTTTTGAAACAAGATTGTTCAATCGTAATACATTTAGATTTCATTTCATTTCCCCTGGCAAGAAGACCATGTTTTTACAAAGAAAAAATGATGCTAATATATATATATATATATTTATTAAAATGGTAACGGTAAATAAATTAGAATTAAATTGTTTAAATCATGTATGACAAATTCTGTAATATTACATAAATATTATTAAAAACTAAATCCCAATTTTTCTTCTAAATTGTGTAGTAACATCACCCTGACATTGATCAAAATGAATTGATAATCTCGAGCATCTTGTGCTATGAGCATTTTGTATGTATTATTTATGTGTTTTATTAATATCTTATGCTGCCTCAGAGAATAATGGGAATGTAGTGCTTGCACAAACCTGTCCTAACCCTGCTTTCAGACTAGGTTTATAGCTCTTCTTCATCAACAGTTCACAAAATGGATACAAACCTTCTTGGATAATATCATACTTGTTATTTTAATTATGTGCAAACTGATATTGTTAAGGACAGCATGCCACTCACATTGAAGAAACAACAAAAACATGTTTTGACAGTCCAAAATCATTCACTGCACAATGAAGCCAATTAAAAATCCAACTAGAGTAAACATCATTCAACTTATTTAACGGTAGTTTACCCCAAAATTAAAATTGACTCACTTTTAATCATCCTACGGAGGTTCCCACATAGAAATCAGATATATGGCAATATATTGCCACAGCCATATCACCCTGCAGCTTAAGACCGGTTACTCACTGAAGCTAAGCAGGCCTGAGCCTGGTCAGTACCTGGACGGGAGACCACATGGGAAAACTAGGTAGCTATTGGAAGTGGTGATAGTGAGGCCAGTAGAGGGTGCTCAACCTGCAGGTTGAAGGTTGAGCGCCCTCTGCTGGCCTCACTAACACCACTTCCAATAGCTACCTAGTG
Source organism: Danio albolineatus (assembly GCA_903798035.1). NCBI lineage: Eukaryota > Metazoa > Chordata > Actinopteri > Cypriniformes > Danionidae > Danio > Danio albolineatus. The sequence goes on along the minus strand of CAIGQQ010034268.1, from coordinate 3,763,727 downwards.
TGAGTTCTAATGCCCCAGTAAAAGTGAAGGGGATGCTATACTGTCAGTGGATGCCGTCTTTCGGATGAGATGTTAAACGGAGGTCCTGATTCTCTGTGGTCTCTGCAGCCTATCATGGCTTCCCAATTATCCCCATCCACTAAATTGGCTGCATAACATTTTCTCCTCTCCACCTATAGCTGGTGTGTGGTGAGCGCACTGGCGCCGTTGTCCTGAGGCTGTCGTCGCATCATCCAAGTGGATGCTGCACACTGGTGTTGTTGTTGAGAGACCCCCCTCATGATTGTAAAGCGCTTTGGGTGTATGGCCATACACAACAAATGCGCTATATAAGTACACATTACATTACATTACATGCAAATCACATATGACATACTGTACAAGTATATATTGGAATTTTTAGACAAATAAAATATGTGTCATATGATGCAACATATATTTTGAAATATTGCAAAAATGACAGCTTTCATATGTTATTCAACCATTGGAATTGTTCATTTATGTTCACATATATTAGCTATAAATTATACACTGTAAAAAAAATTGCTGTAAAATGTACAGTATCAATGGCAGCCAGTAATACTGTAAAATATACAAGTGCACTGTAAACTAACAATCACAATTGTGGTGTAGTTTTACATCATATGTGTAAGTATTATTTTACAATTTCCTTGTGCATTTTACAGTATTACTGGCAATTTTTACAGTATTACTGGCAAAATTAACAAGTGCTGTAGTTTTTAATTTACAGTTCACTTATATATTTTACAGTGTATAAATATTCAAATATGGCCATATATGAAACTTATTGTATTTCAAACCTTTATGAGCTTTTTTTAAGGAACACAAAAGAAGATATTTGGAAGAATGTTGGAAACTGATAGTTATTGATTTTCATAGGAAATATATTCTATAGAGGTCAATGGCTGCACTGGAAAAAAACAAACAAACGAATAATAAAAAAAGAGAAAAGAACATTGACTCAACTTAAAATTGAAAAATAACTTGTTGCACAGCTTATTGGAGTTGACTGTACTAAAATCGGCTGTGCAGCAAGTTGCCGAACAATTTTAAGATTTTACAAAACCCTTTAAGACTTTATGATTTAATTTTTTTAATGTAATTTTTTTTAACTGAGCGAAAGTGAAAGACAAAAGGGTTATGTTACACTCAAAAAAATACTTATTGCTTGTTCAAACTACTTGCTCAAAATAGTTGAAACAACACAATTCTTAAGTTTTTGGGAGGGACAACTTAATTGTTTTATTGGTTATTTGTAAAAACAAGTTTAAGTTGAAGGAATTGTGTGGAACCCATAATTTTTTACAGTGTAATAACCTGTAAAAATGGAATACGGCCACTAAAAATGCATATGACATAGGTGACTTTTTAAAGTAAGACATAATCAACGGTTTGCCATGTGTTAAAGGATTTTACCACGAAGTGCCTATATACAAGTTCAAAGTTTTCCTCTTTACAGCGCAATATTTGTCAGAATTCTCGACAGTTTTGACATGTTAGGTTTCCTAATCCCTTAACTGAATCATCAGTGACAGTAGAGATGTGAACCTACACTGGTCTCATGGTTCGGTTCTGTTGCAATTATCATGCCATCGGTCCATTACGGTGCATTGGCGATGCTTTAAATACACACTTATATATTTAACTTCAAAGCACAAGAATTCTTGTATTAAAATGTATAAACATATTTATATTTCTATATTATTTGTACTACAATTTTGTCCTTTAATACAAATAGCTGAATAAATAAACAGTATCTTTCACAAAACAAGATGGCCAACAAGTTCTTGCACAAAACAAGATGGCCATTTAAAGAAATAAGATAATGTAAATATTATCCCGCTCGCTTGAAGTTCTTACACCCCTATGATTGGTCATGCACTCAACAGAAAAGAAAAAAAACGATGAGTGACACTGATAAACAGCAGCGGTGATGACAGCTGATCCATAATAGATGCTAGGAGAAAACTCGCTCTACAGACACACTTGTGTCTGTATCCAGAAGTAACGTTGAAACAGCCTAGAAGAGAGGGAACATTACCTCATGCCAGCAGGTCTGAGGTCCACAGAGTTTCTGCATTTTTAAGTAGTTGGAGTCTTTTAATTACTCACAATATAGCACATATGAAATAAATGACGTCATAACATAATAACCGGTTATGATCTATTACTGAATCGATACCGAATTGTCCGCTTCTGCATCACGGTGCACCGAAACAATTAAGTGACTGGCTTAGCTGCCGCTGAATACCTGGAGCTCAGAGTCCGAATATGCTGATACGTGCTATCCTCGTACATAAACTGACGATTTGAGTTTAAAATAACTACATTCTTGCTTGAAAAACTCTTAAAACTTGATTTTGTGGCATAATAAATTAGTTTTTTTCCGATTTTGCAGATTTCCCACCAGTCATCAACCATCTTCATCAGTTTTCTGCGCAGCACATGGTGAGTTGCTATATGGTAAATGCTAATGTTTGGGAGAAGCCCATATATTTCAAACTGTAATCAGAACTGGACTTACCTGTGCATTTTAACAAAAATAATGCAGCTGATCAGAATCAAGAACTTCAACAGACCATGCAATAAAACATTAATTGTCATATTTACTAGTCTTTAACTCAGAAAGCCTTTAAAAATCCTGTTGGTACTCTGGTGGCATTTAAGTGAGTTTGATCATGCAGCATCGATTGCATATATTAGTGAGAAAGATATTAAAATGAAGCATTAAAATCTGCCTCATTTGACACATGGAGGTGTCTGAGAGTGTCGAGGTGGGCAGGACAGACCCACAATTCACTGGCTCCGTGATGCACTCTACCAATTACCCGCAGTTAAACCAGCTAGATAGTCTGCTTGAAGCTAACACAAGGCTTTTAGCAGCTCAATCATACAAACCCTTGAACAAGACATCTGATGCCAGGAGCGCAGCCGTGCGTGTCAGAAGCTGTAACAGAAGTGTATTGGTTTATCGGGCCTGTTGTCAGAGTGCTATAGTTTCTTACAAGTGTTTTCTGCTCTCGCTGGGATGAGCGAGTAACTGGAGCTGAACACGTAGAGCAGAACCCGTGGAGCGTGAAGCATCTTATTTTCATTCGGCAACTCAAAATAAAGTCTTAGGAGCTTCTCAAATATTCATAAGAACAACTCCTTCAAGCTCCTCTTTGTGACCTTAAATGAAATAAGCAGATTGTTTTACACCTAACCTTTGTATTGCACTTACAGGTGATTTAGGCGTTCAAAGTACAAAGACAGCTGCGATACGGTGGTACTCCAAGAGCGATAACTATAAGATCACCTCTGAAACCAGGAGAAATTTTATTGCATCATCTTAAGACTCTTTCCTTTGGTTTCACAGACTTGGCTTAAATTTATTGAAGGAACTTACACTGACTGATCTTTAGAAGTTATTATACATTTTATTTATAGGTACACTCAAGGACACCTTACATAGTCATAAAACCGTGACAATACAATAAAATCAAGACAACAACAGACCAGGGCCATGCACAGGGGGGTGGCCCAGTGGCTAGAGCCACTGCCCCTCTGTCCTTATTGGCTGAGGTGCCCCTCTCAGCCTGTACCCCTTCCCTCCCTCTCAAACGCGTCTGTGCCTCCATCCCTGGCTGTTCAGTTACAGCTTTGCTAAACATACACTGATTTCGTTAATCCACTCCACGTTTTACCGCCCGCTCCGTTGTTCGCAGCGTCACTTACACTCTGTGTGCCCGCTCTCTGGAAGGTGGAGACAGCAGTTCTTGACGATCGTTGCATTACAAGTTAAATAGTCTCATTTACAATCCACATTGCAGTCAGTGGTCTTCTAAAAGTGCTGACAACTTGTGCTAAATATCCACGTTCTTTGAATTTAAACGACTAATCAAAATCGGATCTAATATAAATAACAATTTTCTATTATAAAAAGCTATTTTCAATTTTTATAACAACTGGAAAATTTGTATTAGCAAGAACCCACCTTAGTGCCCCTTTTTTTTTTTTTGGGCCACTGCCTCTTAAAATGTCTTTGCACGGCCCTGCAACAGACAATAAAAGGATATTTCACCCAAAAAGGAAAATTCTGTCATCATTAACTCACCCTGTACTTGTTTCAAACCCATCCCAGGCTCATTCTGAAAACGCACCCCTACCTGGATATTAGTGGTGTAACGGTCACAAATCTCACGTGACACCCCATAATGATTTTTCTTAAATTTTAAATTTGTATTAAAACTTTTTTTAATCAAATTTCCTAATTGAAATACGGCCTAATCCTGGTTTAGTCCATGTCTGTGAAACTGGGCCTATGTGAGCTTTTCATGAATGCTTCTTTTCAGTATCATATCGAGATCTACCTGAGCTCAAACTCCCAATCTCATGAGCTCAGGGCTCTCTCCCGGGACAGCATGCCAAACAAGCGAGAAGGCAACACAGAGACTCTTTCTTTTAAGGAAATTAAATAGTTTTAATGTTAGTAATTCTGAGGAAGGTTTATACCAGTCTGGTTGAAAGCATTATCTCCTATAATATTTCTTGCTGGTATGGAAATCTTGGAGCTGGACGCAAGTATAAATGCAAAGATTGTTAACATGGCTAGTAAGTTCATAATGGACCTCCAGAAGCAGCTTGTGGAACTGTATATAAACCAGACCAGACGGAAAGCCTCACAGAACTCAACTCATCCTCTTTATTATGAATTTGAAAAGCTTCATTCTGGTAGACAATACAGAGTGCCCACAGCAAAAATAAATATTTTAAAGGGCATCTATTTTGAAAAATCTACTTTTTAAGCTGTTTGGACACACATATGTGTAAGTATATTGTATAGACTGTCATATTGGGGTGATATAAACACACTCAGTCCTTTTTTTTTTTCAATTTAACAGCATAAAAACGGTGGACCAATTGGATCGTTTTTGAGACCGATCGCAACCTGACATAAGAGTGCGGTCCCCCCGCCCACCGAATTGATTGAAAGCTGTGTATTAACATGTCTCTGTAGTAACGCGTACGTATAATCATATCAACAAGACAGGACGTGCGCAAAGCAACCGGGAATAAAACATCTGTGCAGTTTTTCTAGGATCATCAAACATCATCAAATGTGATCAAGAGTGAGTTTAACACGTGTTTAAAACAGTGTATGTTTGTAATGAACTACAGAGATTTACTTCAGCTTTACTTCATCATCACAGCCTCGTGTCAGGACAATTATAAATGCAGACGCTTCAATCCCGGTTTGTGCATGTTAAATCAGGTTTATTTTTGAGCTAAAACTTTACAGACACATTCTGTTGACACAAAAGACTTATATTAAATATAGAAAAAGGGGTCAGGTACGGTGGCCCAGTAGTGCAAAACACAACGCATTAAGATCATAACGCAGCAACATTAAGATCACAACGCAAAAACATTTTAAAAAGCAAACATTAATTTCACAATGCAGCAACATTAAGATCACAACGCAAAAACATTTCAAAAAGCAAACATTAATTTCACAACGCAGAAACATAAAGATCATAATGCAGAAACATTAATTTCACAACTCAGAAACATTTCAAAAAGCAAACATTAATTTCACAACGCAGCAACATTAA
>CAIGQQ010034268.1:3727696-3738382 GCA_903798035.1 Danio albolineatus | reverse complement strand
TATTATTATTATTATTATTATTATTATTATTATTATTATTATTATTAATAATAATAATAATAATAATAATAATAGTAACACTATATGATTAAAAATGAAAATATAAACATTACAATAAAACTTTAACATTAATAAATTCAAATGTTTTGATTATTATTTTGTTATTTTTTTTTATTATTTTAAAATATTTTAATAAAAAAAATAATACTAATAATAATAGCAATAATAATAGCAATAAAAATGATAATGATAATGATAATAAAAAAATAAAAAAATAAATAATAATAATAATACTAATAACAACGGGCGCCACGGTGGCGTAGTGAGTAGCATGTTCGCCTCACAGCAAGAAGGTCGCTGGTTCGATCCCCGGCTGGGCCAGTTGGCATTTCTGTGTGGAGTTTGCATGTTCTCCTTGTGGTTGCATGGGTTTCCTCCGGGTGCTCCGGTTTCCCCCACAGTCCAAAGATATGTGGTACAGGTGAATTGGGTAAGCTAAATTGTCCGTAGTGTATGTGTGTGAATGAGAATGTATAGATGTGTTTCCCAGAGATGGGTTGTGGCTGGAAGGGCATCCGCTGCGTAAAACAAATGCTGGATAAGTTGGCGGTTCATTCCGCTGTGGCGACCCCAGATTAATAAGGGGACTAAGCCGAAAAGAAAATGAATGAATATTAACAACAAAAATAATAATAATAATAAATATAATAATAAAGTAATAATAATAATAATAAAGTAATAATAATAATAATAATAATAATAATAATATTAATAATAGTAATAGTGAAACTACATAAATTAAATGAAAATATGAACATTACAATGAAACATTAACATTAATAAATTAAAAATGTTTTGATTATTGTTTGTTAGTGTTTAGAATTTAAAAAAAAAAATTTAATAATATTAATATTAATAATAATAACGATAATGACAATAACCATAATTTGGAATGTTTATAAATAAATTCCTTCTTATTTTTTAATAATAAAAATAAAACACAATAATAAACATTACAGATCTTACAAAAATGTTAATAATTGATAGTGTATTATGGGTATTATAACTTTTATGTTATTGAAGTCGAGTTGACGTTGACTAGTTGATGTCAATCAAAAAGCGTCATGGCAGAGCATTAAAGCCTACGACTAGTCTGTACAACCCCTACTATATTATTGTTATTATTATTCTTTAATCCATTCATTAATTCATTCATTTTCGGCTTAGTCCCTTTATTAATCTGGGGTCGCCACAGCGGATTGAACCGCCAACTTATCCAGTATATGTTTTACACAGCGGAAGCCCTTCCAGCTGCAACCTATCACTGGGAAACATCCATTCACACACATACACTACGGACAATTTACCCAATTCACCTATACCACATGTCCACTTGTGGGGAAACCTCACCCGGAGGAAACCTACGTGAACACGGGGAGAATATGCAAACTCCACACAGAAATGCCAGCTGACCCAGCCCAGGCTCGAACCAGCAAGCTTCTTGCTGTGAAGCGATCCTGCTGCTTACTGTGCCACCGTTTTATTATTGTTATCATTATCATTATCATTATCATTATAATTATCATTATCATTAGATTTTTTTTATATTGTATTGGTGCTTTGGTTTACCACAGAATGACTGTTTGAGTAGAAGCACATTGTGTGTAAAAATTCAATAAAAACCATAGAAGACCAGTCATAGCATATTAGCATGTGGAATCTATTGAATTTAATCATGCTGATGTTTTGGAGGTCTCCGAAACTCTAAACATTTTAAATAAAGGGCGTTTGAAGCACACCAATGGCATCATCAACCCGATACGTCAATGTTTATAGAAAGTTTTGACCCTGACAAAAGATGAGGGTTAAATTGCTCTCAATGTTTGTGTTTCTGCATATGCGAAGGTTCCAGAAAAGGCTTCAGAGATGTCTCAAGACAGCACTGATCTTAACACAAATAAACACAATTAAAATGACTTTCCTCACATGCAAATTCCCTGTCTTATGTTGTGTCATAGTAACACGAATTACTAACAAAGCGATTGTCTCTTTTACTCAGTCTCTATTGGTTTCTCCGAGTCGCCTGAGTACAATTAGATTGCATAAGAATTAACTTTTTTTTTTACATGAAATGAGTCACACTGCTCTGTGTTCTCCAAAAAAGCCTGACTTCATTTATCGAGGGACACAGTTTCAGGACGTTGATTCCTCTGACAGGGCTTAGGCCATTTAGGCTCTGAACAATGAGAGCTCGAATGGCAAAGTGACATGACAGTTGTTGTGGCAGAACATTGGATGGTGGTAATTATACTCCGAAAAGGTCAAGGACTTCTATAACGGAGCACAATCAGGAGATGAAGAAGTGGAGAATCCACCGCACTGCTTAAAGGGTACACATTAGAACCATTTTCATTAGATGTGATATAAATCTCCAGAAAGTGTCTGTGAAGCTTCAGCTCAAAATATCGCATCGCTTATGATACCTCAGCACAATCTAACGGCAATTCGTAATTTTTTTAAAAAATGGCACCTAGTTTACCCCTTTTTTCAGATTTAACATAAATCTTTTGTGTCTCCAGAATGTGTCTGTAAAGTTTCAGCTCAAAACATCCATCAGATTATTTATTAGACCTTTCAGAAGTTTGTCTTTTTTAGCTCTGAGCATCTTTTAGCGTTTTTTTTGTGGACTGTATCTTTAATGCTAGTCCTCCCCACATGTCAGTGTGCCTCAATCTCCACCCTTGGCTGCCTCAGATAACAGACAGACATGAAGGAAGCAGATCTCACTTAACGTTTGTGAGAAATACTACAGTAAGAAATTTACCAATGATTATTTGATGTGTTTGTTGTGGAGTTGCAACGATGGAGTTTTTGCACAGCAAATGTGACAGGATAGAGGTTAATATCCACTGCTGTATGAATATCTGTTATGATAATGTACAAAATAAACCTGATGTAATGTCCACAAACCGGGATTGAAGCACCTTCTTTTATAATTGTCCTGACAGGCGGCTTTGATGATGAAGTAAAGCTGAAGTAAATCGCTATAATTCAGGAGACATGTTAATACCAAGCTGTCAATTAATTTGGTGGGCGGGGAAACCGCACTCCTACGTCAAGTTACTTAAAATGGGAGGGATTTGGATGCTGTTTTAACGTCAGGAAATAAACAAAAGAGACTTATTGTCTTTATATCACCCCAATATGACTGTGGAAACACTATACCTACACACAGTTCTGTCCAAACAGCTTACAAAAGATGATTTTCACCATAGGTGCCCTTTAATGGCTAACTTGTATGAATTTGTACAATCTCATTAGTACATTTTAGTACGATTTGCTTATCCTCCAATGACAGTTGGATTAAGTGGTGAGGTTAGGTGCTATGCCTCCTTTTTAAAATCATACATTTTCATACGTGTAATGTGAAGCGGACGCTGGACAACGGAGTGAGGATCCTTTTGCAGGTTTTATTAGACAGAATGAACAGGCAAGCAATGGTCAATACAGGAACAAACAGATGTATATGGGCAACCCAGAGTTGTAGTTGAAATAACAGACGTGTGGCCAGAAGGTAGGCAGAATACAACGTAAACAAACAAAACAAAGCAAGGTTCAAACAAAACAACGTGTCGTAATGTTCACAGTTAGTTTACAAGACTCAGCAATGAGTGTCTCAAAGTGAACTGTACATATGTGTGAGTAATCAGTCCATGAGCAACATGAGTTGTGGGAGTGTAATCAATGGAGACTTGGAGCAGGTGTGTGTGTGTGTGTTGCATGACAGGAATTGTAGTCCATATTGAGGCAGGATTGTAGTTCGTGTGAATGTGAATGTACTTCAACGATCTATGGTAGTTAGATTGCTGGTGATCGTGACAGAACGATTCATATGAATTAGCCTTTAAACTGACAAATGTAAAATATTTGTGTGTCTTCATGAGATCAGGCTGGATACCTTGTCAAATTTGCCCCTATTTGCGTGTTAGCAGCAGCTCGCCTTTTTGTGTGTGTCTCTTTAAATGCAAATGAGCTACTACTTTCCAGAAGGGGGCGGAGCCTCTAAACATTATTCTGACACCTCGGAAACAACAAAACAGTAATCAGAAATAATAAAATAATTAAAAGATTGCCATGTGTTAGAAGTAAGGGATAATAGACGGCTTGCTGTGCGTTCGTGTGGTCCACTGCACATCGTGTGGTCCTTCGCCTCCACGTCGTGCATTAAAATTCTTGATTGCACAGCAAGCTGTTGATTATCCCGCTTATTTCATGGTCATTTGCCAAAATAGGCCTAAGTTTTAAATAGTTTTGCTCTTTGCAGCGCAATATTTCTCAGAATTTTTGTCTGTTTTTACATGTTAGATTTTCTAGTCCTTCCACTGAATCAGCTGTGACAGGCTGACAGGCAGACATGAGATCCGATTTCATCAGTCTGATCACAGGTGGACAAATAAGACATTCCCAGTCACAGCTAGAGTGTGTTTCCAGTCACATTCCCAGTCACGCATGTATTTTTTTGTCTACATCTCTGATGAGGGAGGATCTGGATGTATTTTGTTTTTTTCTTAACATTACCTGCAATACTGCGAAAGCTGGGCTACCTACAGTATAGCAGAATTTCTGCGATTTACATATCATAATAAACATACAAATCTTATAAAAAGCTTTAAGCATTTGATCTAATGGAATTGATCTAACAAAAAGACTGAGATCACTGCTTTGAGTAGCATAACGTTACAATTGTTAAAAAAAACACATTAATCTATACAAGTCTGCACATATGATATAAAACCTTCACAAAGCTGTATCTTACGAAACACCAATTCAAGGGCACATAAGATGCGTTTTGAGGAGAAAGCAGCCAAAGTTTATTCCTGCTGTTAAATATGTGGGTAAATTTTGCAGGGACAGGTAGGAAAACATTCTGCTTTATTTGTCTTCTTTAAAACAAAATCAATCAGCCAAACACGCAGGATCAGTGTAATATTACATTATTTATGCTCATAAATTAATTATGAAACTTATCTCTGCTATCTGCCAAAAAATACACCTAAGAGCAAATATTATGTTCAAATGTTCAAAGACTGATTATTAGATACACCAAAGATTAATTATATATCACATTTTAACAACAGAGATGCAGGAGATTAGAGTCAGCGGCAGGTCTAGAGATGGTCTGTCCAATATAAAGCTTCGCTCAGGGGGAGGAGCCGTTCGCGGAGCAGCGCTGGAGCTTCCAGCATTTTTAAAGACATGCTATCCTTATACAACAGCCGATTTGACTTTAAAACAACTACATTCTCGCTTGGAAAAACTCATAAAACTTGATTTTGTGGCATAATTAATGAGTGTTTTTCTAATTTTGCGGATTTCCTGTCCAACAATAACAGTCCTCATCGGTTTCCTGCGCAGCACATGCGAGTTGCTATGGTAACTATAAACGTTTGTGAGAAGCGCATTTATTTTGAACTTGATCAAAACTGACTGGAACTACCTTTGTGTTTCAACGAAATATACCACACCCTCTAGCCAATCAGAATCACGAATTTCAACAGCCCATGTATTAAGGATTTTGATTGCATGACAAAATGATAGCTCAGGGGCGGCACGGTGGCTCAGTGGTTAGCACTGTCACCTCACAGCAAGAAGGTTGCTGGTTGGACCAGTTGGCGTTTCATTTTTTTTTTTAGGGTTTTTTAACCTTTATAGTGATATTGGACAGTAGAGATTACAGACAGCAAAGCATTGGGAGCAGAGAGAGGGCAAGTATCAGCAAGGGACCTTAAGCTATGAATTGAACTCGCCGTGAGCACTCCTGTGCTATATACTGTATGTCGGCGCACAGTAACACTAGACTTTTGGTGCCGGCCAGTTGCCATTACTGTGTGGAGTTTGCATATTCTCCCTGTGTTTGTGTGGCAACCTCTGAAATAGAGACTAAGTCAAAGGAAAATGAATGAATGAATGAATGAAATTAATAGCTTATAGTAACATATGTGGGCGCCACGGTGGCCTAGTGGTTAGCACGTTCGCCTCACAGCCAGAAGGTCGCTGGTTCGATCCCTGGCTGGGCCAGTTGGCATTTCTGTGTGAAGTTTGCATGTTCTCCCCGTGGTTGCGTGGTTTTCCTCCGGGTGCTCCGGTTTCCCCCACAGTCCAAAGACATGCGGTACAGGTGAATTAGGTAAGCTAAATTGTCCGTAGTGTATGAGTGTGAATGAGAATGTATGGATGTGTTTCCCAGAGATGGGTTGTGGCTGGAAGGGCATCCGCTGCGTAAAACAAATGCCGGATAAGTTGGCGGTTCATTCCGCTGTGGCGACCACGGATTAATAAAGGGACTAAGCCGAAAAGAAAATGAATGAATGAGTAACATATGCTAGCTACCTTTTAGCAAATAGGTATATTTGGTGAAGCACATGTCGATGTCCTTGAAACTGAACAGATCAATAAAGACTGTCACTGAGTTATTATAGTTACTACTAATGTTTGAGGATTGAGCATGTAATTTGAACGGTGATGGAAAGTGCCTGTAGTTACTTGTAAATTAAAGGGAAAAATCAAAAGTAACATTTTTTCACCTCAAAATGAAAATTACCTCATTGTTTATTCTCTCTTACATGGTTTTACAACTTTCTGAGTTTCTTTCTTCTGTTGAACACCATATAAGATAAAGAATGCTTTTAAAGAATGCTAGTACAACAATTGACTTCCATAAAAGGAAAAACAAATGGAAGGTTTTGCTGCCAGAGTTTTTCAAGGTATCTTCCTTTGTTTTCAACAGAAGAAAGACACAAATAGGTTTTGCACAAGTGAAGGTTAAGTAAATAATAGCAGAATTCTCTTTTTAGGGGGCAAACTATCCCTTTAAATGATTTTATTGTGCCTTCCAGCCAATCCATGGAATAATTTCATGCAGCTGTTGGGGAGAAAAAATTATTTAACCCATCCACTATATCACTAGCATTCAGAAACTGTAAAACTGATCCTAGTTTGTGAAGCAGCTCAGCTCACACTATAATTTGGTCACATATAAAACATGTAAGTTACATTCTTCAGTACATTTTCTTCAAAAATGAATCCTGACCACAAATGTTCTCAGTGGCTTGGATGTTGGGAGTCTGTAAGGACTCTATGTTCATCCAACAACACAACATTTGTATTGTTTTTAACCATAACAGAGTCAGGAACTCGGTTTAACATCTCATCATAAAGACGGCGCTCACTGAGCAGTATAGAGTCCCCATCAATATACTGGGGTGTTAGGACCCACACAGGACCCAGGTTGAGCGCCCCCTGCTGGTCTCTCTAACACCACTTCTGGCAGCAACCTAGCTTTCCCATGTAGTCCCCCATCCAGGCCCTGCTTAGCTTCAATAACTATATAGTAATTATATATATTTATATATATATTATATTATGTTTATATGTCTGATTCACTATTTTTTATCTTCAATTGTCCCTTTTTTTAGTTTCTCTTTTACATTTTGGGCACTGCTTCTGAGACTATTCTGTTCTGTTCTGTTCTATTCTATTCTATTAAGCATGAACCCTGCCTATGTGAGTGAAATCTAAACAGTGAATGTTTCTGTGTTGTTAGATGCACCAGTGACCCGATTATAGCACTTAAACATAGAAAAGCTCAGGTTTTCACGATTGTCCCCTTTAAATGTAAGGTATCGGCTGAAAAACAGTGTGACGTGCACATCTAGTGTCCTTTTGTGACTTGTAACCTGCCGGATTAATTCTGTTTGATGGGATGAATTCTCTTGGGACCCTGTGTTTATCATTAAAGCGAGGCTCACACAAACAGTCACGCTGTTAAACCCTGATGAGGGTTTTCTCCAGTGGATCTCCCATGCTGCATCTGCGATTACCGTCTCCATGGTGACCAGCAGAGGCAGGATGTGATGTCACGACCTACTGATTCTGGCCTGTGCTTGACAAACAACCCCAAGCCATGCTTTCCCCATAGAGCAACCCCATAGAGCTGTGTGTGTGTGTGTGTGTGTGTGTGTGTGTGTGTGTGTGTGTGTGTATTTGTGTGTGTGTGGGCAGAATGCCAAGCTGAGTTTTATTTGAACACCTGTTGAGACTTCTGAGTCTAGTGTGAAGAGTTTATGTGAAACCTGATTGTATATTGTTTTTTATTATAATTATGATGATTATTATTATTATTATTATTAATAATAATAATAATAATGATAATAATAAGTGGCGCAGTGGGTAGTGCTGTCGCCTCACAGCATGAAGGTCGGCCTCGGCTGGGTCAGTTGACGTTTCTGTGTGGTGTTTGGATGTTCTCCCCGTGTTCACGTGGGTTTTCTCCGGGTGCTTCGGTTTCCCCCACAAGTCCAAAGACATGTGGTATAGGTGAATTGGGTGAGCTAAATTGTCCATAGTGTATGTGTGTGTGACTGAGTGTGTATGGGTGTTTTTACCGGTGATGGGTTGCAGTCGGAAGGGCATCTGCTGCATACTGTAAAACGTTTGCTGGATAAGTTGGTGGTTCATTCAGCTGTGGTGACCCCAGATTAATAAAGGGACTTTCAAAAAGAAAATAAATGAATGAATGCATAAATAATAATATATTGTTTTTGATAAAAAGAAAAGTAATTTTATTATTAATTAAATTGTTTATGTTATGTTTTTATCATTTTATTTTATTTTATTATTATTGTGTTACTTTTATTATTGTCTTAATTATTAATAATATTTGAATTTGTTTATTAATAAACAAACATCATTTGTCATTTATTTTTATTAGTGTTAGTATTTTTAGTATAATCATTCATTCGTTCATTCTTTTCCCTTCAAGTTAGTCCCTGGTATAATCATTATTTTTACATCACTAAGAACATAAGAACGTCAGTTTACATACAAATACATGTACAATTACATATTTTTGTTTTATTTTTTTATTGTTTTATTGTATTTTAAGTTTATTCTATATGTTTATATTTTACGATTATTATAAAATTGGTATAGTTATTATTATTAATAATAATAAAATAGAGAAAATTAATGCTTGTTAATAAACAAACATAATTCATAATTTATTTAAATGATTATGAGTAGTAATAACAGTAATAATAATAATAATAATAATAATAATAATAACTAATAATAGTAATAATAATAATAATAATAGCAGTAATAATAATAACAGTAATAATAATAACAGCAATAATAATAATAATAATAATAATAATAATAATAATAATAATAATAATAATAACAGTAATGGGCGCCACGGTGGCCTAGTGGTTAGCACGTTCGCCTCACAGCAAGAAGGTCGCTGGTTCGATCCCCGGCTGGGCCAGTTGGCATTTCTGTGTGAAGTTTGCATGTTCTCCCTGTGTTGGCGTGGGTTTTCTTTGGGTGCTTCGGTTTCCCCCACAGTACAAAGACACTATAGGTGAAATTAATAAATTAAAGTGGCTGTAGTGTATGAGTGTGTGTGTGAACGTGAAAGTGTATGGGTGTTTCCCAGTACTGGGTTGTGGCTGAAAGGACATCTGCTGCATAAAACATATGCCGGAATAAGTGTTGGATCATTCCACTGTGGTGACCCCTGATGAATAAGAGAGTAAGCCGAGGGAAAGTTAATGAATGAATAATAATAATAATAATAATAATAATAATAATAATAATAATAATTGATTTCCCAACCCCCCTCACCTCCTCACTATTATCATTAATATCATTACTTCTACTTTTATTTTTATTATTATTATTATTACTGTTTTGACTTGTTCTCCAGCTGTCCCCTCATTATCATTAATATAAGTATTTCTACAATTGTCATTATTCAGATTGCTGTCATTGTTTTCATAGTAGTTAGAGTAGCAGTCATTGTAGTAGTAGTAGTGGATGTGGTAGTAGTTGTGGTTGTTGAAGTAGTAGTTGTAGTAGTAACTGTAGTAGTAGACTTCATTGGTGTAGTAGTAGTATGTTGTGGTAGTAGTAGTAATAGTTGTATCGTAAGGAGTAGATGTTGAAGTAGCAGTCGTTAATGTTGTAGTTTCAGTGGCCGTAGTGATAGATGTTGCTGTAGTAGTTCCAGTTGTAGGTAGCGGATGTAGTAGTATCAGTAGTAGTCGTAGTAGTAGTCGTTGTAGTAGTGGTATCAGTAGTAGTAATAGTTATTGTTGTAGTGGTATCAGTAGTAGTAGACAATATGGTAGTAGTCGTTGTAGAGGTATCAATAATAATAGTCGTTGTAGTGGTAGTTTTTGTAGTGATATCAGTAGTAGTAGACCTTATTGTAGTAGTAGTCATTGTAGTGGTATCAGTAGTGGTAGACATCATAGTTGTAGTAGTTGTTGATGTGGTAGTGTGACGCGGCAGTAGTAGTAGTTGGTGTAGTACAGGTAATTATTATTATAATTATTTTATTATTATGGTAGCTATTGTCAGTCTTTACTGTAGTCCTTTTTTTACTGTCATTATTACTATCATTGTTATTACTCTTTACCACTGATTGACTTTTAAAAAAAAATTCCCTCTTTATCTGATATATTTATCTGTTATTTGCATAATTTATTGACTGTTATACATGTTGTCTATGTACATATGTATACATTCTTCCTTATGTATGTAATTTGACCTTCCACCTAATTACTTTTCCATGTACACACACACACACACACACACACACACACACACACACACACACACACA
>CAIGQQ010034268.1:3711620-3722424 GCA_903798035.1 Danio albolineatus | reverse complement strand
TATCTATCTATCTATCTATCTATCTATCTATCTATCTATCTATCTATCTATCTATCTATCATTTCTTTCTGTTGTTCTCTCTGTCAATCTCTCTGTCTGAAACTGATGACCCGAACTAACCAGACAAACCTTCACCCTTCAGCTGTACATTAGCAGAACTGTTTCTCTTTGTCAGTATTTCTCTCTTTCTCTCTCTCTCTCTCTCTCTCTCTCTCTCTCTCTCTCTCTCTCTCTCTCTCTCTCTCTCTCTCTGGCTCTTTTATTTTCAGGTCTTTCCTTCTGTCATCTACACCCCTCTGATCTTTTGATCTCTGATTGTTGGATCAGGTTCCAAGTCTCAGAATGCTTTGTGGAATGCCATCACAGCGGGCATCGGGATCAAGGACAAGGACAAAGACAAGCGGGGCATCCTGATTGACCCACGGAGCCCAGAGGAGATTCTAGCGGATGACCTGCCCACGGTCGACAGTCCTGACGCCATGGAGAAGACTGCCATCAGGTTTGGACTGAATCACACGTCACTAACATCTCAGAACTGATAAATCAGTGAGGGCCGGTATCTGCTCTTGAGCAGTAATTTCTAGTTCTGCGTCATGTGTTTTTGTGAAAAAAATGCTTTTCCTTTACCAGCTGTTATCTAAAATCATGGTCAAGTTGGGTGAATGAACATGCTCAGTTACCAGGAATTATGCAGTTATTATGTTGCATAGAGTGCTTTGTACAGTATGTGTGTTTTTCACTCATAAGCACAGCTGGCAGGCCTACAGATTGCTATTGATTTATTTAGGAGCTTAAATGTCAAACCATCACTCCTATTTCTGACCAAAGTTGGCGTCTACTAAATAGCAAAGGACCACACTCTTAAAATTGAAAGTTCCAGCTGTAATAGTAAGGGTTTTAGTTTGCACAGCAGAACCTATTAAAACTAAAAGCATCAAACGATTTTATGAAATTCAAATCTGTGCTTCGATCCTTATGGAACTATTTCTTGTCTATACTAATATTTTATTCACTCCAGATTGCAAATATTAAGTGATGTTTTATACACAAGTTTTGGGATTAACATTAGCAAATGTTAATCAATCTGTCTACTATCAATTCTACTCAAGTATCACTTGTACTATTCAATTCCTCTATCAGTTTAAAGTTTTCCCACTGCTTGCATACAAAACCTTTTCATGTCACACAATTTCTGAAACCTCGCACAAAATGTAAAGCTACACACCAAATCACACTACTTGACAAAAGTCTGTCATCTATCCAAGTTTTCCAAGGAACAATAAATAATAACTTGACTTCTAGTTGATCACGTGGTATCAGAAGTGGCTTATATGAAAGGCAAACGCCTCTAGATTACGCTTCTATTAACATAACAAAATAAAATATGATGTCTTGATTTTTCATTATTTAATTAGGACAGTAAGGTCTGACTTTGCTCAGACAAAAGTCTTGTCACTTAACAGAAATAATGCACAGTATAGAATATAAAGTCATGGTGCAGCGGAAAAAGAATATTTTGAATGACTCCTCTGAGCTTAGAGGACTGCATCCATACATCTCTGCAATGACTCAAATAACTTATTAATAAAGTCATCTGGAATGGCAAAGAAAGCGTTCCTGCAGGACTCCCAAAGTTCATCAAGATTCTTTGGATTTATCTTCAGTGCCTCCTCCTTCATCTTACTCCAGACATGCTCAATTATGTTCATGTCTGGTGACTGGGCTGGCGAATCCTGGAGCATCTTGACCTTCCTTGCTTTCAGGAACTTTGATGTGGACGCTGAAGTATGAGAAGGAGTTGCCATCCACTCTGCAGATCTCTCGCATGCCCCCATACTGAATACCAAACCATAATTTTTCCTTTACCAAACTTGACTGATTTCTGTGAGAATCTTGGGTCCATGTGGGTTCAAATAGGGACCTTGCAGTATTTGTGATGATCGGGATGCAAAATCGAGTCAAGTTATTATTTATTGCTCTTACATCGACCACAAGACTTTTGTCAGGTGGTAGATTTCAACCTTGGAATCTTTTTTTTAAACATTTTTAAAAACACTTCACACAATTCTCTACCTAAAGTACAAAAATCTATCAGGATGTGACTTGCTCTCCTCTTTTCATACACAACTAATCAAAACGCTACACTTATTCATCAGGTACAGTATTGTCCCATATTCACATTTTTGAAATCCCATAGGGAAATTCTTCTCAGCCTGGTGGTTTAAAATGTATGATGGCCAACCTTTTGCCCGCAAGTACTTTTGCTTTACATATGTTTATGGTTTTGTTATATGCTACTATATAGGGTACAGCTGTGTAAGGCTAGACATTGTGCTTTGACCCCATCTCTCTCTCTCCCTGCTGACAAGGGGAATAACACAAGTTAGGGTGTCTTTCAGAGTGTAGAGCCCTCTTCTTGGAAAGCGTGGCAATTATGCATATTCTAGTCATTCAAAATAGCTATAAGTGTGAACACGTCAATAATGATTTGAGAAATGTACCAAAGAAGTATGTGCATTTCTCAAAACAATCCAAGCAAGAAGTAAGAGAGAAAAAAACAAAGGAGAAAATGCTCGTGTCTATCAAGTAAGTTAGCAAAATAACCTTGGCAATTGCCATTATATTGTTGAAATACAGTATTGTAAATCAATCATTTATACTGATACTTGTGTATTGATCAAAGGGAAGAGAAAAACCCAAATCATTACTTTAACATGTATACTGTCAACATAAAATGAGAAGATATTGTAAAACTCATCCCGCAGTTGACTCTGATTGGACCTTTGAAAAAAAAAAAATTGGGCTATTATTCATTCCTTTTGGAAGGGGTTTGAGCTGTTATTTACATGGGCCTGGCAACCCTGTGCACATATAACTATATAGTACATTTTAAGCAACATGACATTGATAATGTGGGAAACTGCAGACAAATGTGCATAATCAGTTGCATGTACCAAAGCAATCGCAACTTGTTTAAGAGAACGAGAAACAGCTTTTGATCATGTGTACTGACAACTTGACGATGTGGTTGAACAAGCCGTTTTAAAACAGAAAACAGCACTAAAGCAGCTGAAAAAAAACAGTATTATTTGTTTGTAAGAAGGATACACTTTTTTGTTCATGATATTCAACGCCATAAACCCTGCTCCCAAGGCAATCCCATAGTGTAAACCATCCTAATCCATACCAATCCCAGTGTATCCACAATGGATTTCACTTGGACGTCAGATGCATAAATCCTGCCATTGCGGCCTTCTGAAAGGGAGTGACAGATAAATGTATGATGAAAGTGCGTGATGTTTGGACTCAGCTGTCTGCCGGTGCGCCCGGCTGTGTTAAAAAGGGAGACTCCAGTGGACTGTGATGCTCCGTATAGCGAGCAGCTCCTCATTAATCACCCTGTGAGAGGCAGGGAGGGGAGAACCACATGGCTTTAGTCCTGACGTCAGCACCAGGCACCGTCTGCTATAAATATCCACCGTAAAACTGTGCTCCAGTGAATCCTTAATGTTCTATTAGTGTGTTATTGTGCACTTTGGGGCTCTCAGGAAGGCACATTTGGCCGGTCGGGTGATGGGCTGCAGGTGAGAGTCTTTCCTCTTCCAGCTGAGAAGGAACTGTTTTCAACATGACATGATGGGAGAGCGGCATGTGCATGCCAAAAGCCCGCCTCCATGTCATCGGATGTCCCATAGAGGGAATTTAACCCTTCATCAGAGAGACATGGGCAATGAACGTACAGCATTTGGTAGAATGGTCAAAATATACAATTAAGAAGATATGCATGTTGATACGTGCCCAGTTCACAAAAAGAACAAACTAAATAAAAACAAAGTAGTTTGGTTTTCCAATCACGTTTTGGATTTTGGAATAAAAATTTACAAAAAGGCGACAACACCAAACACTCCAGAAGAATAACACACAGTCACACACACACAAATCCTATGTACTAAACACTGAATAAAGGAACAAAAGGTTAAAAGAGAAAAGAAATAACAAAAACAAAACAAAATATTTCCCAAAACCTTTATACAAACACACCTAACTAAACATTAAAGAAATGGACGGAGATCAAAATCCACATTTAAACGCAACAACCACAATACCTACAGTATATAGCGCACAGTAGAGACTGAGGGCCCTTTCATAAACCCTGCGCAATTAGGTGCAAGTCGTGAATGTCGCGATTTGTTGCTATTTTCAGACCAGTGCAACTTTTTTCAGTTTATTCATGACAATTTGCAAGTGTATAATGTTATTATTATTAGCAGTATCATTTATTATACACATATTTATATTTGTTTTAACCAATTTAGATCTGTTGCATATTTAAAAATTTTTTTTACAGAAATGTTCAGACATTTGCCTCTTTAAATTGATAAAAATGGCCATATTAATAGTAGATTGATAAAAATGGGCATATTTTAAATATTTTACAGAAATGTACCTCTCAAAATTCAAGTGTGCCCTGGTGTTTGGAATAAATTTATAAAAATGGGCATGTTTTGAATTTTTTACAGCAATTTACCCCTCGAGTGCCTTGGTTTTTGGAGTACTAATAGAAAAGGGCATATTTGGATTTCTTTACAGGAACTAACCTCTCGAAATTTAAAAGAGTGCCCTGGTGTTTGGAGTAGAAATAGGCTTATTTTTATTATTTTACAGAAATTTACCTCTGGAAATTAAAAAAAATGCCCTGGTGTTTGGAAAAGATTGATAAAAATGCACATATTTAGAATTTCTTTACAGAAATTCACCCCTCAAGTACCCTGGTTTTTGGAGTAGATTGATAAAAATTGGCATATTTAAAAATATTTTACAGAAATAAACCCCTATAAATTCAAAAGAGTGCCCTAGTCTTCGGCCTAGATTAATAAAAACGGGCATATTTTGAATTTTTAAAAGTAATTTTCCTCTCAAAATTTAAAAGAGTGCACTTGTGTTTGCAAAAGATTGGTAAAAATTGCCATATTTTGAATTAAAAAGAGTCCCATAATCTTCAAAGTAGATTGATAAAAGGAAATATTTTTAAATTCTTTAAAGAAATTTACTTCTCTAAATTCAAGAGTGCCCTGGTCTTTAGAGTAGTTTTATAAAAATGGGCATAATTTGAATTTTTTGAATTTTTGAATTTTTTATTTTTACGACTCCTCTTTGGAATAGATTATTTTTTTTAAAAAAAAGTTAAACCACTGCAGGCACATGCAGTGTTTAATGAAAAAGTTTTTGGTTCCTTTTCTGGACTTTAAACATCTTTTGACCTCTGCTGTCTTTATGGAGGATGTTGGAGGATGTGTTTTGAAGATGAATGAAGGTCTCAGGGCATTGAACAACATGAAAGTGAGTAATTAATAATAGAATATTTATTTTTAGATAAGCTAACGCTTTATTGCTGATGTGTATGAAAAAGATGATGAACTGCATTTTCCCGTAAACTTTCCCTTTAATCCAACACTTGTATGATTTACTTTAAAGCTTTAATACTCCAATCAGAGCAGGACTTAAAGTGTTTCCCAACTGGCAGCTGTCCTGCTCAAGTCTGAATGCTGTTCAGCAGCAGTCCGTTTCCCAGCATTCCTGTAAGATCCCCTTCAATCTCGCTTTCATTCACTCACTTCATTCTACTCAACAGGGCCGCGCTCAACTGGAAAATTAGGTTTCTCCACTAAAATGAGCTGCGCCTGCTACAGACCTATCAGAAAGCTCTGCTAAAAGAGAAACGATAATCGAAAGAAAACTGGAGGTGCGCAGGCCATTTGAGTGAGATGAGAATAGGGCGTCCACCTGTGTTGGCTCCCGCGAGCCCCGGCTAAAGATCGGAGGCGTGCAAAGGTCAACTCATCTATAAGTCAGGAGAAGCATCAAGGACAGATGATGTAAAGAGAGACAGACGCTCTCCTGAAACAATCCTGCTGCTTCTCACACCTCAGACGTAAATGAGTTCATTCAGAAGAGATGAACCTCAGCCTGCTGCGCTAAGCATGCATTTACTCCAGAGGAAAGAAGAGAGAAAGAGAGCGAGAGAGCGGAGCAAGAATGAATCCCAGCCAAATAGCATCATTAGGAATCAAAGATACATAAATGCATGATTTTCAAACATAAGGAGAAAACTGTCAAAACATTACAATTAAATATTATTTGGATACGTAATTAATCTTTCTATCTATGTTTACATCCAAAGATGCGCAAAGTTGAAATATTACATAGTATTTCTATTCAAAGAGAACAAAATTATCTCTTCCTCACTGTAAAAAATGCTTGCTTCTACACAATTAATTTGTGTTGGGACAACATAAAGGATTTAAGTTAGCTTAGTCCCTTATTTATCAGGGGTCGCCACAATGGAATGAACAACCAACTATTCCAGCAAATGTTTTACGCAGCGAATGCAAGCTGCAACCCATCACTGATAAACATCCATACACACTCATTCACATACATACAGTACGCTATGGACAATTTAGCTCACCCAATTCATCTATACCACATGTCTTTGGACTTGAGAGAGAAACCGGAGCACCCAGAGGAACCCCTCGCAACCCCTTGCTGTAAGGCGATCATGCTACCCACTGCGCCACGTGACGCCCTCCTTAACTTATTAGTTGTTACAAATTGAAGTGGATTGAAAATAAAACCATTAAGTTGTCCCAAAAAAAAACTCAAGAATTATGTTGTTTCATCTTATTTTATACAAGTAGCAAACCGCATTTTTTTAAGTGCAGATAAACTACAATAAATAAAAACTTAACGTTAATCAAAACCACCTATTCGGTTCTCCCGCTCAACTTGGTTGTGCGTGGAGTGAGCTCTGATTAGTTAACATCTTTCTACCGCTCAGCTTAGCTGTAATTACCCGATGTGCTGCATCAGCTCTGATTGGTTAACATACAGTATTAAAATCATGCGCACCAGAACGTGAACATTTTTAAAAATATATTCATAGATAAAATAGCAGCCTAATGTGATTTTAGAAATTGCATGTGCTTAAATTGCATTTTTTTTACAATTGTGATTAATTGCACAGACCTAGTTTACAACCACTTACTTAAAAAAATAGTAAATCCAATAAATCAGGGTATTTTAAAGCCATAAAGAATTGTCCAGAGTGTGTGGTGTTCCTCGACAGTCTGTGTAAAGGTGAACCTGTCTGTATTAGAGTAAAAGTCACCTCTTAGTAAATTAGAATAATAAATGCAGCTGACACTTCAATCTGTGAGGGTCACACTGAATCAGTTCAACTCTTTAGTCACGCAGTTTCCAGATAAGACTAATGGAAGAGCAGGCCTGCCAATCTTAATGTCCTACGCTGGGGGGGGGGGGGGGGGGGGGGGGTGTTAGAGCACAAACCTCAGCTTGATATAAGATCAGACTAGACCTGTCCAATCGCTCACTCAGAAGGTGGTGCACTGTGCACATACTCTTTGACCTTTTAAGTCCACACACACCAGCTCATCAATCTCATGCACACACATACTGTACCAACACATGAGAACTTGCTCACAAAACTGCAGTGTTTCAGTGAAATGTTTTGCTCTCTATTGACCAAAAATAGAATTACTCTTTTAAAAAATATTCGAAATTTTCATGCTAATTTTTTTTCTGAATAAAGCGCACATACCTGTCAATTCTTCTGGTAAGCAAGTGGCATGTTACTATAAGTCGGACTTAGGGTTGGGCCGATAGACGTCACGATGCTGAGCCGGCATCACAATCCTCCGCCCTGCCACCGTTGCAAACCCGCTCACGAAAAATACACACTCAAGCCCCGTTTACACCAATATGTCTTAGTTTTAACATGGCATTTTAGAATGAAAATGATACACATCCACAGTGGCGTTTCATCTACCATTTCTGAACAGCTCTCTGTCACGCACATCACGTGACCACACCCACAAACACTGTCATGCACGCGTCTGAGCTCCAGCTCCAGCTCAGCGGGCTCTTTGAGCACAAAACCCCAGAGAGCAGTGCACGTTGGACAGTTTATCAAGGATGTACTGCCGGATCCCGTCTCTCTATAGTTGTTAAATGTGATATTTAGTTACTCTTGTCTCTATCTAACGACTCTTCGGTCTTTGAATCTATCAGGTAACGTGTCACAGCATCAGTACACTGGTTTAATCTTTCGCTTTCACGCTTGTACTTAGTAATTTTAGCGAAAATCTCAGATACTGTTGGTTGGTTCCTGTTGGTTGTGCACCTTTTTTACCAGCCAAGTTTGTCGACACCGTTATAACGACACAGATCACTCTGCCTGTTCATGCTGGAAAAAGTGATTGACTTAGTATGTAACTCATCTTTATTTATTTATGATTTGTTTATGGGTAAAACAAAGACCATGCGGCTCAGGTAGTTGCATTGGTAGGCTACAAATAATTAATTCTTTATTAATTAATGAATTATTCATAAATAATTAATTCACCTCCGCCATCGCAATGTTTCACATTAGACATTGTACGATGCCAAATTGGTCAAAATTGCATTGTTGAAAAAACTAACAAATAAAATCTATGTTTTATATCTAGTACATTATATTTTATTATATCATCTGCAATGTATTATATATACAGTAGTCAACATCTGAAGTGGATTATCACCTTTCATCAAATTTGTCCTAAAACTAATAAACAACACTCATTCTTGTCCTAGGACAATTTTGAAAAACATTTTTTGATTCACTTCAAACTATATACATATTTTATCAATGGTTTATAACGGACATTTAATTCAGATAGTAATGGTTTTAAGAAATAATGTTTCAGTCTTTTGGCAAGAAACTAAATAAATATGTGGCAAAAATATAAAAGTTTTAAAATTAATAAAATAAAATAACTTTAAATATAAGGTCAATTAAATTCTCAAACATTTTAAAACATGACGTTGTAATGCACATCTTAGTAAACAATAACCAAATCAATAAATAAACGCTGAATTAAAATAATCTAATAATTTTACTAATTATAAAACTGTTCATTTTAAATTAAAAGTTACTGAAAGTTCAAATTAAATTTTTAAGAAAAACTGCACAAAAGCACATCGATCTAAAAAGGGAGCTCAGCCAAACAACAAGAAGCACAAAAAATACAAAAAGGCAACAACAAAGCTCCAAATAAATATTCATTTATTAACTAAACAACGATGCGGTGCCCTTGCGGATTATGTTATGTCGGTAAGATAAGTAGACATTTAAAACCGTACACTTCTGAACATCAATGCATTATTAGACATCATGATCCAAAGAGTCTGGTTGTGAAGCATTTTTTTAGATATGAGACATTCAGCGATCTATTTTAAAGATCTAGGCGCAAAGTGTAAAGCACCTGGCACTAAAGCCTTAAGGGTGTGTCCGAATCCTCTTTTGCTATTTTAAGGATGTAAAAATACGCTCTCCGCTAGGCGCGTGGTCTAACCGGCTTGTGCTTATTCTCTTAATTATTTGTGGGTGTATTTTGAGTATAACATGCATTAAACCAATCAGAGTCTCGTTTCCCATTCCCTTTAAGAGTCAGTTTTGTCGCGCCATAGCGCATTTGCTATTTACAAAGCAGATTTAGTAAGTGTAATAACTGAACGCTTCACTAGCGAGAAAATAGTTAAACAGACCATCTGCAGCGCAAGGATAAAGAATGAGCGTCCTCCATTCGGCCTCTATATTTTCTCTTTACTTTACTTTTACTCTTTGCTTTACTCCTTTACTTTCGTGGATAAGGAAACAGTGAAAACTAACTCCACTGAAGACATCCAGTAGCCTACATATATAATTTCAATGGTTAAGCACAAAGATTTGTTTCAAAACTATTTCTAAATTCAGTTCTAATTTCCAGAAAATGTAAAAAATAAACAATAACAACAAAGTGTTGTCAAAAAATATCCAAACACACGTCCTATTCATATGCCCCATATGCTTTGACGCAATCTACATTGTAAAAGCGACAGGTGGACAAATCTAAACTAGTTTTCATTAAACTTTTTGAATGGAGCATACGACTGTTAATATTGGTATATAATCAGATGCAGCTATTTGCAGATTGCTCTTCAGTGAAGTTTCAGTCTGATGATAGACAGTTCATGAAGGTTGATTAATCACCTGTAAAAGATATCTCTTCCTTTCTTCCTCAAGCTTTGTTTATCCTGTCAGTCTTCCACAAAGGATGCCCCGGAGAGTATTTGTTTTCTCTGACCGACAAATCTCAAAGACCAGAGGCTGTCATGTTTAGGGGGCTTGTTACTCAATATGAGCATCTTTCACCCCCTCCATTCCCGATAAGTCACCTGACCTGCCCGGTGGAGACCCTACTGTGAGCAGACGGGATTAAAAACTCAATAATTCATGCACTGACTGGATGTTAATTAGCTCGTCCAGTCCGGGCTTTGTGTTTGTGTGGTTCGGCTCTGAGCTGCCCTTGAGTTTAAGGTGGATAACCATCACGAGTCATCCAGTGGTTATTGGTGTATGCCTGATTGCAATGACAGAGTTTAGGAATGTAGAGAATGCAGGTCTTTTTATTGGCTGGTTTGGATTTAGTGGGTCGTTTTCTGGGTGAAAGATCTCTCCTGATTTTTGTGCTTTGAGTTGCTGCAAATAATGATTGTTGTTATTAAATGTTGTTCATTTTATTTAAATTTAATTAATTATACATATAGAAATATATGTTAATGTTATTAGAATTTATTTGCATTCATATAATTAAAGCTATATGCATTTATTCTTATTTGTATATGAAAAATTAAATAATTTATTCAATTAAACCTGTATGTGCATATATATATATATATATATATATATATATATATATATATATAT
>CAIGQQ010034268.1:3693408-3706620 GCA_903798035.1 Danio albolineatus | reverse complement strand
ATATATATATATATATATATATATATATATATATATGAGCACATATCGCACTGCTATGAGTGTCATATTGCGTTTATACAACAGTTCAATGGCATAATCGTGTATATTAAAAAGGAAATCAAACACGGAGAGTCTCAAAAACCCTTTTGTATGAGGAACTACTTTCTTCTGCTATTCCATCACATCTGCAGCTGACGTCAGAACAGCAGAAACCATTGCTAATTTTCCAACATCACTTTATAGCTAGTATTTAAACGATTCTCTAGCCTAATATCTAAAGTGATTACAAAACAGGTGATTTTGCTCACATTTTAAGACTATAAGGCTGAATGACATAAAATGCCATCAGTCTATAGAGATTTCCCAGTATTTATCTGTTGCAATCGGGAGATCACAATAATTAACCCCGAAAAAGCCAGAGCAAACACTACCAGATTACAAAAGTATTAATACCTCACTACAACATACAAAAGATAGAGATCGATTTAGAGTGTCACTTACATGTTTTATAATGATTTGATCAGCTGTAGTTTGACATTTTTGCTGAGTTTTTCCTCCCCTAAGCACTTATTATGCAGTCTCTGTTGCCATCTTGTGGCAGAACTTCAAACCTCTTTGCTCTGCTCAATGACAGGCTAATATCCACCAACACGCTGTATCTCTGAAACTAAAAATATTTGAAATAAGCACTACCCTAAACCACATAGCTGCATTCTAAACAACTACAATCTCTACTTAAAAAGCCTCAGAAGTACATTATGTTGTCCAACATCTGCAATATTTGTCAAACTGTAGTGAGTTTATTCATCTGCTGTCACTCTATGTAGGCAGAGTAATACACAAGGGTGAAGAGGCTGTACGAGTGCTGATATTTTGGAATATGGCACGGCTATCAACCTATCAGATTTGAGAACCAGACAGAACTGTTGAGGAAATGAATGAATGAATGAATAAATAAATAAATAAATAAATAAATAAATAAATGCATACATACATACATGCATACATATGACATGTAAGTTCTTGCTATCTTTCTCTTCTGTTTATTTAAGTCAGAGCCTCTCTGTCTTTCTCACAGACACATCATTTACACTCCTAGAGTTTCTCTCCTCAAGTCTGCCTCTTTCAGCTGCTTCTCATCTTTTTCCCCCTACTGTATGTTTGTCCATTATTTCTCTTCACTCGTCCCAGACCATGCAGCTTTCCATGCCTTCCCTTCATTGCTTTTATTCTGCATATGTGCACGCGGCCAAATGAATCTGAGACTGACACAGAGATCAACAGCAGTTGTTTAATCTCCTCCTCCTCTTCATCCCCATTCACTGCCTAATATTCACAAGAAGAGAGAGAGAGAAAGAGAGAGGGAGGGCGACCCCTGCAGCGCTGCCATACGCGCCTCTCTCTCTACACCTGACCAGAGCTAGAGACACAAACCCAAAGCACAGACAGAGAAACCGAGAGACAGAAAGAGAGAGAGAGAGAGAGAAAGAGAGGATGAGGGACGGGTTACAACTGCCTCTCTGACAGACTGAGCCGCTGCTGCTGCTGATCGCTCTGCAAACTGCCTCTGCGTCTCTGCTGGCCACGCACCAACCCGTTCATGTCGTTTTGTCTGGTCGACTTTTTCGACATGGAATCGCCCACCAAAGAAATCGAGGATTTTGAGAACAACTCTCTGAAGTATCTACAACCGGATCAGATTGAGAAGATCTGGCTCAGGCTGCGCGGACTGTGAGTAGAGTTTCACTTTTTTTTCTATGCATGAGTGTTTATTTTCACTAAAAAGCGTTTAAATAAAACAGTGTGATAATTTTAGTATTGATTTATAGGAATGTAAAGTATGAAAGTAGATCAAATAAGTCAAATTATTAATATTATTCTTATATTTGTCTTTATTTAATATTTTGATTGTAGAAATAGCATAAAGTGATACTGGATAGATATGATAAAATATAAAAGAATATTTAATAAATTATTAATAAATTATTCTTTATAATTTTTAAAGAATGATAATTGTAAACTATTAAAATTGCAGATAAAATAGGAATTTATTATGTAATATTTATGTGAGACAAACTAATTTAAAATATTTATATGATGGCAAATTAATAAAAAATATAATACAGATTATGTTTTAAAAATCATCTGATGATAATAATAAAATTAAATAATAAATAATAACTCAAATAAAAAATAATTGTATTAATAATAAATAAAAAACAACAACGAATTACAAAATTAAAGGCAAGAGATCAACTTTTGTTGTTTTTCTGGGGTGATTTTGCAGTAGATACTGGATAAAATTAATAAATAAAAATGATAAAATATAAAAAAAAGTGTCATTTGCATTTTTTAAATAATAATTGTAATTTAAATAGCTAATGCATTTATTAAATATGATTGTTGTGAAATAAACTGATTTCAAATATTTATATAATGGCAAAAAATCTATATAATATGAATATAATATAAATTATAATAAAAAATCATCTGACTAATGCATAAAACAATAATTATGCAGCCCAATTAAAAAACAAAAGGCAAGAGATCAACTTTTCTCCTTTTTTTTCTGTGTAGTGATTTTTGCAGTGTTCAAATGTGACGCCGGCGTATTCGTGAAAGTGCGATGGTTCAGGGTTAGCAGGTCACATTCAACACAAACATCCTCTTCATGTGTGGCTCCGTTCCCAGATGCAAAAAAAAAGCAGCCTCATCTTCCATCAAAAGTGTTTCAAGTTCAAAAATTTAGAGAGCATTTACTCGCAAATGAGGCTGCAAATGGATCTAGCATATTAAAGCTAAATATTTGCATGCTTCACATATTTGTGGAGGAATCATAGGAGGGAAATGGAATGTTTGAATTTGTCACTGAAGCTAGATTATGTAAATAAATGCACCGAAAATGACTAAACAGAAGATTAAGAGAGTTTCTTTGAAATCATCCATTTGCGTATCGATGAGCATGATGTTGCAGAAAAACAAGATGCCTCACGACTTTACAAGTGGCAGGAGAGCACTGCGTGAAATATATATTCAGGTGTAACTTTTTCGTTTCTTGCTTGTGAGGGACAGGAATTGCTTATTGTGAATTTATTTGGACTGTAATGACCGTGTATGTTATCACAAGGGGATTTTATTGTTTGCCGTTGAAGAGATTGGTCTAATCCCTCACTCTGTCATTCCGCATTAAGCCGCTGAATGCTAATCCCGGTTATAAACGCAAAATATCTTCCAGGTTTCAGATTTATGACAACTGTTTTTTGCCGCTGTCAGCCCGGGGTCCCTGAACCCAGCTGTTGTTACCAGACAGCTATTTGTCCTGAGACAAGAACCATCAAATCAACACCACCGTTCAAGAGCAGGTCATACTGAGTAAAAAATGAAAGAAAATAATCAAATGAAATATTATTATTTTTATTGTTACGTTTCGTCATTAGCTGACACTTTAATTATTATTGTTGTTGTTTTTGTTGTTGTTGTTGTTGTTATTATAATTATTAATATTACCTTTAGTAATTTAGCAGACGCTATTCTTCTTGTTATTATTATTATATTTAGTCATTCAGCAGACACTTTATTTGTATTTTTAATTTTTTTTATTATTATGATTATTATTATGATTATTATTATTATTATTACATTTAGTCATTTAGCAAGACACTTTTTTATTATTTTTATTTGTTTTTATTCCATATAAAAATAAAAATGTTATATTAAATATTTCATTGAAACAACAATAATAATAATAATAATAATAATAATCAAATATATTTAATATAACATTTAAACATTAAAGTTTATTTGAGAAAATTCTCAAATTAATAATAATAAAAAAGTTAAAGTAATTGAAGGAACATTTTAAATGATAATACAAATTGATGGAAGAAATAACTCAAAATGATTCTGGATAAAATGATGACATTTAAAGACAATAACATTTGGATTTTCAAAATTGTTATTTTTTTACTGAGGAAAAATTTAATTAAAAATAAAAGGTGTGATTAATGAAGGATGTATAATATATATATAGTGTTTTTTATCAAATTCAAAAATCTATCAAATTAATAAAAAATTCTATCATTCTTTCAATTTTAAGTATATTACACTCAAAATATAACTCTTTTGCTGCTGGTTCAAACTGGTTGTTTTAAATGAGGTGAAACAAAACAATTCTTCAATTGTTTCAGTACAACTTAATTGTTTTATGTTCAGTTCACTTAAATTTGTAACAAATAATTTAAAGGTCACCTATGATGAAAATCATCTTTTGTAAGCTGTTTTGACAGAACTCTGTGTAGGTAGAGTGTGTCCACAGTCATATACGGTTAATTGAAACACAGTAAGTCTCTTTTTTTTTTTGACATTAAAATTGGATACAAATCCCTCATATTTTGAGGCCGTGTCCAACGTGACGCAGGAGTGCGATTTCCCCGCCCACGGAATTGATCGGCAGCCACGTATGAACGTGTCTCTATAGTAATGCATATAGTCATATCAACAAGACAGGACGTGCACAAAGCAACCAAGATTAAACAATCTCCTCAGCTCTCTGTGTTCAGCAGCATTCCCAGGAATGAGTTTTTCAAGTTTAAAACGTTTCCAAAACAGTGCATGTTTGTAATGAAGACAGTAAAATTGCTTCACCACAGCAGCAGTTCAGTACAATTATAAAAGAAGATGCTTCAATCCCTGTTCATGGACTTAAACCATGTTCATTTTGTTTATCAACATAACGGATAACACAGCAGTGTATATTAACGTGTGTCCAGTCACATTTGCTGTGCAAAAACAGTGCAAAGCTAAATGCGCTCAAACCACACCCATCATAGCAATAGTGAGCAATCTCTTTGGCTCTGACAAGGGAATGGTGGGCGGGGACAACCAGCTCATTTGCTTTAAAGGCACAGGAAACAAAAACAGCTACAAAGTCAAAACAGTTCAATTTTTCATTAAACACAAAGGTATACTAAATAATCAGATAGGTGTTTTGAGTTGAAACTTTACAGACACATTCTGGAGACACAAAGGCTTATCTTAAATCTTGAAAAAGGGTAAAATAGGTGCCCTTCAAGTTAACTTAAGTGACTTGGGATAAACCCAGAATTTTTTTTACAGTGTACTACGAAAGGAACTACTTATATTCCTTTTAGTTATTGTGGTTTAGTTTGTATCAGATAAATCCTTAAATGACATGATAAACCACCAAAACACACTCAGTTTTTGGCCATTTTGAAATAATCATTTCCTAAATAAGTTGAACCAAGCCAGTCAGCTGTTATTTGTCCATCAATACCACCGTTCAAAAGCATTCTAATTCGTAGGCTAAAATTCAAGCAAATTCGTCCCGTTTCCAGCTTTATTTCCCCTTTTAAGCCCTCTTTACTGAGCTTATTAAGAATTTAATTGCACCCTTGGTGGTTCCAAGGGGAAATGAGACCAGTGTCGACTGAGAAAAACACACAACCATAAACGTTTAAATACGTAATAAACACACAGCGAGAAGCTTTGATGCTGATGATTATAAAGGATGAAGAATATCAGGACGATGACAGGAAGCTGAGGTTAAAGGTCAAAGGTTGCTTTATGTACAGTATGGGTTTAGATAAACAGCAGCGGTTGTGTGCTCTGAATGTAATGTCATCGGTTTGCAGCCCGACCAATCAGACGCTGACCAGAGAGCAGCTGCAGTGGACATGTTTTACCAAAAGCTGCTTTAAAACAAGTGGCATTTCCTTTCTACGTGCAGGACAAAGCAAGCATTCATGAAGCGTAACTGGATTTAGATGACCAAATGTTCAGATGTCCGTCATGAGAGGGTCTTTGTCATCCTTATTTGCACAGACGTTCATAAGAGCCTTAATAATAGACGAATGTTGATGTAAAGTAGCTTAACTCATGACCGCTGGAATACTTATTTGACATTTTCAGATGGATTGACTCTGATTATCAGTATATTGAATTAAGCAGAGGAGACATCGGGACAGTTTTCTTAAAATATCACATGCATTGAAGATTACAGTGAAGCTGTTGAGTGTTTCTTGACTATTTTGTCTAGGAATAGTCAACACAGGCTCATTATGGATATGTACCCCTGTCTACATTTCTGGAGACCGCGAATTATGTACCCAATAGGTACATTTGGCTCCATTTTGTCTGTAAAATGAACCCTATGGAGCAGTATGACGACACCGCCGGCTTCTGTTCCTTTCCGTGCTACTGCTGACCACTTATTTACCTTGGTGTGAATGGCTTTTCTGGTGTTACCAGTTTGCCCAGTAGCTCGCCATGTATGCCGATTGACTTGGGATGTGGAGCGGAGTTGATCGCAACAACAGGGTTTGAGTCCGTTGAAGAACGGTTCCAGAAAACAGGTAAAACAAAAAAAATAAATAAACAACAGGCTGAAAACGTGGTGAAATTGTGTGGCTGTGACAGCTTTTATTTTTCTAGATTGCTTTTAAAAATACTATCGATTGGGTTTAGGGAAAGGGGTGGGTGGGTCAGTCAGTCAACAGCAAACTGGCCGTTTCGGACAAAAACATGCAAGCAGATGTACCTAAGGTTACGTATTTGGCTGTCCCCAGAAATATGGACCTGGGTACGTATCCGTAATGAGCCTGTGTTTGAAAAAGATTGTTGTGGGTGAAGTGCAGCGAAATATGATGT
Source organism: Danio albolineatus (assembly GCA_903798035.1). NCBI lineage: Eukaryota > Metazoa > Chordata > Actinopteri > Cypriniformes > Danionidae > Danio > Danio albolineatus. The sequence continues at coordinate 3,699,954 of CAIGQQ010034268.1, read as the reverse complement.
TCTACAGGATAAAATGTGAACCTGATATTTGATAACACTGATTTGAGAAGATAAAGTCAAGGGCTGCAGCTAGTAATTATTTTGATAATCTATTAGTTAAACTAAACAATTTTAATTTGACATTTTGTTAAGTTCAACTATAAAACAATCAATCAGGGTATTAAAAGTACATGAAAGTATACTTAAAAAAATGTAAAAGCCACATGTGGAGTTTAATGATCTTTAATTTTGATGTTTAAATTTCTTCAAGTTGTTCTGTTTTTGAACAGTTAGACTTCTCTAAAGATCCATTATTTATATATACAGTTGAAGTCAGAATTCAACTGTTTATTTAGCCCCCCTAAATTATGAGCCCGCCTGTTTATTTTTCTCCCTAATTTTATTTTTTGCACACATTTCTAGACATAATAGTTTTAATAACTCATTTCTAATGACTGAATTATTTTATCTTTGCCTTGATGACAGTAAATAATATTTTACTAGATATATTTCAAGACACTTCTATACAGCTTAAAGTGACATTATATTATAAATATATAAATATCAAAATTATAAATAATAAATAAACAACAAATATTTATTTTTTTAAAAAGAAGCAGAAATCAGAACAACTGGTAAACTTTCACTGCTCAGTGCACAAATGTAATGTTATTAGTATTCGCAGTCTGAACAATCTCAGGTTTTGTTCGTTTAGTGGCTAATTCATATGAATTCAGCTGTACGAAAATGTGTTTTTAAGAGGAGATGTAAAGAATGTAAATAAAAGGAGATATGAATAAATTTTAAAAGGAGATGTGGCTCCAAACCCCACCCCTAAACCTAACCGTCATTGAGGAATGAGCAAATCATACTAAAGTTTATGAATGTGATCATACAAATTCATACGAATTAGCCACCACATGAAAAGGTTATTATTTTTTACGAAGAACTGTTCATGAAATAGCAGAAATGTAATATAAAAATAACTACTGTTGTAACAAAAGAAAATGAATGATACCAATTTGAAAAATGCCATCATATAAATATTTAATGAAAATGTCTGAAGTGGGTGTTGATTTCTGCAATAGATTTGTCACTTTAGTTTGGTGGATAATAAGTTCATGTTTATGTATTTAAACTTCATCATTTCACTTCACCGTCTCTGAGTATATTTTTGTTGATTTTATTTTTCCCCTAAAACAGTAATTTAACTATATTCTATTTAGCTAATAGTTAGCTATTTTAATGTAACTGTTTTTAACTATAAACCATGAGTGTTTTTGTGTCATGGATGATTAAATGGTACACTAAAATGCTCATTGAATCATTCATTCAAATGCTAAAATCCCAACATTAGGTCAAATATGGACAAGCCCAACAGTCAGGCTCAAAAAGAGTACATTTATTTAAGAAACATTGGATTTGTCCATATTTGACCCAACACTGCAGTATTACAACTCAGCATTTTGTAAAGTGCAAAGTGTAAGACTAACGAATGTTCTGCTCTGCCTTTATTCTGAATTATTTCTCTCTGCGAAAACACAAGACAATATGTGTATCATCTCTAAAATGACGACTATTGAAAAATACACAGGGATATTTTTGTTGTTTATTGCTTGAGTTATAGAATCATTGTAGATGCATTTATTTTGACCCACAAGTCAAACTTTAGGCTGTTAAACAGAAAACAAGTTACTTTTATTGCAAAGTGATTAAAATACTTTACAATGTCAGCTCCTTTAAAAAAAAATGTCAAGAAAAGATCTGTTCTGTTCTGATCCCTGTTCTGATTTGCATTTACCTGAGCTTAAATGTTCATGTTTTTTTTATTTCAGACGAAAATATAAGAAGACGTCACAGAGGTAAGACATTGACTCTGGCTGGTGTGAATACAACGGATCTCAACAAAATGAGCGAATAAAATGGTTGCAAAAATTGTGCATAAACCATGTGTATTTTTTCTGCTTGAGATTGCTCGTAATCAGAAAGCAGGTGTGTGTGATTTTTTTTCAGGTCAGCAGATCCACATCTGTTGTGCACGAGTCTGATCACAGTTTTCACATGTAGTTTGTGCTAAAAAACAGAAAGCAAAGGCAGAACAGGATTTTGGCATTGTGTTTAATTGCCGGTTGTCAGGAAGAAATAAACAGCAGTTTTCTTTCATTAGCACAAGTGAATGGAGCGCAGTTGTGCATTAGCATAAGAGAACACAGGAAAATGTACAGTAAACTTTGATAAAGTATATATGCTATGTTACTGAATTACCATAGTATAAAGTACCATAGCTTTTTTTAGTGCTCCAGTAATGCAGTGATTATTGTCTTGTTACATATTGCAGTTGAGCGTGTCTGAGTACATATTTAATTGTTTTTAAATTATAATTAGGACTATAGTAATTATTTTTTGGATGATCAATGTTGTAGTAATGTGACTTTGAACGTGGCATGGTTGTTGGTGCTGGTTGGTCTGAGTATTTCAGAAACTGCTGATCTACTAGGATTTTCATGCACAACCATCTCTAGGGTTTACAGAGAATGGTCCGAAAAAGGGAAAATATCCAGTGAGTGGCAGTTCTGTGGGCTCAAATGCCTTGTTGATGCCAGAGGTCATAGGTTAGAGTAGAACGGCCAGACTGTTTCCAGCTGATAGAAAGGCAACAGTAACTCAAATAAGCACTCTACAACTGAGGTATGCAGAAGAGCATCTCTGAATGCACAACACATCCAACCTTGAGGCAGATGGGCTACAGCAGCAGAAGACCACATCGGGTGCCACTCCTCTCAGCTAAGAACATGAAAATTATGCTACAATTCGCACAGGCTCACCAAAATTGGACAATAGAAGATTGGAAAAACATTGCCTGGTCTGATGAGGCTTGATTCAGATGGTAGGGTCAGAATTTGACACCAACACCATAAAAACATGGATCCATCCTATTGAGCATTGTTTCAATGCTACAGCCTACCTGAGTATTTTTGATGCTGGTCTATCCCTTTATGACCACAGTGTACCCATCTTCTGAAAGCAACTTTAAGCAGGATAACGCCCCATGTCGCAAAGCACAAATCATCTCAGACTGGTTTCTTGAACATGACAATGAGTTCACTGTACTCAAACGGCCTCCACAGTCACCAGATCTCAATCCAATAGAGCACCTTTGGGGTGTGGTGAAATGGGTGATTCGCATCATGGATGTGCAGCCAATAAATCTGCAGCAACTGCATGATGCTATCATGTCAATATAGACCAAAATCTCTGAGGACCTTGATGAATCTATGCAACGAAGGATTTAGGTGGTTCTGAAGGCAAAATTCTTAATTTCCAAATATTTTTTAATACTGATTCAATTATTGATTATTAAAAATATTCTTAAACAGCAAATCAACACAATATGATGACCGTTCAGAAATCATAACAATATGCTGATTTGCTGTTTAAGAATATTTTTTATAGTCAACAATTGAATTATTATAATCAACAGAAAACACTTGTGCTGCTTTATACATTTGTTTAAAGCGTGATGTTTTATTTCTGTAATTCTTTGATAAAAATTGCAACCTTACCTTACAGTCAAGCCTGAAATTATTCATACCCCGAAAGGCTTTACTTTATATTAATATACTACATCATGCATTAAAGTACCATTATATTACTGTTTCATACCATTACTATACTATTTTTTGACCCTCTGATCTATAGGGGTGTGTGTGTCTGAAATATCAGCATGAGTGTGTGTTTATTGATGAATGTGTATGTGAGGGACACACTCAATAATGACACAAACGGAGCTGCAAACGTCCTCTGACGTCAAGCAGAGACTAAACAAAAAGGAGCTCGAGCCAGTCGGTAATGACGGTGATCTTGACAGTGTGTTCTCACACACTCAGACATAAACAGCCAGCAGCAAATGCCTGTCCTGCCCGTCTTACTTTGTAGTTCTTGTGTGTGTGCGTGTGTGTGTGTGCGTGTGCGTGCGCGTGTGTGTGCGCGTGTGTGTGTGTGCGCGCATGGAAATGTCTGAGTTTGTCAAGCTTTGATGGCTTGGCAGGGTAGTTCTGGAGATGTCAATGACTCTGTGTGTGTGCAGAGCTGCAGGGAAATATATATGTGTGTGTGTGTGTTTCTGTGATTGTGTGTTTGAATAGGTCTTGAGGGAGTTTGCTTTATGAGTCTATCAAGGTGAAAGGTCACCAGCCGTTCAGACATCAGATCATATATTTCACTGTACATCTGAGAATATGAAGTTTTTATCGCTCTTGTTTCACCAACCCAGTTAATACATGTCAGAATTGTATTTATATGACTTTATAATTATCAATAATTATCGTTTAGTGCCTAAATTACATTTTTTCCCTAAAAAAGCTGTTATTTATCATTTGAATGTAGTAATAATGGGCGTCACGGTGGCACAATCGCCTCACAGCAAGAAGATCGCTGGTTGGAGCCTCGGCTGGGTCAGTTGGCATTTCTGTGTGGAGTTTGCATGTTCTCCCTGTGTTCGTGTGGGTTTCCTTTGGGTGCTCCGGCACGTAAATGGTAACTGCATGTGACAAAAATAATAACAATACTTTTTAACAATACTTCTATTTTTTTTACACTGTTATACTCCGTTTCTTTTCAAGGAGTTAAGTTTTAATAAAGGCTCTTGAAATTAAAAAAAGAGATCCACCATTTCTCTTATTTTTATGCTATTTAGGAGCCATCTGCACACAGCTGCACTCTCACTCTCTCTCCCTCAAGTTCAGGTTGCTTTATTGGCATGACATTAAGTACAGTATTGCCAAAGCATGTTAGATATGTGTAAAATATGTAATATCAACTTCATCAAAATGAATAACATATACAGCAAATGAGAAATAAATTACAGGAAAAATGAATAAAAACAGACAATATCTCTAAAATGGATATTTATAAATGATTATATTCAAAAGTGTATAGTATATAAATAAGGCAAACGAGTTAATTGACCATTTCTAATGATGTACATATATTTTGCAGCCAGTTTAGATGTCATGTCATCAGTGTTTGTGTACAGTACAGTTTTGTTTATCGTTTAGGTCAAAGAATCTATTATTTATTTTTCTCTCATTTCTCTCTTATTTATCTCGCGGCTGTGCGTGCTCTGTCAGCTGTGAAGCCAAGCAGAAGGTAGTCTTTAATAAAAGAGTAATGCAAAAATGCAACAACTTTAGAAATCGAACCAAAAGTCGGCTCCCGGACATTTCCCGGACTCTTTGGGTCTCTGCAGAGCACATGTGACTGTCTGAGGAAGTTTTGTTGACAGTTCTCGCATACACAAGCAGTACAAAATGGGGCGAGAGAAGATTTTCTACCGGTTAATCGAACGATGATGTTAGGTTTAAAGAAAGTGTAAAAAAAATAATAATAAATTGTCATAAAATATACTTGTGTGACTGTTAATATATCTAGGTGGCCCGTAAACAAGTGAGGTCTATGTGTGGGAAGCACTGAATAATAATTATAATGAAGAAGAAGAAAAATAGCATTGATTTGTTAAATAAAATTATTATTTGTGTTTATTATTTTTATGGCGCTAACTGTGTATTTTTGCGAGGTAAATATTCCTAAATGACTTGCTTTGCTCGTCCCACAAATAATTCTTTCCTATATTAGTTGGAAATAGTTGGCCATAATATATTATACTGACAGTCTAAAGTCTGTCTTTGCTACGCTATTGTGTGCGCAGAAGACTGAGTGAGAACATTTGATAAGAATCAGCCTCAATCAGCATTGTCCTCAATTTTTTCTCATGTGGATAAACTGTATGCATGGGCAGGGGAAATAGTGACGTTTTCTCAGGCGAAATATGCCACTGGTGGTGCTGTTTGTGGCAGCTGTTTAATTTGATGTAATTATCACCGTCCCTCCATTCCTTCACAGGATGTATGTCTCCTGATGATCTCAGTGAAGTCACAGGAGATTCTTGCATGTTCAAATGTGTCTCTTTCACACTGCTGTGTAATAGCTTTCCCAGAAATGTATATTTGTCATAATTTATTCTTTCTCTTGTTATTTCTTTTCTGAAGAACATACAGTAAGGATGTCTTTGCTTATACTTCAAACATGGATGGTTATTCACACTGCTAAGATCAGTAGTTACCATAAAAGTTGTTATATGTCATGCAAATGCTCTTATATATTTTTTCCTGTTGTCAATTGTGTTTGGTATTATCTGCATGCATATCTTGCGTTTGTTGTCATCAGCATGCATATGTTGCATTTGTCACGTGCATGCCTGTTGCATTTGTTGTCATCTGCATGCATATGTGACATTTGTTGTCATCTGCAGGTATATGTTGCATTTGTTGTCATCTGCATGCATATGTTGCATTGGTTGTCATCAGCATGCATATGCTGCATTTGTTGTCATCTGCATGCAAATGTTGCATTTGTCAAATGCATGCATATGCTGCATTTGTTGTCATCTGCATGCATATGCTGCATTTGTTGTCATCTGCATGCATATGCTGCATTTGTTGTCATCTGCATGCATATTTTGCATTTGTTGTCATCTGCATGCATATGTTACATTTGTTGTCATCTGCA
>CAIGQQ010034268.1:3682493-3693398 GCA_903798035.1 Danio albolineatus | reverse complement strand
CATTTGTTGTCATCTGCATGCATATGTTACATTTGTTGTCATCTGCATGCATATGTTGCATTTGTTATCTGCATGGATATGTTGCATTTTTACTATCTGCATGCATGTGTTGCATTTTTTGTCATCTGCATGCACATGTTGCAGTTGTTGTCATTGGCATCCATATGTTGCATTTGTTATTATCCGCATGCATATGTTGCATTTGTTGTCCTCTGCATGCACATGTTGCTTTTGTTGTCATTGACATGCATATGTTGCATTGGTTGTCATTGACATGCATATGTTGCATTGGTTGTCATCAGCATATATATGTTGCATTTGTTATTATTTGCATGCATATGTTGCATTTATTATCTGCATACATATGTTACATTTTTATTATCTGCATGCATGCACATGTTGCAGTTGTTGTTATTGACATCCATATGTTGCATTTGTTGTCTTTTGACATGCATATGTTTCATTGGTTGTCATCAGCATGCATATTTTGCAGTTGTTATTATTTGCATGCATATGCTGCATTTGTTGTAATCTGCATGCATATGTTGCATTCATTGTCATCCTTAAGTATATGTTGAATTTGTTTTCATCAGCATGCATGTTACATTTGTTATTATCTGAATGCATACAGTATGTTGCATTTGTTGTCATTGGCATGCAAATGTTGCATTTGTTGGTATGTACATGCATATGTTGCATTGTTGTTCATATGTTGCATTTGTTATCATTTGCTTGCAGACATTGCATTTGATGTCATTTGCATGCATACTTTGCAGTTGTTGTTATGTGCATGCATATGTTGCATTGGTTGTCATGTGCATGCATATGATGCATTTGTTGTTACCCTCTTGCATATGTTGCATTTGTTGGCATTTGCATGCATATGTTGCATTTGTTGTCATCCTCGTGCATATTTTGCATTTGTTGTTACCCTCATGCATATGTTGCTTGTGTTGTCGTTTGCATGCATATGATGCATTTGTTGTCACACTCATGCATATGTTGCATTTGTTGTCATTTTCATGCATATGATGCATTTGTTGTCATCCTCATGCATATGTTGCTTTTGTTGTCACCCCCATGCATACGTTGCATTTGTTGTCATCCTCATGCATATGTTGCATTTGTTGTTACCCTCATGCATATACTGCATTTGTTGTCATTTGCATGCATATGTTGTATTTGTTGTCATACTCATGCATATGTTGCATTTGTTGTTACCCTCATGCATATGTTGCATTTGTTGTCATTTGCATGCATACAGTACAGTATGATACATTAGTTTTTACCCTCATGCACATGTTGCATTGGTTGTCATGTGCATGCATATGATGCATTTGTTGTTGCCCTCATGCATATGTTGTATTTGTTGTTATGTGCAAACATATGTTGAATTTGTTGTCATCAGCATGCATTTGTTGTCATCAGCATGCATACATCATATTTGTTTTCATCAGCATGCATATGTTGCATTTGTTGTTATGGGCATACATATATTGTCATATTATGCCATACATATGTTTTGCAAACATTCATGTGCAACTAAGAGGTCTTACTTCGCTTGTTATCCCCTGAGAATCTTGACACCACTGGTGTAAAATAAATAGTTGTCTGAGGTTACGGTTATGTGACATATTTCATAGAAGCCAATTTCTAGGTCAAATTCAAGTGGGTCACACTACAAAGGTTTCATTTTTGTAGCGTTGCCCAATCTGTCTGCTAAAACCTTATCAGTGGCCATGCATTGTGGTTTTGTTTACGTACAGCAATGTTTGGTGCCTCATGCAGCTTATAACTAAATGAGATCGTTGTGTGATTGCAGAAAGTATTGTATGAAAGCAATTGTAAGATTTTTAAAATGAACAGCTAGATATTCATTCAGAGCTGATGAAATTCCTCAGTCCAGCCTGCGTAAGTTGGCTAACCCGTGTCAGAATGATTTGGCTATTATTTACATTTTACACTGTTTCATGTTATTATATGCTTGAAAAATGCAGAGAGCGAGTCATTTCCTTACAAACATCTTAGTATTAGTCATTTTGCTTAAAAAGCTTTAGTCTGAGGTAGTACAAACCATAATTAGATTGATTTCAGAAAAAAAAATAGAAAATAATAATGTAATTATATATTCTTTCCAAATAGCTATTCAACAAATCTAGTGAAATTGTATTCCTATTGCAATATATATCACACAGTAAAAAAAATATTGTAATGTTACATTTTTCCAATGGACCCATTTCACAAGTTATGATGCGTGTAACGGTAAATCCATCTTAATTCCTTGAAAGTTTATAATATTTTGATATTTAGAAAAAGAAACGTGTGACATTTATTTGCATTTATGTGTGTATTATATTATCTTTGCATTAAATTACAAAAAAGGAATTACCTCTTATGCGAGGTGTTTCTAATGCAGCGTCTATGAGGCTGAGAGTAAATTTGACATTATTCTCTCCTCTGGCTGCCGTTATCAGTCTCACACTATTTTTTTCCTTTTTCCAAAAGGCTTAATAACACCATTGTGGAGTTTTTATTTTATTATTTCAGCAAATAGGATTGTAAAAAAAAAAGATTTGTTGTACTCTCCCATTCATTGCGCTGGAAATTTAACCAAGTATGACAACTTCTGCTTCTAAGAAACCTGGAAATGTGAAACTCTAAAGGCCTAATCTAAAATGCATTTACATAGATAATTCATCCATTAATTTTCTTTTTAACTTAGTCCCTTTATTAATCTGAGGTCGCCACAGCAGAATGAACTGCCAACTTATCCTGCAGATGTTTTAATACAGACAATTTAGCTTACCCAATTCACCTATACCACATGTCTTTGGAATTGAGTACGAGGAGAACATGCAGCTGACCCAGCTGACGCTCCAACCAGCGACCTTCTTGCTTTGTGCTACCCTCTGTGCCACAGTGATGCCCTACATAATACATTTCATTTACATTTGCATTTACATTTACATTACATTTAATTTGAAATTGAATATTTTACAGAATTACTTTTTTTAACTGTATTTTTTTATCAAAACAAATGCATACTTGTTGAATACTTGGTGAAGCTATGGTGAAAAAATTAAATACATGCATACATACATATATATACATACATACATACATACATAAATGCATGCATAGATACATACATAAATAGATAAACATAAAATTGTAAAAAAAATAATAATAATAATGTTCCTAATATAATTATATAATAATTCAAATTTTCATTTAAATTCATGTTCTAAAAAAAGACCTAATAAAATGATAATAATCTTCATAGACATAGGACAATAAACAAAACGAAGCAAAACAAAACAAAACAAAACAAAACAAAACAAAACAAAACAAAACAAAACAAAACAAAACAAAACAAAACAAAACAAAACAAAACAAAACAAAACAAAACAAAAACAAACCAAAACAAAAAAGACAAAAGATAATTATTTTTTAGTTTTTGTTTTGTAATTCAGTCTCACATTTAATTTATATTGCAGCATTGTGTATTTTATTTTGAAACTCCTCGCTTGTTTTGCCTATTTTGACTAGGATTAAAAATATTTATCTTGTCTACTGATGTTTATTATTCATATAGTTTATCTGGGCAAGCATATTGAATATCTGACTAATTTAATGCTCATTTTCGGTTTCTCAGAGCTTGTTTGTAGCGCCTCCAGCCTATTTGTCCACAGTTTGCATCTTGACCCAAGCCGATACCCGAGTCATTGTGTCCAGGGAGTGTATAACCGCCATCAATGTGGCCTTTTTTTTCTGATGATCTAATTAGGACTGGCTTCCCAGTCAGAGGCAGCACAGCCATTACAATCTCCTGCAGCCCGACAGCACTTCAATCTGTTTCTCACACATGGCGTAATGAACACTGGGGCATTCAAACCCACCCGAGCGCTGCGCAGATGGGGTTTGTTTACACAATATCACAAGCTTCTTTTTTATTTTATTTTTTTTGTGTGTGCAACATGGAGACTAGCTTTGATGTGGTTCGAACTCAGCAGCCCGTCCGAGTTTCACGTCGCTCCTATAGACTACGTGAAGCCGATTAGTGATGCCAAGTTGGAAAAAAACGGCGATAAATATTTAGAAAGCGCTGAGTCCTCTTTTGCATTGGAGCGTTCACTCTTTTTTACACAATCACATCTCAAAATGATTGAGTCAGAAGATCATGAGCTGAATACTTTTGTCTCGGAATGTCTCTGTTGACGGATTTGGGCTTCACGCCTTGTTGAAACCCCCACACCTGATAATTACTCCAGTCCAAAAAATGGACATATTTAACCAGTGATTACACTTTTTGTATTACTTTTAGTCTCCTGTTCATTTGTACATGATCAAATAGTTGATTGCTGCAGTTAACTGAATGGCCACTGATGTCGCTAAAAACATGGGTTTCCTGAACTCGACATTAGGGCTGCTCGATTATGGGAAAAATCATAGACATGATTATTTTGGTCAGAAATGTAATCACGATTATTTAAAATGATAATCATTATGTCCATTTCAATACATACACTACCTGACCATTGATCCCAGTAGCAAGAGCAACAGATAATAACTTGACTTCCAGTTGATCATTTGGAAAAGTGGCTTAAGGTCGATGTTTTTTTCGATGAATCATCTGTTGAACTGCATCCCAATTATCGCAAATACTGCAGAAGACCTACTGGAACCCACATGGACCCAAGATTCTCACAGAAATCATTCAAGTTTGGTGAAGGAAAAATCAAGGTTTGGGTTTACATTCAGTATGGGGACGTGCGAGAGATCTGCAGAGTGGATGGTAACAACAACAGCCTGAGGTATCAAGACATTTGTGCTGCCCATTACATTACAAACCACAGGAGAGGGCAAATTCTTCAGCAGGATTGTGTATACTTCAGCCTCTATATCAAAGTTCCTCAAAGTAAAGAAGGTCAAGGTGCTCCAGTATTGGCCAGCCCAGTCACCAGAGATGAACATTATTGAGCATGTCTGGTGTAAGATGAAGGAGGAGGCATTGAAGATGAATCCAAAGGATCTTGATGAACTCTGGGAGTCCTGCAAGAACGCTTTCTTTGCCATTCCAGATGACTTTATTAATAAGTTATTTGAGTCATTGCAGAGATGTACTGTATGGATGCAGTCCTCCAAGCTCATGGGAGTCTTACACAATATTAATTATTTTTCCAGTGCACCATGACTTTATATTCTATACATTATTTCTGTTAAGTGACAAGACTTTTGTCTTAGCAAAATCAGACCTTACTGTCCTAATGAAATAATAAAAAATCAAGGCATGACCATATTTTATTTTGGTAAAATAAGCGTAATCTAGAGGACTTTGCCTTTCATATAAGCCACTTCTGATACCTAATGATCAACTAGAAGTCAAGTGATTATTTGTTGTTCCTAAAACTTGCATAGACGACCAGACTTTTGTCAGGTAGTTCTCACATTTCAAAGATCATTACATTTTATAAACCTTGATACAGAAGCAGAATGAGACAAACTAACAAAAAGGTCCCGCAATTATGTAAAAGAAATAGATGCAATAAAATAAATATATACTAATGAAATGAACTCTGCTTTAAGCATTTTCACTCTAGGAATTAAACTTGATTTGTTTCTTATTAAAGCTACAAAAGTATAGAGCAGTGAGTGATTTTGCCCATGTCTTTTTCATTTGATCAATAATGATGAAATCATGCGTCAGCTGGAATAGTGTACTGCTGCTTTAATAGTTGCAAAGTTCTGTTTATGTTTTTACTTTCACATTCACATGCCGTTTCATTCTCAACTCTTTATGTTCAGTTATTTCTTCATAACAGTCGGAGGTTAATGTAAGTGATCACTAAGCCCCAAGTTTTGACAATTTTTTGCATGTATTTGAGCATTTAGGTCCTCACCTTAAGATGACTAGGCCTACGTGTGTGTGTTTTGCTCGTCTGAGGCTGAGCGTGCACACATAGCATGCATTGTTTTTCATGCTTTTAGGGTGCTTCCAGCACTTTTGATCCACTCCCGGGTGCATTTGACGTCAGAGTCCGGTACAGCGTCCGCTAGTGTGAACGTGTCTTCTGAACCCAGGTGTGCACCCACAAACTGTACTTGAGTCCACCTGAAAGAGGTGGTCTGGGATATTGTTCCCATGAACTCTGATAAACTCTGAATGCAACCTTGGCGACAAGCAGGACTGAGCCAGGGCAAAAACAGTAATAATGATCGACGCAAGTGGCTCTCTGTATGTTACCAAAAACAAAACATTCAGTAAAAGCAGAATGACCGTGACATGCGTACGTGTTTCCTTTTTGGATGTCATGTTCATCACCTTGAAACATCTGTGCACACAACAGCAGCTTGATGATGAAAGCGTATCGGGGTTCAGTAGGAAAAAATACGGTATGAACACGAACCAGCCGAGAAGGTGGCAAGGGGGGGACAATCGAACTTAGGGTTTGTACCTGGCAGTTGAAAAAGCACCCTTTGTAAAAGCACCCTTTAAAACATGAACGAATCGAATACATGTCAATAAATGAAGCTTGTCCCATGCTTCATGTCATGTTACATGATTTCAATGTAAGAATGAGCTTTGAGAGGAATGAATACAGACTGCCGGAAAGGGGAAAGGACACATAATAATTGTTTTATCTCATTTAATGTTTTTTTTCATAATCGATCGAGGCCCAAATCGAAATTGATATTCGATTAATTGCACAGCCCTACTCGACATGTAGCCTATTTAAAACAAACATTTCTCCAAACTGATAATAAACCGCAAACTCTGGATGATTGAAGCAATTTAAGCTCTTTATTTTTCACAAAAACGACTGCGTCAGTCAGCGATCCAGCAGTCGTGAGCTGAATACTTGAGCTTGTGTCTCGTCATGCCTCCGTTGACGGATTTGGTCTTGTTAATTGATCGCTTCACAGCCATCCAATCGAAACCCCCACAACTGATAATTAACAAGATAATTACTCCAGTCAAAAAAGTGACATATTTAACAAGCGATTTCACCTTACAACACCAATGCCCTCCCTTGGGAGCCGCCGTCACTGGATGTGTCTTGTCAATTGAATACAAAACAGGGAAGGCAGATTGAACGCCTTTTGTTATTTGCCGTTTATCTTCACTCGATTTCCCTGCGTAGACCTCGAGTGGGCCTTTCTGATCATATTATTCCACGCTCCTGAAGAGTCCTGCACCCACAGGGGGTTTTGCAGGGATTAAATGTGCAGTTATGTTGAAGAGCGCAGTGCTGATTGTCAGCACGCTCGGCTCTGATTTGTCCTTCAATTTGCTGGCAGTGAGATGGAGAGCAGAAATGAGTCTGGGTTTATCTCCCAGAGCAGGGAGCAATCCCTTCCGGGCCCACGACAAGCCCCTCATTCCCTGCTGCTCTCATGCAAAAAATAAAAAATAAAATAAAATAGGATACAGGTGCTGACTGGCATTCATTTGGGATCATTTCCATTCACATCACAGCTTATCGTTCCGGCAACTATCAAAATGGGTTGCTGGGAGTTTTCAAACTGCCTGGAGAGTTTCAGACTGCCCTCGAGATTATATATGAGAATTGGGGAAAATAATGGCTGGGAAGGATTTCTCATAAGGATGAATAGGTTGAAGTAATGTTGGTAATGCTTTACAATAATGCTCCATTAGTTGATGTTGGCAAGTCGATATATGAACATGAGCAAACTATAGACAATGCATTTATTGTAGTGTTTATTTACATTTGGTAATGTTAGTTAATGAGAATAAAATTTGTGGATCAATATGTGCGTGTTGGTGGCACGGTGGCTCAGTGGTTTGCACTATCGCCTCACAGCAGGGTCAGTTAGCATTTCTGTGTGGCGTTTGCATGTTTACCCCATGTTTGTGTGGGTTTAATAATAACTTCTTACATTTATATAGCACTTTTTTAGACACTCAAAGCGCTTTACACAATGGGGAGGTGGAATCTCCTCATCCATCACCTGTGTGCAGCATCCACCTGGATGACGTGACGGCAGCCATATTGTGCCAGACCGCACATCACACACCAGCTGATTGGTGGAGAGGAGACGGAGTGATGAAGCCAATTATAATATATGGATGTTAGGAGGCCAATGGGCAGATTTGGCCAGGATGACGGGGTTAAACCCCTACTCTTTTTTGAAGAACATCCTGGGATCCTGGGACCACACAGAGTCAGGCCCTCGGTTTTAACATCTCATCTGAAAGACGGCACTCACTGAGCAGTATAGAGTCCCCTTCACTATACTGGGGCATTAGGACCCGCACAGACCACAGGTTGTTTGCCTTACTAACACCACTTCTGGCAGCAACCTAGTTTTCCCATGTGGTCTCCCATCCAGGTACTGACCGGGCACAGCTTCAGTGGGCGACCATGTGAGAACTGCAGAGACCTAGCTGCCGGCTAGCTCATTTCCTCATTTCCTCCAGGTGCTCCGGTTTCCCCCACAGTTGAAAAGCCATGCTCTATGGAACTCCCTGCCTTTGCACATTCACCAGATGGACTCTATTTCCAATTTTAAATCTCAGATAAAAACGTTTTGGTTTAGGATAGCTTTTAATAATTTGCTGGTTTAATTCTATGTTGACTGTTATTTTTACTGCTTGTATTTTTATGATGTGCTTGTGATCTACTGTAAGGTGTCCTTGAGTGTCTTGAAAGATGCCTTTAAATAAAAGGTATTATTATTATTATTGTTATTATTATTATTATTATTATTATTATTATTATTATTATTATAGGTGAATTGATTAAACAAAATTGGCCATGGGCGTTTGGGTGTTTCTCAATACTGGGTTGCAGCAGTAAGGGGATCCGCTGCGTAAAACATATGGTGGAATAGTTGGCGGTTCATTCTGCTGTGGTGACCTCTGATCAATAAGGGACTAAACCAAAAAAAAACGAATGAATGAAATCAATATGTCATAAAAAACACTTTATTTTGATGGTCCGTTTGTTGAATTTAAGTTACATTGTAACTAATTCTCATTAGATTGTAAGTAGACTGTTATGTCGGGGTTCGGGTTGGGGTTGGTGTAAGTTGACATGTACTTGCAAAGTTTCTTATAGTCAAGTAAATGTCTGTTGAATGTCTGTATCAACAGATATTAAGCAGACAGTCTACTAATACTCAAATGGACCATCAAAATAAAGTGTTACCAAAAACACTTTGTCTTTATTTTCCATGCAACTTAGGTGTTTTTTTTTTATTTTTGCTTTACGAAGTTCCAAATGTGAATGGCTGCAAATGTGACATTAAGCCCAACATGATTTAATAATGTCCATCTTCTTGTTTCCTCCCCCTCGAGCTTCAGCTTCTGCTTGGGCTGGTTTGTATGACTTGCAGAAAAATAGCTAGGTCGTAGAACTGTGATGGAAAGTCGTGACCTTGGGACTTCGGCTGCGCTTATCAAAAGGATTTATAGATGTGTTCGCAGTAATAGCATGAAGAAAATCAGCAGTTTGCACCTCAGGCAACCCAGAAGCCTCCTTGCAACATTTGTACACTCTTTTAATCCACCGCTCCTGGTTGTTGATTTTGCACGAGGCTAGTTGAGATGACCTCTGACCTCACTGTTCATTCCCATGCAGATACCTGTAGGGTATACTGATTAAACGCCTGTGAATCCAACTGCAAAAACACTGTTTAAGGGATAACCAGTGTTTTGTACTGGAGCAGGCTGATCTGGCTGCGACCCAGCTCCTCGGCAGCATAAAATCAGCACAGCTGTGATGACTTTGGCCACAGATGACCCATCGTTCACGAAAGGGTTTCTCGAGGGCTTGGGTCGTGGGAGCAGAATGAGGCTGATGGTCTGTATCATTTTTTGCAATCAGTTTTAATCATCTTCGCATTCTCAGCAGGATTGCATTAATTGCTAATTTAGTTCGGTTTGCCAGTACTGGGTAGTGGCTGGAAGGGCTGTGTAAAACATATGCTGGAATAGTTGGCGGTTCCTTCCACTGTGGTGACCCCTGATAAATAAGGAATTAAGACAAAAGAAAATGAATGCATAAATGAATAAATGAGTCTCCAAGCTAGGGTTACATGATACTGGGGCAATATGCCATATGCAATATTGTTGTTGAGTGTTGCAATATTGGTATTTCTTACAATATAACTAATTTACTTAACATTATTTTATCAGCAATTGAAAAAAATATGTTGTTTATTTACCGGTCATACTAAAATAAACAGGTAATATATTTCTAAACTAATTAAATCTTAAAAAACAAGACAAGGTACAAACATTTAGTATTTAAAGCACCACAAATGACTGAAAACCTCGATTCTTATTGACTGTTGTTGTTTTTCTCTCTTGTCTCCTGGCGTTTAGTATATATTTTCAGCTCTAGGTTCAGCTAAACGCACCTAGTGGATAGGTGGGGATAAAGGTAGTAAAGGCTTCATCTGATTGGTCAGATTTAGATAAACCACCTATGCATGCAGCACACAAATGCTTGCAACATACAGTTGAAGTTGAAATTATTATCCTCCTGTGAATTTGTTTTGCTTTTTCAAATATTTCCCAAATTATATTAAACAGAGCAATGATTTTTTTTACAGTAATTTGCTATATTATATTTTTTACTTCTGAATAAATGCTTGTTGGTTTTATTTAGGTTAGAATGAAAGCAGTTTTTATTTTTTTAAACCCATTTTAAGGTCAATATTATCAGCCCCCTTAAGCAATATTTTTTTATGATTATCTACAGAACAAACCATCTTTATACAATGACTTGCCTAATTACTCTAACTTACCTAAGCCTTTTAATGTCACTTTAAGCTGAGTACTAGTATCTTGAAAAAATATTTAGTAAAGTGTCATCGTTATCAGTTATTAGAAATTAGTTATTAAAACCTACGTTAAACTGAAATTTGGGAAATATATAT
>CAIGQQ010034268.1:3640918-3682093 GCA_903798035.1 Danio albolineatus | reverse complement strand
AATAACTCTGACTTGGATATGGATATCACATATACTATCCTGATAATAATAATTTTTCAATGTATTGTGCAGCCATCCGCCAAACAGAAGTGCAAATACAATGAAAGCTGATATCCTCTGGGACTCATCAAACTCTGTTCAGGATGAATTGAGCTGTTCAGAAGCATTTTACTTGAGTTTTGTGAAAGCCTTGAGAGCATCCGTCTATCTGTCACAGTGAAGAACGGCATCTTTATTATCTGTCTCTGGCAGAGACCTTTAGTTGGAAATGCCACTCAGTTATGAGGAGATCTGAGGTGTTTAACTCTGATGCTAGGACAGCTTTGCGCTAAAGCTGATATCCTCTGTGCTAGTTGTTGAGCAGCAAAACACAGAGGATTAGTAAGGCTTTGAGAATGCTGGTATGGAGTGTATTTTTATGATTTCTATCTTATCTTTCAGCATAAAATATGCACGATTCTGTAGCTGCTGTATGCATATAGTGAGAGGAAGTGCAGTAAACTAAACTGTCTGTGCTACAAAGGATTATTTATATTTAAATGTCCTGTGAAGTGTTGTAAAATGTTTTTTTTTATTCGATGTTTGACATAATCCCAACCAAAACATAAAGAAAGGCCAGAATATAACCCCCCATCTGTTATTAACGTCTACACCTTCCCCAACCCTCAACCCAAACATTACAGTTATTAACGTCTACACCTACTCCAACCCTTAACCCAACCATCAGTTATTAACGTCTACACCTTCCGCAACCCTCAACCCAACCATCACAGTTATTAATGTCTACATCTACCCCAACCCTTAACCCAACCATCAGTTATTAACGTCTACACCTTCCCCAACCCTAAACCCAACCATCTCAGTTATTAATGTCTACATCTTCCTCAACCCTTAACCCAACCATCAGTTATTAACATCTACACCTTCCCCAACCCTAAACCCAACCATCACAGTTATTAACGTCTACACCTTTCCCAACCCTAAACCCAACCATCAAAGTTATTAACGTCTACACCTTCCCCAACCATAAACCCAACCATCAGTTATTGACTTACAGCCGCGAGTTGCAGAGGCTTTCATACTTGACACGCTCGCCATTGTACTGTTATTTGCAACCACAGGGAGGCGTCACCAAGTAACTGTGTGTATATATATACAATATATATATTTGGTGAAAATGTTCTCTGGTAAGTATTTTCACCATTTAACCAACAACATCTCGTGACATCTTGCATGGTTCAATGGGATCTCGATAATTGCAAGTTATACTCCTTCATGTTATGCCCCTGTCTTGCAGTCCGCAGACAGATACAATTGGTTTTATCAAGAGTTCATCAAACATGAAGTGCCTTGGAGTGTATGGGGCATGTCAGACAGTAGAGAGCATTTGATTGGTTAAGATTTGTTGAGAAACTGAAGTGACGTCAAAAAGCACGTTGACCCATTTTGGCGAAACTACAAACTACAAGCCTTACATGTATATATCAGTTATATATCTTCTATACGCAGAATTTGTTGTTGTTTTGGAGCACCAGAACTTATAGATATCCTAAAAACTAACAATACTGATACTAATAACTAAAAAAAAACTATTTTAATGTTATGGTACCTTTAAAACAATACATTCATATAGTAAGAAATGGACCAATTCTGTTGTTTATTAGTTCTTGTAAAGTACATATTCTGCATGATCTTATTATTCTACATTTCTAAATCCTACCTAATATCTAAACTTAAACTACTAGCTTAATAACTGTTAAAATTATAATTAGCTTAAATATTAAAAATAGTAGTTTATTGAGGTAATAGTCTTTGTTAACAGCGTGAATTGTACCTTAAAATGTGTGACCGAAATACCAAATAAATGATTTCCAAAATCAAGCTGCATAACAAGTTGTTTCGTACTGCAGTGTACCAGAAGCCAGACATATCTAAAATGTGCAATGTGCCTTAGATAAGCAGTGTTTGTAGTGGTGGTCTATGAAAGAATGTAAGGGACATGCATGTTATACCTCAAATTATACTTTATTTATTAGTTAAACATTGTTTTTAAAAATGTGATTTAGTTTTAAAAGTTGTTTCTCAAGTAAATTGTTCAAATTCCTGAAGGATTTTGCGTATTTTAATTGAGAAATTGGTTCATTTTGTGTGTTGCAATCTTAGGGACTCTGTTTGCATAAAAGTGTAAAAACCTAATTAAAAATATTAACTTGTAACCACATTTCCTTCAGGGAAGTGATGTCAATAATCAGGCGATAAAGGGGGATATTTATCCAGAATCCAGATGCTTTGAAACTATTAAATCTCTAGTGAAATGTCATGTTGTGTGGTATTAGCAAACAAACCCAGCCATTGCCAGTTTTCATGTCATTTTATTTGTGTGTGTGTTAGTGTGTATGTGTGTGTGTGTGTGTATGTGTGTGTGTGTGTGTGTGCGATCTTTCTGACTAAGTAGGCTGTAGTTGCTAGTGAAGGTTAGCAGAATTATCCTGTACCTGTTTTCGTGGTTTATCATCACTTTATCAGGCTCTCCGCTTCGCCTTGGGAGCCTGCTGTATTATATTGCCAAAGTCTGTTAGGATGAATTCTCTTGTGGCTGCCGCTTTGTCTTAACTTCATCTTAGGGAAACAGAAGGGATGGGAGGGTTTATAGTTTTACTGCAACTCATTTCAGCATAATTTAAACCATTCAGTGTGTTCTGCCAGCCTTGGAAATCTTTTAGACCATCATTGCCAGGTTTGACTCTGCTTTGGTTCTCGGAAATCAGGCTATATGACTGTTTTGAATCAAATCTGGGTGCGAGACATACAGTAGGATGATGAAGAATTAGACGGCCATCAGTTCTGTTATTAAGATGCTATCGGTGAGACAGAGCAGAAACTCAGAGCAGAAACTCGTTTTAATATTCATAGTTCTACGGCAGAGCTCTGATGGCCTCGGTGTGAAATAAAATAAGATGTCTGGCTACATGTGAATAGCTAGGAAAGTGACGTACTGTGAAACTGAGTTTACAGCATGGAAAATGTGTAATCTGTGACATAATGACCTATCAAAATGATAATTGCAGAAATACAAAGCTTTTGACCTTAACCTTTTTCCTGTTTCTATTCCAGGGAAGGAATTAAGCATAAATCCAAGCTTCTAATTAAGACTTCAATAAGCCCCACCCTAAAATGTACTTCCAATCATATCTCAGGAACTGTTGTAACATCATCAGACCATCTATTACTTGTCTGTGTCTTATAGTCTATGTAACTCAATATTTGTTTAGTCTGTGTGAAATCAAAATATGCTACTATCAATATCTTATTGTTTAGGTGAACAATTAATTTGTGAAAGCTAATCCACTAAAAAATGAAAGATTTGTTTTGGTAATCTATCAAAGTAGGACCTCTTGCTTCTGTTTGGAGTGGTGATTCTTCTCTGTAGGCATTGGTTTGACGCTTCAGCCAAAGTATTCTTAGCCACGCCCCCTTACCATTATTTTTCTACAAGGATATGCTGTGCAAAAAAAAAAATACTGAAATAGAAGCCTCATCAACTTCCAGTTTATGCCTACTTTAAATTTATTTTATTCTAAATTCGCACCGGAGTTACGATTTCTTCCTCTATTGTTACGTACATCAAATAAAATTTAGATCGGTGCACAATTTTCTCTTTTTAGAACAAATTGGATGTTGGAAGTTGGTGTTGCTAATAAAATAAAAAAAAGGTTGACGAAAGGATGAGGCAGAGCAGAAATTAATTTGAATAAATTTGTTCCAATTAGCCATTTTTTTAAAGGGGTGGTCCACTACGATATCATATTTTAAACTTAAGCTGATGTGTAATGTAGCTGTGTGAACATAAACAACATTTCTGAATGTGAGATGCTCTAAGTTCAATGCAAAGGGAGACTTTTACAGAGTTAGCTTAGCAAAGCCTACAGCGAATGAAGTTTGGGGACTACAAAAAAATACTTCTTGGTTAATGATGTCATAAACCCTTCAGGTTACGCGCATACACCCGCGCAGCGAAGGTGTCACGACACCAGACAGGAAGGATCCAAATGCAAGTATTTTAATAAAGGAAAAGTAACAAAGGATACGACTCAGATATGAGCGAACAAAAAAAAAGGAGAGTCACTGGCCCAAAAGGGAACATAACCCGACGAACATACTGCGACGACACCTAAGAGACAACAGACAGGAACAAGGACAAACAACGGACTGATAGTCGATAGCAACCACATGCTGAAATATATACCCAGCCTAATACGAATCAGCTGGAGGATAATTAAGTCAGCTGATCGGAAAGCACGCTGTCAACACAAAAGGTAAACAAACACACACCCTCGCACACGACAACACACAAGGCATGACACAAAACATACAGAAAGAACACACAAACCCCCCATAAACCGTGACAGAAGGGGCATGGCCAGATGTGCTGTAATGTTATAGCAGGACGCTATGGACGTGACATGGAGCTTATCTGCGAATCTCAGCACATTATGTTAGGTGACCAATCAGAGCCTCTTGAGGGCGGGCCTTTCAGAGGAACTAGGAAATATGACAGTTGTTTTCATGTTAGCTGAGTAGCTGTATATAATTAAAGTGAACAATAATGTGATTTTTCACAAATGAAACATGAGTTCACATTGCTTTGCACCCCATAAACACAATCAAGCTTTTAAAATGCACTCTGGATCACCCCTTTAAAGTAAAAGTCGTGACGTGGCCAAGTGTGATGACCCAAAACTGATTCCAAAATTGTGCTCTGCATTTAAACCATCCAAGTGCACGAACTCAGCAGTGAACACACACCGGGAGCAGTGAGAAATTAGACCCCCCTTATGGCAAAGGATTAATGGCCCCGCCCTAAAGGCATTCCATGTGACCAGAAGTGAAAAAAAAAGTCATTTTGAGGAAGGAGAGAAGGTTGCACTATTTGTTTAAAGTTTCTGATGGCAAATCCATTTTTACAAAATAATGAAGTGCACAGGTACATTCTTTGTAACAAGCATTACTGTATTCTTAAATATGTGAAGTGAACATTTTGATTTCATTGCAGCTTCAAGCCCCGCATTAAAATGTTACTGACCGGTCCTACCAAAGCATCTGTTGCCATCATATTATTGAAATATAGGCTATTTTTTTCCTTCTGCAAATAAGTGTAAGTCATTTTGTTTGATTGTTATAAACATTACAGACATGTTAGGGGAAAATTCTGTTGTTGTAGCCTTTACGAAAGCCTGTTGTACTGTTATTGACCAATTCATTCCTATTGTCAGAGCGACTTATACATTTTTTTAATATATGGAAATTCATTGTGTTTAATTGTTGCAAATGTTGTAGAAATTTTAGGAATTCTGCCCATTTACACTGTATTTTAGCTTTTGCTAAGTGTCACCTGTACTGATGAACTTGTATGGTACGCCATATGTTGATCCTGGAACAACATTCCAATCAGCCAATCAGAATTAAGGGATATGTTTACCGTTACTGTTAAGTTTAGACTAACGGTTAGGTATATATTTACCTCTACATGAGCGTTATCCAACTATTATTCTCCTCTGATTTTGGGAACAATTTACAGTTATGGTTGGGTTTAGGCAGTAGGTATAGATTACATTTTCGAACACCGATTATGGTTCAGGATCAGCATAGATGTTAATCCAGGATCGCATCGATAATCCAGGCAAAATCATGACGTGCTCTATGGGTAGCAACTGGTGCTAATCCTATATTAGCACCTGTTGCTATCCTTCATTTTATCAGACCTGTTTTTGAGTTCATCAAAAATCACGTGTTTAAATTTTGTTAACACTGTAAAAGCAAGGGACATCTTTCTACATGTCATCCTTTTGGGACTCTGTTTGAAGCTGAGTCTTATAGTACGTTTGCAAAAGGGGAAGAGCTTCATAAAAGGTCAGCCGGGCACTTCTGGAATTGCATTACGCATTATGTCGTATCCTGTCATATAAATCAATCAGACCACACTGGGCATTGACTGTGTCCCCAGTAAGCAGTTCTGGAGGTCTGGACCTTTCCTGAGAGACTCCAGATGGACCTGCCAAACGCCCTGTCAACACTGTGGCTTTCAACCTCTTGTTGCCATATCGTACCAGAGCCTCTGAGACAATTAGTGACCTGGACAGAACAGACCGTCAAGCGTTTCTGTCTGGCCAGCTGTTCTGCAGACAACAGCGGCTGTATTTAGAGTTTCCCCATCCTGGCCAATTCCACAGCAGCTTCTCTGGTCTTAATTAGTGATGACGGGCAGTAAATGGTGTGTTGTTATGGCCATTAAACTTTTCACCCACTGTTAGCATCATTGGCCACGCCGTCCATGAGCCACTGCTGCTTCTGTCTTCACAGTTAAAGAGAAACAGGGTTTCTTCTTCCAGACCAGGCAGATTCTCTATATCTTCTGCCAAGAGCTTAACGCAGTCCAGGACTTGTACATGCAGTTCATGATCTGACTGCAAACATGTGGCCAAAGTCCCTTTAAGGCAAGTCAAATCTCTTGGCAGCAAATGTGGCAGTAGCTACAGGTCTATGTGAATGAGTAAAGATTAAAATGAAAGGTAATTTATGTACATTTTTGACTTATTTGAACCACTAAATAGTCCGTATTGTGGGTTTTTTCAAACACTGTAGAAAGAAAAAGAGTAACACAGACACTATAGCTGATCCTGTTTGAATCATGTGTCGAAGATGCTGTGCTCTGAAGTGTGAGGGAAAGTTAGTGTTACTTTCTCTACCCAAACATGAGGCTGTGAAGAGTCAGTGGTTGAAATTTTGTTTTTGCAAAAATGCCTCAGCATTATAACCCCAGCCTTGTGCTGTGTTGCATCATTTTTCTGACAAGTGCTTCAGCAATCTACACGCTTACAACAGGGGATCTTTTGCCGTTTCTTAAAGGAGGGATCAGAAAAGACTATTGATGTATGGGACTTTGTCAGAGCTTGACAGGAACTTTACATTACATAGTTCATGGACCAGTTTCTTCCTCCATATCACAAGTGTAAGTAAGATTAACATATTAATTAGCATTAAAATGGTTGCCTCTTTGTTTTCTCTAACTTGCAAATTATGTATTTAATTGTGTTTTTTTTTTACTTGTAACCGCTCCACGTGGCGATTAAGTGTCTGGTTAAGTCTTTATATTCTCATATCGCATCTAAAACTAAGTTGAAAACACGGCACTTTGTTTACGGATTTAAATGCGGTTGTGAGCTCGCGATCCACAGTCATTTGTCATTGCTATGGCCACCGTCAGCTGTTCCTACATAATAGTTTTAAAATAGTTCAGCTTTTTGCCACTGTGTGTAGTAATACTGAATGTGTGTCATGGTTAAGAATCAAGCAATATGCTGGTGTAACTGCATTACTTTAATGCACTCCTGCATTGGGCTCACACATACACTTTGCACTCGGACTACTTCAAAAATGTTGATAAGCCGTGGTGGGCATTTTTCTCTGTCTCACACTGAACGCAGTCGACCAATCACACTGGGTCATCGGACCAATCAGCGCAGATTAGCATCGCGCTAAGGAGGGGTTTGGGAACAAATTAATTGCTGAACTAATTATATGGGAGTCGTTGGGATAATTAGGTAAAAATAAATGCGTATTAAAAGACAATGAAAGTGTTTTGTGACCTTGCATGCATATCAGACTGCTGTTGGAGATCCCAGAACCAAAATATGACCATTTTAATGCATAATAGGGGATCTTAAACATGCGGTTTAAATCAAAATGATTAACCCTCCTGTGAATTTATTTTTCATTTTCAAATATTTCCCAAATGATGGTTAACAGTGCAAGAAATTTTTCACAGTATTTCCAGTATTTTTTCTTCTGGAGAAAGGCTTCTTTGTTTTATTTCGACAAGAATAAAAGAAGTTTTAGATATGTAATTAATAAAAAAGTATCAATAATAATAACTTAGGGTAGGGATGCTCTGATCAGGACTTTTGGAGACAGAGTACCGATTCCTCATCATGGTGAGACAATACAGAGTACAGATTCTGATGCTTTAAGCTTTATATAACTTCAAAATTGTGTAAAACACATTTCCCCTCCAAATATGATCCCTTCTTTCCTAAAAGAATAAATGAAAGATGTTACATATAATCCTTTAAACATGTCTTGTATAACCAGTTAGTGTGGACATGTCACCGTCAAAAGCAGCTTTACAGAAAACAACAGATAAAACAGAAAAATGACTAACAATGCATTTCGGAAACGTTGCAAATGATGGAAGAATAATGAAGCAAAAATGTTTGCAGTGCCTATTTGATGCATAAGAAGTTAAAATGCATCTTCCTCTGCTTGTAAACGAACACTTGCAATCGGTTTATGTGATTGGCCAGATTAGTGAGTACTGATCTCTGGCCAATTGATCAGAGGGTCTCTAATTTAGGGGGAAAGTAATTCTGACCTCAACTGTATGTTTGCAGATATTTAATTAACCTGCTAAGTGAACATATTGTTTATCTCAAAAACAATGATAAAGTCATTTATTTTTCTTTGAAATTGTGCATTTTGCGTCTTTGTTTTGGTCTCTATAATCAGCACTGCCAGTTTACCCAATTATATTTCAGCAGCCGGGTTGCCTTAGAGGAAAACCGCTATTTGATTACAGTTTTGGAGGCTTCGTCAATGTGTTTGTGTTTGGCTGAAAATGCGATCTCCGGGAGACAGTTTCAGCCTCTGAAATAAGACATAGATTTATCATTATACAGATCCAAGAGATGGCTTTTAATTAGCAAATAATACAAATATTGCATACATGGGAATGCGATTTGCATGCTGGGGAGTCAGGGAGTCAGTACAACACCAGAAGTCTTTCGTTCACAAGCTGCGGCACAGACCTGAACATATCTCTCGACATGTAAAAGTGTTCTATCCACTTCATTACAGTTGTTCATCATTTTTCCATGCGTCCACAAAATTGCATTTGTTCATCGCACAAGCCTCTGTGTACACTGGAAAAAAAATTATAGTGAAAAAACGACAGCTGTGCTTGCCAGAACTTTGCCATTAGAAATACGGTAGGAACCATACAAGAGTTTTCTAAATTGTACAGTAAACTACCGTATTTCATTCATTTCTAGTGTTATACACAAGTGTTTTGAAGTACATAAATCTACACTTCATATTTTGAATTCTGGGAAAGTCAAAGCTGACGCACGTTCAGGCTGGCCCACGGGATCAATGCGAAGACTCGTTTGTCATTGGGGTCTTTCAGGAATCAGTCTCATGCTTTCCAGTCCTGCACGACCACGGAGGAGTCTTTCATCAACGTGATGATTGCTCTGTCAAAACAATAACTACAGACTTTTAAACTTTAGTGTATGCTCAGCTCTTTCTTTCTCATTTACCACCAAAAGGAATCATAATTTGCTTGTGATTTCCCTTCTAGTTGATGCTGTAATCTTATCATGCCCCGCTTTACTCTCAGACGTGGAAAAATCATTAAAGCTGCATTTTTATCTCCGCTTACGCCTCAAATCTTCAACCTAAGATTACCTACCGTCATTAATCCCCAAAGAAAGCGCAGACAAATGAATTTTAATGAATTACGCTGAATAGTATGTACACAGTTTACCCTGATAACCGTTGGTAAATCTGGATTTTTTTTTGCCAGGTTGATAAGGGATTGAGTGTGAGCGACCAGGTCACAAAGCAAGGTTATGGATCCTTACTCGAATGAAACTCTGTTTGTCCTATTTCACGTAGCAGACGGCTATATATAACACACAGTACAGTCAAGCCCAGGTCATATTTCACAACTGTCCTAGTCAACCTGAATAGCTATACAGTAGCATGTGGGACGTGCAGTTAATCACAACACTTCAAATCTGATTATTCACCATTGCATCATGAGAAACGTGTGTGTGTGTGTGTGCTCGCAAACATGTGAATGCGCTCTTGTGTGTATCAGTGACCTTCGTGTTGTCACCAGACAGTGAAATGTGAAGGAGGTTCGGGATAAATGGGATTGTTAGGGCTGAGCGACAGTTCAGTGTCAGCTAAATCTTTAC
This sequence comes from Danio albolineatus, assembly GCA_903798035.1. NCBI lineage: Eukaryota > Metazoa > Chordata > Actinopteri > Cypriniformes > Danionidae > Danio > Danio albolineatus. The sequence continues at coordinate 3,672,059 of CAIGQQ010034268.1, read as the reverse complement.
CAATTATCAATCTAACGTCTCCACTGAAGTGTTACTGAGCAAAATAGGAGCTGAATATTTAATGAATTCCCCCCCACCCCATCTATCAATCTATTTCTTTCCATCTGCCCTGCGTCTGTTTAGTTTAGGAAGGCAATTAAAGTCAGCACATGACCTGTAACCTGAAGCTTTGACTGACCTTCATACCAGCAAGAAACGTTTGTGAGGGATTGTGTCCCGGTTTGCTGCTCGGTAAACAAGCTGCACTTTTCTTTCAGAGCTGCCAGTGCATTGTGTACGCCTGTGGCGGCGTGGATAAATGCTGCTTCGTGAAGAGACTCGAAGTTGCAAACACGATTTTCATTATGCCACAGATGGTCACTTCAAATCAGCCATTTTTGGAGTGCTAGAGTTAGAAATCTCTTTCCATCGCACTGTTTTTCATCACAGCTGTTCACAGATTTCATCACTCACTTGCATACAATAAGCACTGAGTTACAACGCTTTGAACATACAAGTTTTATACACCATTGGGATTGGGACAAGTAGGGTTGGATTGATTTGAGAAAGCTGTCTGCTAGAAGAGGGGCCACGGTGGCGTAGTGGGTAGCACGTTCACCTCACAGCAAGAAGGCCGCTGGTTCGAGCCCCAACTGGGTCAGTTGGCTTTTCTGTGTGGAGTTTGCATGTTCTCCCAGTGGTTGTGTGGGTTGCCTCCGGGTGCTCCGGTTTCCCCCACAGTCCAAAGACATGCTGCCACACCTGCTGCAGTGCCCTCTGGTGGTCTTTAAGGGCACCAGCTTTAGTTTGGGTTTTTGTTTTGTTTCGTAGTCATGTGATCACTTCTTGTTTCCAGCTGTGACTCATTGTCTGATTAGTTTTGTCTTTTTATAAGCCCTGTTATGTTGTGTTTAGTTTGCCTTTGGATTTGTAATGTTATGTTAGTTCTGTCCTGCTTTATTTGTGGTCTGGTTTATCGCGTCTGGTTTGTTTGTTCACTTTGTTAATTATCATCACTATATTTTTGGATTCCTGTTTTTTGTATTTTTTTCCTTGATTCACTCTTGTATTCGGAATAACAGACAAAAGTCAAATGGATCCAAATGCAAGTGATTTAATAACAATATCAAGAAGGACAAGTGCAGATCAACGATGCTTCCAGCACCGAACACGAGAGACACATAGACACAGCACTGATCAAGGAGTCCAAAACACACTGACGAGGATCTGGCGAGACACAGAGACAGCATGAGCACACAGAAGTAACGAACTGACAATAAGGTCCAGCTCAATATATAGGCGTGTTGAGTACGTACAGCTGATAAAAGATCACATGATCAACATACACACGCAAGAGGGCACGTGGAAATACAAAACAATCCCACGTGACAACAACAAAGGAGCGCATGCACCTGCAACCGTGACATCTTGTGCTTAAATTTTGGCACTTCACGTTTTTGTCAGTTTTGGTACTTTGCCTGTCCCCTTGTCATTTTGTCTTCATTGTTTTACATTAAATGTATTTTGCTGCACTTGGATCTTTCCCTTGTTTTTTGTGATAACCAATCATGACACATGCGCTATACTGTAGGTGAATTGGGTTGGTTAAATTGTCCGTAGTGTATGAGTGTGAATGAGTGTGTATGGATGTTTCCCAGAGATGGGTTGCAGCTGGAAGGGCATCCGCTGCGTAAAAAAAACATATGCTGGATAAGTTGGCGGTTCATTCGGCTGTGGCGACCACAGATTAATAAAAGGACTAAGCCGAAAAGAAAATGAATGAATGAATGATGTCTGCTAGAGGAAGCACAGCATTAGACATGGGAATGTTACTATAATCAATATTTTAATTAATTTGTGTACATTTTCTGATTTTTTTATTTTATTTTTATTTTTTTATAAAATGTTGATTCATAGGGCCTTTATTTGATTCGGTATGTTTTGGTTTCTTTGGGGGTTTTTTTGTTTGTTTGTTTGTTTGATAGGAGTTGATAGTAGCTGATACAGTTCAATACTATCTGATTGGTTTGGTTCAGTTAGAATTTTTTTTTAGTTTAAGTACATTTCCAGATTTGATTTGATTTTGATTAATACTGCAGTTATTTGGTCTAGTCTGGATGTATTATTATGAACTGATTTGGTTTTAAAATTTGTGTGATTTTGATTCATTGGGGAGCATTTCCAGTTTTCAGATGATTCTAATTCACAAACTCTTGATTCATTTGATTTGATTTGATGCAATTCAATATTACCTTTATGCCATTTCAGCTTGATCATGTAATCTCATTGTTGCTTTATATTTTATTATGGATTTAAGATGTGGGTTTATAGTTCTGAGTCAGATTTTTTATGATTCAGTACTAACCAAATCTTAGAATCGCTCAAATAAATAATAATTTTTCTTTGACTCCCACACGGCGCCACGATGGCGTAGTGATTAGCATGTTCGCCTCACAGCAAGAAGGTCGCTGGTTCGAGCCTCGGCTGGGTCAGTTGGCATTTCTGTGTGGAGTTTGCATGTTCTCCCTCTTCGCGTGGGTTTCCTCCGGGTGCTCCGGTTTCCCCCAGAAAGTCCAAAGACGTGGTATAGGTGAATTGGGTAGGTTAAATTGTCCGTAGTGTATGAGTGTGAATGAGTGTGTATGGATGTTCCCCAGAGATGGGTTGCAGCTGGAAGGGCATCCGCTGCGTAAAACAAATGCTGGATAAGTTGGCGGTTCATTCCACTGTGGCGACCCCAGATTAATAAAGGGACTAAGCCGAAAAGAAAATGAATGAATGAATGAATGACTCCCACACTGTAAAAAATGATATGATCAATTAATCCAGACAGCATATGTTTTAGGTAATCATGTTCTATCTTACTTTTATAAGTTATGCAAGCTGTTTTAAGTCAGTTTAACATGATATAAGTTCAATAGACTCATAAGGTTAATTTGATTCAGCTAAAAAAATTAAGGAAACCCAGATTTTTTTTTTAACGGTACATGTTTTTATTCAGCCTTATCGTTCATGACTGTCACATGCAGTGTTGGAACCATGCAATCTTTAATCATGCGATGCTGAACTTCGCTAAAATATATATAAACATCATAGAAAACTTCAATAGAAATGTTTAATTGAACAAAACATTTCCATAATTTGTGTTTTGTTTTGTTTTTAATTTATTTAAGGCTGACGTGTCACAGTTTTAAGATGCAGTAGCATGTAATGTTGCTGAACGGCACTGGACTCTCTGATCCTCTCAGAGGGTCACGCGTGTACAAACTACAGTACCATAATCTCTCCAGCGACCTCCTTATGCGCATGTTTTCAGGATTAATTCAGCCAAAACCCATGTCGTCCAGTTAACAATTAGAAGAATTTCTCAGCATCTTATCTTCAATTATCCTATTTTCCACACAAATTCTCCTCCTCGATTGATCATTTACTGACATACCCCTAATTCTTTGTGCTCAGTATTTAGGGGAATCTTTCTTATCTGTCCTCTTTTTGTTTGTGTCTGTAAAAAATTGAGTCTATAAACTAGATTTAGGGCTGATATCTTCCATTGGCAAGTCATTTCACTAACTGCTTTATTTATTCACGCCACCTTCTTAGTGCATTAATCTTTAAAAGAATAGATACAACAGACTAAACGTGTGAAAATGATGTCTGACAGATGGAGGGAATGGTTTAAAGTGACTTCTGTAATGATTGCACCACCCATTGTGTGCATACTGAGTTTGCATTAGCGCGCGTGCATGTGTGTGTGTAGTTTCTGCATGTGGCTGGAGAGGATTAGGGCTGCCCTGTGATGTGCTGTATTGCGATGCTTTGAGTTAATGCACCATAAGCCAGACATTTATCTCTGGAGGTTTGTGACTGCTGGTTGTCCATGTGCAGTTTTGAGTTACAAACCAATCCATTACAGTTCTGATTCCTGAGCACAAATGTATTAATAATGTCTACATGATATATGGTTGACTTTTATTACTTTTCAAATGCAAACAAGCTATGTAAAAAACAGACTTTGGTTGCACTTTATCTTATAGGATGCACACAATTACATACATTTACAGTTTAGTGAACTTACTTAAAGAAAGAACTGTGGATTAAAGTGGCAATATACTCACTATTTACTCATCCTTAAGTGTTTCTAAACCATTTTTGTCTTCTGTTGGGCACAAATGAAGAGATTTCAAAGAATGTTGAAAACTAGTAGCCATTGACATACTTATTAGGACAAAGAAATTCTATGCAAGTCAATAGTTACCGTTTTTCAAGTTTTTCAAATTAACTTCTTTTGCTAGAATGTTGAAAACTGGTAGCCACTGACATCCTTAGTAGGATGAAGAAATCCCATGGAAGTCAATGGTTACCGGTTTACAATTTTTTTTTGTTAAATATCTTCTTTTGCTAAAATGTTGAAAACCGGTAGCCACTGACATCCTTAGTAGATTGAAGAAAAAAACATGGAAGTCAATGGTTACCGGTTTACAATATTTTTTTTATTAAATATCTTCTTTTGCTAGGTTCTTAAAAACTGGTAGCCACTGACATCCTTAGAAGAATGACGAAATACTATGGAAGTCAATGGTTATGGGTTTTAAGTTTTTGCAAAAAATGTTCTTTTGCTAGAATGTTTAAAGCTGGTAGCCACTGAAATTCTTAGTAAGATGAAGAAATACCATGGAAGTCGATGGTTACCCGTTTTCAAGTTTTTTAAAAATATTTTCTTTTGCTAGAATGTTGAAAACTGGTAGCCATTGAATTCAAGAACAGATGATTCTTAAGCCACTATAAATACCCTAAGTTCCATATCACAGCCATCTTCATTTTGAAGAATCCCCCCTTCCACCCCTACTCCTCCTCCTTTCCTAGATGGAAGGCATGGTGGCCCAGTGGGTAGCACTGTTGCCTCACAGCAAGAACATCACTGGTTCTAGTCCTTACCAAGCCAGCTGACGTTTCTGTGTGGAGTTTACACGTTCTCCCCGTGCTAACGTGGGTTTCCCCCGGATTCCCCGTTTTCCTCCCATCGTCTAAAAACATGCAACTTAAGTTAATTGACTAATCCAAATCGGCACCATAGACATGCTCCTAGTAAGTAGTTATCTTTTCATATCAATCACTATCTGTTCATTAGTTACCCGCAGGGGAGTTCTCGAGATCTACCTGAGCTCAAACTCTCCTCTCGCCTTGCAAACAGGAGGGAACCCCGGGCTCGAGGATCTTATGAGCTCCGGGCTCTCTCTCGGGACAGCATGCCAAACAAGCTTTATAATCAGTCATCAGCTAAGTGTGAACTCTTGAAATACCTTTTAAAAAAATATGTAAAAAAGTTAAATAAATAAAACACTTACCTACACTTGTACTCTAAACCTTTTACAACATGATATCTTGTACAGAGGTTTGTAATCTTACGACTGTAGACCTTCTTTGTATGGCACAGATAATACAACGAGAGGTCATTGAAAGGACGCATTTTAAATTTCGGTATAGAAAAATAGAAATAGGCGAAAAGTAAACTGTACATGTAAAATAAACAGCTTACAAGTGCTTAAATACTCAAATTATTAAATGAAATGTTTTAACATATCAAGTTACAGTATAAAAGCAGTTATTCACGCTTTGGTGGTGCAACATTATTTATGTTATTAATGCGGCATATGCGACTGTAGTTTGATTGTAGTCTGGTCATTTTAGTGATGTTTTTTGGTCAGGTGATGTATATTTTGAAATAAATTTTGGTAATTGCGTCACCAGCCCTCATACATTTGTAATCAAAGTAACAGGACTACAGTTGCACATGTGCCGAAAATTGATTGACATCCTTAGTAGGACAAAGAAACACTATGGAAGTCAATGGTTACCGGTTTACAAGATTTTTCAAAATATCTTATTTTGCCTGAATGTTGAAAACTGGTAGCCGTTGACATCCGTAATAGGATGAAGAAATACTATGGAAGTCAATGGTTACTAATTTTCAACATTCAAAAGAGATTCTTTTGCTAGAATGTTGAAAACCATCAGCCATTAACATCCTCAGTAAGATGAAGAAATATAATAGAAGTCAATGTTTACTGGTTTTTAAGATATTTCAAAATATCTTCTTTTGCTAGAATGTTGAAAACCAGTAGCCATTGACATTCTTGGTAGGACAAAGAAGTACTATGGAAGTCAATGGTTACCCCATACATTTGTAATCAAGCCAAAGGACTACAGTTGCACATGTGCCTAAAATTGATTCACATCCTTAGTAAGACGAATAAATATTATTGAAGTCAATAGTTACTGGTTAACAGGGTTTTTCAAAATGTCTTTTGCTAGAATGTTGAAAACCGTTAGCCATTGACATCCTTTGTAGGACAAAGAAGTACTATGGAAGTCAATGGTGACCCCATACATTTGTAATCAAGCAACAGGACTACAATAAGGCTACAGTTGCACATGTGCCGAATACTGATTGACCAGGCTGTGGATTAAAGCTAACAATATTGTAAATAATGTTAAGGTTCGTTTAGTGAGTAGCACGTTCGCCTCACAGCAAGAAGGTCGCTGGTTTGAGCCTCGGCTGGGTCATTTGGCATCTCTGTGTGGAGTTTGCATGTTCTCCCCGTGGTTGCGTGGGTTTCCTCCCGGTGCTCAGGTTTCCCCCACAAGTCCAAAGACATGTGGTATAGGTGAATTGGGTAGGCTAAATTGTCCGTAGTGTATGAGTGTGTATGGATGTTTCTCAGAGATGGGTTGCAGCTGGAAGGGCATCCGCTGCGTAAAACAAATGCTGGGTAAGTTGGTGGTTCATTCCGCTGTGGCGACCCCAGATTAATAAAGGGACTAAGCCAAAAAGAAAATGAATGAATGTTCAGTTTCTTACACAGACCAATCATTTTGCGTCACAGGCCATGGCTATTGATTTTTACCTGTTTAAGTATTTTTTATCTAAAAAACCTGTCACCATTCACTGCAGTAACCATTCAATTTCTGGGTGAACTAACCCTTTAAACAGTTTTTAGACTAACAAGAATGTGTTAGACTATCAAGATGTTTTTGTAGTACAGTGACCTCCTCGGATGTTGATTAATTTCCTATTTAAGAGCGCTAGATGTTATTTCTCCATTGTCAAAGTGATGAAAACAGTATTTTTTAAATAGACAAAGTCTAAAGATGATTGAATCTAATACGAATCCTCTGATAATTCCACCTCATATGGCTCCGCATGATATGATGAGTCTTTATTAGTGGATGTGCCAGGAATGTGTTTGCTCATAATCCTAAGTGATTATTCCAGGCAGATGTGAGTTCCTTCGGTTTTCTGGTTAGCACATCTGTCGAAGTGTAGTTGGCCGTAGCTACTGGAGCCACAGACATCATTTCAATCCTGTAGTGCACGAGTAATTTTGCCAGAATCCAATTAGAGAGCCGTTAAAGGGGATTACGGCGCACTTAGTCCTGCTCTCCTCAACCTGATTAAAGGGTTTATAGAGCTTTTGCAGTGTTGTGCTTCACTGACAGGTTTAAACCCGATGAGCTGAGGAAGATCACTCCAGCATTGCTTTTCTGCTTCTCTGTGCTTTGGTTTTGGAAAGGCTTAACACAGTGAACCTGTTGCTGACAGGTTCAGATCGGTCTCTGGTCTGGAAAGCACAGATTTATCTATTAAAGCACTGAGATTAGGAAGGTGTGTACTGTATGCTTGTTTCCAAAACTAAGCCTTTTTTGAGGCATTAGGATTTTCATTGTGATATTATTTTGATCCTGTTTTCAGAATAATCATTACCGTAAGGCTGAAAACCATCCTATATTATTTAAACTGTAAAGCAAGCTTGAGTTACGTTGTTAGCAAAGCGTTTAATTGAATTAGTTTCATATTTAAAAAAAGGTACATCATTTTAAACTGAACTACAAAATGAGATTTTGAAATGTAAACTGTGCTTAATGGTTTATTAAATGTCAATGAAGTGTTACCTGATTGTATATCCTTATTTAATACACATCGAGATTAGCCATGGGCAATATTTTATCATTTGCAATATACCGGTAAAAATCATAATAATGATTAAACCTATAATTAGTTTGTGAAATAATTGATTATTACAGTAGTACAAGTGCAATAGTTTTGCAAGTTTGATTTAGATTGTGATGTCAGGTGTCTAGCCAGCGTCTTAGGACAACATCATTATGAACAGTGGTGTAAAGTAACTAATTACAAATACTCAAACTACTGAGTATTATAACTACTATAAACTAATTGAGTAGTTTTTCTCAGAAATTGTAATTTACTGAGTAGTTTTATAAATGTGGACTTTTACTTTCCCTTGAGTACATTTTCAGTGCAGTATCGGTACTTTTACTCCACTACTTTTCTTCAACCTGCAGTCACTACTGTATTTCTTTCTTGTCTATGGTCATTGTCTAAAGTAGAAAGATCAGTCCTGTGATTCCTGTCCAATTAAATCACACATAGAAAGTAAATCACATCATACTGAACAACCTCAAGACATGGGAGCTTTATAAATGCAGCAAACCTTTTGGAAACATTAAAAATGTCCAAGAAGATATCCAAAATCTGTACACGCAATAATCCAGAGACTTTTTATAGACTGCATGTCCCTGAAATGATGGATGTCGACTGTATGATGACTGAAATCACCAAACAGCCTTAAACAATCACTAAATGGAACATATGAAGAATGGAAGGAAGGGCCAAATAAAAGGAAGGACCAAACAAGGAATGGAAGGAAGGATCGAAGAACCAAATAAATGAAGGAAGGATTCAAGAAAGGACTGAACAAACTAAGAAAGGAAAGTAGGAACAAATTAATGAAGAAACAAATGAGCTAATGAAGGAAGGAACAAAAATGTGAAAGAAAGAATGAGCGAACAAATGTAGGGAGGAAAGAAGGAAGGACCAAACGAATGGAGGAAGAATTCAAGGAAGGACTGAACAAACTAAGGAAGGAAGGAACGAGCAAACGAATGAATGAACAAAAGGACCTAATGTAGGAAGGAACAAAAATATGAACGAACGAACGAGTAAACAAAGGAAGAAGGGAAAAAACGAATGAATGGATGAAGGAAGGAGAGAATAAAAATAGGAAGATCCCTAAATACAGGGATGTGTAAACGTAACATTCTGTAAACGCATCAACTTTTTACTGCGTAATACTCACTAATCTTGAGTGCTTTTAAAAGGTCTACTTTTTTACTCATACTTTGAGTAATATTTACTACAGATACTTTTACCCAACTTGTACTACATTATTGCGCAAGTAATTGTACTTTTACTTGAGTATGATATTTCAGTACTCTTTCCACCACTGATTATAAAGTCCAATAAGGACATCAAATGATGTTGATATTTGGTTGATTTTATGTTGTATTGGAAAGTGACCAAAATCCAGCATCGAGCCAACATCTTAAACCATCAGTGTTGACGTCAAACACTGATTCGTCAATTATGGCAACCAAAATCCAACGTTTGATAGATGTCATAGTGGTAGCGTCCACACAACGTCAAGCTGAAACATCATTAGACGTTGATATTTGGTTGATTTTAGGTTGGGCGTTGGACATTGACGTTGGCCAAACAAAATGCAGTAATATTTTTCAGTAATATTACTGACTAATATAAAACTGTTCATATGATTTATACAGTCTGTAATACAGTCTGTAAAGTAATATTGTTTGTCTTTTAGTAGATCTATTAAATTAAAGACTTTTTTTACCAAATAAGTGGGTCTAATTGGATTTGCGTTTTAAACATTAAATAAAAGTTTAAAATATATTATTTATTACTTTATATACTGTTTTTAGTTATGATACTCCCAAAATCATTCAAAAAAATCTATCCCTTAAAAATAGCAAAATAATGTCTGCAGATTCTGTCTGGCCCTTCTCATGACACAAGTTGAGTCCTTAAATTAAAAACTTTTTTTGTGACTGTTTAATATGATATCACAGAATAAAGAAGAAATCATGCTAATTTTATGTTTAAAAGGCTTGGTCAATTAGCATTGCACTATAAATATAATTTGATGCATATAAAATACCCAGGATAACTTGAATAATTTATCCGTTTCTATCGTCTTTATCCTCATACACTGATAGCCGACCATGGTTGTTGTTAGATCAGATACGGTTGTGGCCAGAAGTTAACGAGAATTATTTATATTATTTATTAATTTAACATTTTTTTGTATTAATATGTACCCCTACTTAATGGATTGTATTTTAGTAACGTCTATCCCCACCCAACCCTAAACCCAACTGTCACAGTAATGTAAAAAACGTTAGTTGTACCAAATATTATTTATGTTATTTATAAAATTACTTAATAAATTGTATTTTATTACGTCTATCCCCACCCCAACCCTAAACCCAACCATCACCGTACTGTAAAAATATTAATTATTGTTAAACAGTGTCTCAAAAATGATGCTATACGTACGAGGTATGTATGAGGTCGCCCTCCAGCGTCCAGTTTGAATGAAATTGAATTAACATTTCAACGTATGCTTAAGACCTCGATTTTTTTTGCAATGTTTATTACCTGCTTCAGAACAAATGCTTTTCTTTTATATTAACCCGAAAAGCTCGATCTGTTGCTCCAGTGTTTAAATATGATTCTCTGCAACAACCATGGACATCCAGGAGCAGAGTTGAAGTGTGTAACTAAATATAAAAATGAATACTTTTGTCTAAAGATACTGTACGTTTTACCTCTCAGTAATTACATGTAAATTATTGTCAAAATGATCGATATCGCAAAAAATACCAGAAGATATTGTGATATAGTTTTAACATTTTTTTAAATCATTTTTGAAGTCCATATCGTTCATCCCTAGGGCCCTTGAATTCCCACGTTGCAGAAAATACAGATGTAATATGGCATAAAAATTACTGTATAAAAATAATATTAAAAAAATATGAATTAGTACAATTTAGCACTTGTTCCTAAGTTTTGTTGAAGTAAATGAATAAAATGGATTGCATAGAGCCCTAGATGTGCACGAAACACAAGTTTACACCTTGTAACATTTTCTAATCCCATTTCCCCTTTCTTCCCACCAGAAAATCCAAAAGAAAAATAAACCGTGATAGCTTTTGAGATTTGAGAGCAGTTAATCATGTTTAAATATTTTAAGAATTACAATTAGTTTATTTTGGTTGAGTCGTTATCACTGAAGAATATGATGTCATTGTTTCTTTTGGTTTTGGCTCCGTTTAGTATTAGTCCCAGTGAGCCTCCGGTTGTGAATCGGAATTAAAGTACTAGTGGGAAATCGGGTTGCTGACCTGTCTTCCTTTCAGAAACCACATCCGGATGGAGATTTAGCCACTGATTGTTTAGGACCTGATTACCAGCATATCCTTGTGGTCCAGTCCCGCACTATGCGGCAGGAAGGCATTTGGGCCCCCCGTTGAAGCCACATATGTTTCGGGCTTCATGTGCCAGTCAAATGACGCAACTAAAATCACCACAGCAAACTCAGCGGTGCCGGAAATCGCCGGAAGCACGTGGTGTTCAGCATTTCTGACTTTGAGCTCAGCGGCTCTGTCAAGGTCACTGTAAACAGCCCACTCAGCACAAACACGTTCATTCAGCAGCCTGAGAGAAACACGCACAGCAACACACAGTCCTGTAAAACCCTGTTACTGTATATCAACATGCTCAGACTTTCTGCTGGATCACAGAGTTCTTTAATGACAGCAAAGCACATGTGTTTTTATTCGTGCAAGAATCTGTTTTTAATTTCTTTGTATTTGTGCTTAATTACGTATAGTAAAAATAATCAATTATAATCAATAATCATATATATAATCATATATATACTATATATATACCTTCACTAAGACTGTGAAGAGACTAGTTTTGCAGCAGGAAACCAATCTTTCAAACTAACCAAGCAAACATTGTGCTTAGTATAGGAGACGTCTGTTTAAGATCTTAAATCTTGAAGTGGGTAAAGTATGCTAAAGGCTCATATCTTGACCTTAAAACAAACATCCACTGACCTTCTATAAGACACAGATGGAGTTTTTTTTCTTTTTTGATAAGCAGTTAGTGTTAGTTAATGCATTAATGGAGAAAGCCAAAGGTAGTAAACTAGATTAAAGGTGACCCTGATGTTTCTGAAAAAGGCAGGTGAGGAAGGACATTGCCGTGTGTCTCCAGGGGTCTGTGTTTTAATAGCGTTTTCCTGTTTGTGATGTATCAGATTGAGTCCATTGAGAGATTTGAGCCTCTGCATTTTCCCCGTCCTGAACTGTGAAGATCTGATGGTGACAAAAGCTCAGCTGAACAATTGAACAGCACCACACACTACACGGAGCAAAGACATACACACAGTAGCAAACAAGAATATTATTGTCATGTTAATAGGAATATTAATTCATTAATTTTCCTTTGGCTTAGTCTTCAATTTATCAGGGGTCCCCACAGCGGAATGAACCGACAACTATGCCCTTCTATTGAATATATCATTAAAATATGTTATGAAAATAATATACATAAACGACTAACATCATACAAATTATATGCTTTATTTTTATGGAAATAACAGTATTATTATATATAATAATAATAATATTTTATCATTGTTGTGGAGTATATATATTGTCCTTTTTAATAATATGAATAACTACATTAATGTAAATTCTTTTTATATATTTGTAGATTTGATAAGGTTTTAATTTGATTTGATTATTTAATTTGTGGGTCAGTTGCCATTTCTGTGTGGAGTTTGCATGTTTTCCACGTGGTTGCGTGGGTTTCCTCCAGGTGCTCCGGTTTCCCCCACAAGTCCAAAGACATGTGGCATAGGTGAATTGGGTAGGCTAAATTGTCCGTATAGTGTATGAGTGTGAATGTGTGTGTGTGTTTCCCAGGGATGGGTTGCGGCTGGAAGGGCATCCGCTGCGTAAAAATATGCTGGATAAGTTGGCAGTTGATTCCGCTGTGGCGACCCCGGATTAATAAAGGGACTAAGCCGACAAGAAAATGAATGAATGATGATTATTTAATTTGATTTGATATAATTTGATTGTTGTGTTTGGTTTATTTCTTTTTTGGAAATTGTCACTTTTTCAGAATTTGAGGCATTCTTGCTAAATAAAAATGTGAACTTAGATGGTATAGTTTATGTATACGGTATATAGTGATATTACCAAAGCTTTTTATTTCACTCATTATTTTATTTAAATTAGCTATTTTAGATAAATGTTGAACCTTGAGTCTTCAAAGAATGTTAAATGATTCAACTGTTTATAAACGTAATAATAATAATAATAATAATAATAATAATAATAATAATAATAATAATAATTGTCACGGAAGCCAGCAATCTAGCACCTAAAAATCACCTGAACTACAATTCTGCCACTGAATCGCACTACATTTCCCATAAGACACCTCACACACACCAGTTCTGGATCACCACTGATTACTTGCACACAGCTGTAGCTCATGAAGGCTGATTAGTTGGAGTACACCTCATATTCTCACACACATTGCTGAGTCTTGTTTGCTGTAACATTTCTAAGCGTTTGAAGCCCGTCTTTACAGTGACACCTAGGGGTCGTTTTTATGTATTGCTGTGGAACGGCTTCAGCGAAGAAAAAGTTACACAAACTGAGATATTAAACCCCACGTTGTAGAGTCAGGGCTTCAAGTGATTTAGTGAAGCGGTGAGTGTTCAAGACTAACATGTCGAGACAGTGGGTTAGAATCCAAGGAGATGCAGCGATGCAGCTATAGATGTTAGTTTTTAAATGCTTTTCTTGTAACATGTTTTGTTTTAAAATTGATCTGGCATCCGAATAAACACTGTGAATAAATATGTCTTGTTTTGGTCGGGATTCGAACTCGGGCCATTTGCAGCAGTTACTCTGTGCACACACACGCTCCACTAGTCAACATGAGATAAATGTTTTTTTCCGACCCTGTCAGTCAAACAAAGATTCAACAGGTCTCGAAATGCTTCTGAAATGACTAATGCTTTGAATCGGTTTAGTCACATGACCTGATGTTTCGAAACACTTTAGTCATGGGACCTGGATGGTTCGAATCACCTTAGTCACGTGACCTTGGTGTTTCGGATCATGCTTCGGTGTTTCGAAATACTTGCGTTTCGGGATCTCGACACTGTGTCGAAACGTCAGTTTAACGTCAGCCATCCCTAATCTTGCTGTACTTTTGACCCTTGCCTAGTCTATTGTTGATGTTGATTTGCCGCTTGTATTGACCGTTTTGCCTGTTAACACGACTACGCTTTTGGATTACACTCATGCTTCTGTTTGCTCCTGCTTTGACCATTGCCTGCCTGACTCAGAGTTAATAAACTGCATTTGGACCCTCACCTTCATTATCACAACCATTTGTCACAATAATAATAATAATAATAATAATAATAATAAGCATTTCTTGAACTGAAAATCAGCCTATAATAATGATTCCCAAAAGACTTGACTAATCTTAGAAAAATCTAAGCAACATATTGCATTTGAAAATATATTAAAGCTATTAAAATTATTTTAAACAGTATAAATATTTTAAAACACATAACAAATCTTACTGTTCTCAAACCTTTGACTAGTAGTGTGTGTTTGTTTTTAAGATCGTACTTTTGATCATCACTGCACTCATAAAAATGCACAAAATTAGACAAAAAAAAAACATAAATGTATCAAAATCTTAGGAGGCTCCATACTGTAGCTGTACAGTAGGTTGAAGTGAAATGAGCTGTGATTGGGCCGTTGTTGTGTTTCTTCCTGAGATTTGAGTCTTAACCCTTAGGCTGGAGTTGATCTGCTCTACAGAAGTCAAACATTCACGATGAGTCATCAGCACACAAGCTCATTAGGACTCCATAATGAACAGGAAGTGTGTGATATCACTGCTGCTCTGTTTATACAGACAGTATCTGTCAGACAATACATGACAGTTAAGGAGCATCGCATTGAGATGTATTTACATGTGGCGCTCGCCTACAGCCACACACATACACACACACATACACACACATATATTCTGTTCAGATATGCACTAATGCAGACAGGAATACTTGGGCAACACACTGCATTTGCATGTTTAACAGTAATATACAGCTGAAGTCTGAAGTATTTTTCCCCCAATTTCTGTTTAACGAAGAGAAGATTTTTTCAACACATTTCTAAACATAGTAGTTTTAGTAACTCATTTCTAATAATTGTTTTCTTTTATCTTTGCCATGATGACAGTAAATAATATTTTACAAGATATTATTCAAGAAATTATTCCAAAAGTTAACTGACTGCATTAAGCCTCATGAAAGAACACAAAAATACGACGTAAATGCAGAGATCAGCTGCTAATCAGCCGAAATCAGTTGAGGGGACGTGACGGCGACCAGCAAGACCTAGCTGTCACTCGAGTGGCCACGCCCTTAATTATGCAAACTTAATATGAAGTAAACAGATGAGTTCTAAAAAAATTCACCCCCCTCACGGTTGTCATGAAGGGTAATATTAGCTATATGAACCAAAATCGCTCTTTGTACCAGGGTGTAAACATCTTTTTTCTGCTGTAAAGTTGGCCATTTTAACAGTGGGCTCATTAGAAATTTGCTCTATTATGGAGCCAGGACTAGCAGAATTTTGGTGAATTGCAGTTTCAGCTACTTCCGTATTGGCTTGCTGCTTGCTTCCGTTGCTGCTTGAAGGGGGCTAATAATATGACCTAAAAATAATAATAATAAAAATTATAAAAAATAATATGACCTAAAACTAAATGGCTAATATTGACCTTAAAATGGGTTTAAAATATATAAAACTGCTTTTATTCTAGCCAAAATAAAGCAAATAAGACTTTCTCCAGAAGAAAAAATATTATTGGAAATACTGTGAAAAATGGGCGCCACGGTGGCGTAGTGAGTAGCACGTTCGCCTCACAGCAAGAAGGTCGCTGGTTCGATCTGGGCCAGTTGGCATTTCTGTGTGGAGTTTGCATGTTCTCCCCGTGATTGCGTGGGTTTCCTCCGGGTGCTCCGGTTTCCCCCACAGTCCAAAGACATGCGGTACAGGTGAATTGGGTAAGCTAAATTGTCTGTATAGTGTATGTGTGTGAATGTGTGTGTGGATGTTTCCCAGGGATGGGTTTCGGCTGGAAGGGCATCCGCTGCGTAAAACAAATGCCGGATAAGTTGGCGGTTCATTCCGCTGTGGCGACCCCGGATTAATAAAGGGACTAAGCCGAAAAGAAAATGAATGAATGAATATTTTATTATTAAAATAAAACATTTAAAAATAGAACATATTATATTTTATCCTTACAATGTTTCTGACTTGTTTTATTGTTAGATAAGTTTGTATAACCTCTGGATAGCTCTTTTTCTGCTCTCCTTGTCTCTTTCAAGTGTAAAACGTATCGAGAATTAGGTTTTAAAGGCGCTATAATATATAAAATATATTCAGGTTCAGGACACCTTGGAGTACATTTTAAACTTTTTTTTACAGATTTGTGTGTGTTGAGCATCAGTTAAAACAACGTTAGCACCTGTCAGCTTTAATTGTGGGGAAGACTGGACAATTTTGAGCTTTTTTAAGCTAATTTCATCTTCCGGGTTTAAAATAATTTTGGGGGCAGAGCAAAATCAGTGGTGTAGCGCGAATTTGCTAATGGAGTGAGACGCATCGGTTTCTCATTATAATTCATAGCGTAAGAGTTTTACTCATAGGATAAGAGTTTTCTATTTAAGAGCTTCTTAATTATTCATGAGAGCACGTGGTTTCCAAATGCAAGGCAGACCTGCCAAGCTGTGACCCAATGATTGGCTGAGACCTCGTCTGTCCAACACGGTTGTTAGTGTTTGTTTCCATGATCCACAAGTTTGTTGCATTGTTGCATTTTCCCGCAATTCTGTCAGGCCCGATGCAGCAAGCATTTTTGTCAGGAGAGCTGTACGAGAATTAAAGAATGACAGACTGTCATCTGAGTTTGTTACCATTGAGACACATCGCCTATAACCGTGCTGCTGTGTTCTCCTATGTTGAAAATTCTCCAGATTACCGATAGGGCAAGAGACCTGCTGCACTGGCCCTTTAAATACACACCCTTTAAATATTTCTCAAATGATATTTAACAGATTCAGGAATTTTTCACAGTATTCATTCATTCATTCATTTTCTTTTCGGCTTAGTCCCTTTATTAATCCGGGGTCGCCACAGCGGAATGAACCGCCAACTTATCCGGCATTTGTTTTACGCAGCGGATGCCCTTCCAGCCACAACCCATCTCTGGGAAACACATCCATACATTCTCATTCACACACATACACTATGGACAATTTAGCTTACCCAATTCACCTGTACCGCATGTCTTTGGACTGTGGGGGAAACCGGAGCACCCGGAGGAAACCCACGCAACCACGGGGAGAACATGCAAACTCCACACAGAAATGCCAACTGGCCTAGCCGGGGATCGAACCAGCAACCTTCTTGCTGTGAGGCGAACGTGCTAACCACTAGGCCACCGTGGCGCCCTGGCAGGAATATGTTTTATTCTAATATATATTCAATATTTTGAATGATAATAAAAAATTTAAAACTTTCAATATCCAATGACTGCAGGCTTATTGAGCAAAGTTAAAAAAACGTTAACATTAATATTTTTAACACAGTTACAGTTAATGTTGATGATAAAGTTAATGTTGACAATGTTAACAGATCCTTATAGAATAAAGGAAATATTAACATTTTACTCAAACCGTGGTTAACACTTAGTGGTTAGCGCTGTCGCCTCACAGCAAAAAGGTTGCTGGTTTGAGTCCCGGCTGGGCCAGTTGGCATTTCTGTGTGGAGTTTTCATGTTCTCCCCATGTTGGCGTGGCTTTCCTCTGGGTGATTCGGTTTCCCCCACAGTCCAAAGACATGCGTTATAGGTGAATTGAATAAATAAACTAAAATTGGTCATAGTGTATGAGTGTGAGAGTGTATGGGTGTTTCCCAGTACTGGGTTGCAGCTGGAAGGGCATCCGCTGCGTAAAACAAATGCTGGATAAGTTGGCGTTTCATTCCGCTGTAGCAACCCCAGATTAATAAATGGACTAAGCCTTGAAGAAAATGAATGAATGAGTGTATGGGTGTTTCCCAGTACTGGGTTGCAGCTGGAAGGTCATCCTCTGTGTAAAACCTATGCTGGATAAGTCGATTCATTCTGCTGTGGTGACCCTAGATGAGTAAAGGGACTAAGCCGAAGGAAAATGAATGAATGATGAATTCCATCCGTGTGTGTGTGTGTGTGTGTGTGTGTGTGTGTGTGTGTGTGTGTGTGTGTGTGTGTGTGTGTGTGTGTGTGTGCAGCCATATCAGTGATCATCACTGTTCTCATGAAAATGCATGAAATTTGATTGATTACAATTGCAATATTCGCTATTAATTATGTGATTTTTTAAAATCTTAATCATGATTAATTACATTATTATGCATAAAATTCAATAAAGAATTCAAAGGTAAAATATTGCGCACATACAGTGCTGTTGACATACTTATAGATATTTGACATCCTATTCACAACCCCATTTTTACTACTTCACTCCTCAATAGAAGTCTGTGTGTTCATTTATTTCCACAGGATATCTGTTGAGCCATTAGTGTTCATTCATGTACTGGAGTCTGTGAAATTTGAATTAGAATGACGTGACCTTGAACCTCAATTTCCTTCGAGAGATTTGCAGTTCTCAGAAAACACTCTGTATGGACTAAATCAACAAGCACAGACGGTTTAAAGTACGAGCTTCATTGGGTGTTTGCTGAGAGTCTGTACATTTACATTTAAATCTAGATGAAACAATCCTCACTGTGCAGATGCACATTTTGCATGCTGTACTTGAATCCTGCTGTAGAAAATGCCGTGCCGGTGGTTATGATGACATCATAATCCATCCTTATCAACAATAAATGGCAAAAAAAAATACACGCACACATAGTCAATAAAAAAACCCAGATGACTTCTTTCTGTTTAAATGGACATTAAAAGTGAATTTCCCTGCAGAATTCAGCTCAGGCAAATTGCAACATGTTGCTGCACTGGTTTCAGCTTTAATGTTTCACTGCACAGACAAACATTGAGCTTAGCAGTCACAACAAACACATGTTTACAGTGGAAATCAAAATTAAATTTCCATTCAGTTTGAGGTCATTGCTTAGTCCTATTCGAATCCGTCCTATCGGGAGCAAAATAACAGTATTTAATCGAATTTCACGAGTTACATCCGTTCTGAAGCACGTGTAGGGCTGCTCAATTTTGGAAAAAATCGTAATCATTATTATTTTGGGCAATATTGTTATCACAGTTATTCAAAGTGATTATAAGTAGGCCATATGACAATTTTTTAAATTTATGTGTATCTGTGTGTTTACACTTACCGGCCACTTTATTAGGTACACCTTACCAGTACCTGGTTGGACCCCTTTTGCTTTCAGAACTGCCTTAATCCTTTATGGTAAAGGTTCAACAAGGCACTGGAAGTATTTTGGTCCGTATTGACATGATAGCATGACGCTGTTGCTGCAGATTTGTCGGCTGCACATCTATGATGTGAATCTCATGTTTCACCACATCCCAAAGATGCTGTATTGCATTGATCTGGTGACTGTGGAGGCCATTTGAGTACAGTGAACTCATTGTCATGTTCAAGAAACCAGTCTGAGATGATTCACGCTTTATGACATGGTGCGTTTTCCTGCTGGAAGTAGCCATCAGAAAATGGGTACGCTGTGGTCATAAAGGGATGTACATGGTCAGCAACATGTGGTGTTGACACAATGCTCAATAGGTACTAATGTGCCCAAAGTGTGCCCAAAATATCCTCCACAGCATTACACCACCACCACCAGCCTGAACCGTTGATACAAGGCAGGATGGAAACATGCTTTCATGTTGTTGACACCAAATTCTGACCCTACCATCCGAATGTTGCAGTAGATATTGAGCCTCATCAGACCAGGACACGTTTTTCTAATCTTCTATGGTGCAATATTGGTGAGCCTGTGCAAATTGTAGCCTCAGTTTCCTGTTCCTAGCTGACAGGAGTGGCACCCGGTGTGGTCTTCTGCTGCTGTAGCCCATCTGCCTCATGGTTGGATGTGTTGTGCGTTCAGACATGCTCGTCTGCAGACATTGGTTGTAGAGTAGATATTTGAGTTACTGTTGCCTTTCTATCAGCTAGATCCAGTCTGGCCATTCTTCTCTGATCTCTGGCATCAACAAGGTATTTGTGCCCACAGAACTGCCACTCACTGGATATTTTCTCTTTTTCAGACCATTCTCTGTAAACCCTAGAGATGGTTGTGCGTGAAGATAAGCAGTTTCTGAAATACTCAGACCAACCTGTCTGGCACCAACAACTATGCCACGTTCAAAGTCACTTAAATCCCTTTTCTTTTCTCAATCTGATGCTCAGTTTGAACTGCAGCAGATCGTCTTGACCATGTCTACATGCCTAAATACATCAAGCTGCTGCCATGTGATTGGCTGAGTTGAAATTTGCATTGACGAGCAGTTGGACTGGTGTACCTAATAAAGTGGCCGGCGAGTGTATATCATTTATTCATTCATTCATTTTCTTGTCGGCTTAGTCCTTTTATTAATCCGGGGTTGCCACAGCGGAATCAACCGCCAACTTATCCAGCATATTTTTACGCAGCGGATGCCCTTCCAGCCGCAACCCATCCCTGGGAAACATCCACACACACATTCACACTCATACACTATACGGACAATTTAGCCTACCCAATTCACCTATGCCACATGTCTTTGGACTTGTGGGGGAAACCGGAGCACCCGGAGGAAACCCACGCAACCACGGGGAGAACATGCAAACTCCACACAGAAATGCCAACTGACCCAGCTGGGGCTCGAACCAGCGACCTTCTTGCTGTGAGGCGAACGTGCTAACCACTAGGCCATCGTGGCGCCGTGTATATCATAGAGTGTAAAAAATATAGTATCCTTGACGTCACCCACAGGTGATATGTTCTCCCCATGTTGGCGTGGGTTTACTCCAGGCTCTCCAGTTTCCCCCACAGTACAAAGACATGCGCTATACAGTAGGTGAATCAGATAAGCTAAATTGTCCGTAGTGTACGAGTGTGAATGTGTGCGTGTATGAATGTTTCCCAGTGATGGATTGCGGGTGGAAGGGCATCCGCTGTGTAGAATGTGGTGGATAAGTTGGCGGTTCATTCCGCTGTGGCAATTCCTGCTGAATAAACGGATCAAAGCAATGTAAAATGAATAAATGAAAGTCAAATTGAGCTTTATCGTCATTCCACTAAATGTGTGGATATACAGTGGAACGAAATATCGTGTCTCGGTGCTACAAAAATAAACATAATCATACGTATGAACACATAACTAGACTTAAGCATCGCTTAATTTGTGAATTACGAGGTGCCGTAACCGATTGGGGTTATGGATCCGCCATGGTACCCCAGGATGGAGAGGTGTCGTGGACGAAAATAAAGAGCGGAGGGTTGGTGAGTCGCAGAAGAAAGTGACATTGAACAGCGGACAGGGGAGGTGGGCGGTTGAGGAGGTGGATTGGTAAAATGAGATGCAAGATCTGGCGTGTTCCGGCACAAATTAAGCCCTGGGCATAAGTGTTATTTTAAATGTGTACATAACTAGCATACCAGAGCGATAATCTAACTATACATATGTTATAAATACTCATTTGCATAACCTAAGACAGACTATAAAAGTACTTTTACAGAAGACAGAACAATATTGGGGTGAGTGGGTAGCATGATCGCCTCACAGCAAGAGGGTCGCTGGTTCGAACCTCGGCTGGGTCAGTTGGCGTTTCTGTGTGGAGTTTGCATGTTCTCCCAGTGTTCGCGTGGATTTCCTCCTGGTGCTCCGGTTTCCCCCACAAGTCCAAAGATATGTGGTACAGGTGAATTGGGCAAGCTAAAATTGTCCATAGTATGTGTGTGAATGAGTGTGTATGGATGTTTCCCAGTAATGGGTTGCAGCTGGAAGGGCATCCGCTGCGTAAAACATATGCTGGATAAGTTGGCGGTTCATTCTGCTGTGGTAACCCCTGATTAATAAAGGGGCTAAGCCGAAAAGAAAATAAATGAATAAATGAGAACAATATTGTGCAAGCTATTGTGCAAAAATGTTTATTTTAAAGTTGAAGAAAACAAGTAGTGCTACATGATTGTGTGGGACAGTCACAGGTAAACATTGTTTAGAGTTTAAGATGGAGTTTAAGAAAAGTATCCAGTGCACTTGGAGAGAAGAGTGTTTCTACAGGTGGTTTGTCAAACCCACCCACCTGTGTGAGGAACACTTCAAAAGTGCACAATGCTTTTTTTTCTGGAGATGAGGAGTGATTGTAAGAAAGTGTCTGGTGTAAACTTGTGCTAAATTTAAGCATTTATGCACAAAAGAAAGATGACCCTACAGTTCTGCTCTATTCTTTTCATCATAAATGCACTGCAGTCTCAATCTCATGCATGGCTTTTGCCTGTCTAATCATGAGCATCTAATCTGCCTCTTTCTCTGTATTAAAAAGGTCATATATTGTGCAGCGGCGACCGGGCGGTCGTGAGCGTCTAAAGAATTTTTTTTTTGCTCTTATCATTTCTGCTACGGACAGATTCTGGGAAGTACTAATCCTCTAATGGGATGGCATTGACTTGGCACATCGATCGTGTGTTTGTCTGAAGGAGGGGATTCCTCGGGGACACCAGGAGAATGTGTTTCTGCTCTGCCTCGCCTGTTTTGATAACATTGTTCAAACAGCGCGTCCTCTAACCCTGTTTTCGACGTCATGCTTTTGAGTTGAATGAGAGCACTTCATTCAGATAACACAGCTGCTGCTGACCACTTAAAGACTGAAGAGATGGGAGGTTGTTTAGGGGAGAGACATGCGTGTTTAAGGAGTAGCTAACGAACTGACTGATTTAAATTAGATTCTGTTCAGATGGAATTGATAGTTGTTTTTTGTTTTGTTTTGTTTTGTTTGTTTTGTTTTGTTTTGTTTTGTTTATCTTATTTTATTTTATCTTATTTAATTTTACCTTATTTTAATTTTAATTTTAATTTATTTATCTTATTTTATTTTACCTTATTTTAATTTTAATTAATTTATTTTATTACATTTTATTTTATTTTACCTTATTTTAATTTAATTTTATTTTATTTTACCTTATTTTTATTTTATTTTACCTTATTTTTATTTTATTTTATCTTATTTTATTTTACCTTATTTTTATTTCCTTTTAATTATTTCAATTTAATTTTTATTTTATTTAATTTTTAATTTTAATTTTATTATATTTTTTATTTTATTTTATTTTATTTTACCTTCTTTTTTATTTTATTTTTATTTTACCTTATTTTATTTTATCTTATTTTATTTTAGGCAAGGCAAGGCAAGGCAATTTTATTTATATAGCACATTTCATACACAGTGGCAATTCAAAGTGCTTTACATAAACAGGAATAAAATTGAAGTATAAGAAAATAAAAACAAATAATAAAAAACAGATAAAAACAGATTAAAATGAGTTAAGACAAAATATAAAAGAATGAAAAGGAAAGAAAGACACAATAGTGCGATCTGTCGGACGTAGCACAGTGCTCATTCAGTAAAGGCACAGCTAAACAGATGTGTTTTTAGTCTTGATTTGAATGTGCCTAATGTTGGAGCACATCTGATCATTTCTGGAAGCTGATTCCAGCAGCGGGGGGCGTAATAGCTAAAAGCAGATTCACCCTGCTTTGACTGAACTCTTGGAATTTCTAGTTTATATGATCCTAAAGATCTGAGTGATCTATTAGGTTTGTATTCAGTGAGCATATCTGTAATGTATTGAGGTCCTAGGCCATTTAGTGATTTATAGACAAGTAGTAATACTTTAAAATCTATTCTAAATGTAAGTGGGAGCCAGTGTAAAGACCTGAGGACAGGTGTGATGTGCTCTGATTTCCTGGTTCTGGTCAGAATCCTGGCCGCAGCGTTCTGGATGAGCTGCAACTGTCTGACTGTCTTTTTGGGAAGGCCAGTGAGGAGCCCATTACAGTAATCCACCCTGCTGCTGATAAAAGCATGAACAAGTTTCTCTAAGTCTTCAGTGGAAACAAAGCATCTAATCCTTGCAATGTTTTTGAGATGATAGTATGCTGATTTAGTTACTGCTTTGACATGACAGCTGAAACTGAGATCTGACTCCAGAGTCACGCCAAGATTCTTGACCTTATTTTTTGTTGTATGACCCTTAGAGCCGAGGTACGCATTCACCTTGAGAACCTCATCTCTGTTCCCAAATGTAATGACCTCAGTTTTCTCTTTGTTGAACTGAAGGAATTTTTGGCACATCCAATTGTTAATTTCCTCAATGCATTGGCAGAGGGTGTCGATGGGGCTGTAGTCATTAGGCAGTAAGGCTATGTAGATCTGAGTGTCATCAGCATAGCTGTGGTAGGAGATTTGGTTCTTTCTCATTATTTGGCTCAGAGGGAGCATATAAAGGTTGAACAGGAGAGGTGCCAGAATTGAGCCTTGTGGGACTCCACATGTCATGGGTGTCCACCTCGACCTATGGTCACCTATACTGACATAGTAACCTCTCCCTTCAAGGTACGATCCAAACCATTTGAGGACCGTCCCAGACAGCCCAACCCAGTTTTCCAGCCTATCCAGAAGTATGCTGTGATCGACAGTGTCGAATAGGTTGCTCCGACAGGTTGCTCTTTTTCAAGAGGGGTTTAACTACTGCAGTTTTAAGTGAGTTTGGAAAAATCCCTGAGAGAAGTGAAGCATTCACCACTTTCAGAAGATCCATTTCTAGACAGTTAAACACAGTTTTAAAGAATGATGTGGGCAGCGTGTCAAGATCGCAGGTTGATGTTCTCATAATTTGCACAATCTCTTCTAAGATTTTACTTAGTTAATTTCCATTAAAACAGACATAATGTCTCATTTCTTAAGTTGTGATTGAGCTTGTCTGACGTGGACACAACTTGGCTGATTGAATGAGCTGATTGCCTTTCTGATATTATTGATCTTATCAGTAAAGAAATGAGCAAACTCATTACATTTGCTTTCAGAGAGTAGTTCACTAGGAATCCTACTGGGGGGGTTTGTGAGTCTCTCTACCGTTGCAAAGAGGGTACGGGTGTGATCTATATTGCTGTTTATAAGGCTTGAAACGAAAGTCTGCCTAGCAGTGTTTAGTTCCACATTAAAAGCATGTAGACTGTCTTTATAGATATTGTAATGGACTACTAGTTTCGTCTTCCTACTAGTTTCGTCCCCAGACACGCATGGCACGCGGGCACACACCGGGTGACTGTCACTGCGCTGTGTCGCCGCGCCCTCAGCCCTTGGAACGACCCCTCATTTCTACAGGCCGGTGTGCCTTTGGGACAGGCGTCCAGGCATGTTGTTGTCTCAACAGATGCCTCCAGCACGGGCTGGGGGGCCGTGTGTTGCGGGCATGCAGCAGCGGGCCTGTGGGTAGGTATCCAGCTGCATTGGCACATCAATCGCCTAGAGCTGCTGGCAGTGTTTCTCGCTCTCTGCCGTTTTTCTCCGGTGCTGGAGCGACAACACGTGCTGGTCAGGACGGACAGCACGGCGGCGGTAGCGTATATCAACCGTATGGGGGGTATCCGCTCTCGCCGCATGTCTCAGCTCGCCGCCGTCTGCTCCTCTGCAGTCATCCGCAGCTGAAATCGTTGCGCGCCATTCACATTCCAGGCGAGCTCAACTGTGCAGCCGATGCACTATCACGGCAGCCTCTACGTCCAGGAGAATGGAGACTCCACCCCGAGACGGTCCAGCTGATATGGGCGCACTTCGGGGAGGCCCAGATCGATCTGTTTGCTTCCTCCGAGAACGCTCATTGCCAGTTGTTTTTTTTCCCTGACCGAGGGCTCCCTCGGCACGAATGCACTGGCCCACAGCTGGTCTCGGGGCATGCGCAAGTATGCATTTCCCCCAGTGAGCCTGCTCGTGCAGTTTAGTGAGCACCGTTTTTTAGATTATACATTAAACCAGGGTCCTGACTCTCCATGGTCATTACAAATCTCAGGATATGCTTCAAAAAAGTATAGGGTTGTGTCCCCAGCGCTATATAAATGTAAGGAATTATTATTATTTAGGTGGCGGTCTGAAACTGGTACTGTAGGTCTAACTAACCAATAGTCACTGCAAGTGTCCAAAAAACATGTTTTCTTGTAAAATAGCCGTTTGTATCTACATATAGCCTAAGAGTAAAGTCAAATTAGACTCATAATGTCTATATAAATAGATGACTTGAACATGGAAGTTATAAAGTGAGTGTTATCCATTTAAGTATGGATGCAAACTTGTCACGTTTTGGCAAAATTGCCTGTTTTATGTTAAATAGTTTGTCTTTGAGATTTGCATTTCTGTTAAAATCACCCTGAAGTTACTGTATAGGTCCGAATCCAATGATTAATCATAAAACACTGAATGCTTCAATAATTTTAATTAATAAATGAGATAATTGATTTAAAAATATCAATTTGGTTCAACGAGGCATGCATATTCATTATACAACCTACTGAAACCCGAACAGAATCGTAATACATTCAGATAATCGATGCCGAATATTTCTCGATTTGCAATGCAGCCTTGGTATTTTGCAGATATACAAACAGCGTCTAATCAAAACTCTCACAGATTCTGAATCCAGCTCATGAACATGAAGCGGATCTGTGAGTTAGTGAAGCCCACAGTGCGCTGCCTGCATGATTTCCCTCTTCTCCGTCCCTCATGCTGCTCTGGCTGGCGCGGGCCGGTCATTAGGGATGGGAACTGGGTCAAATGTGTTTCCCCTGTTCTCCGTTCATGCAAACATGCAGACATCTCTGTGCTGCTCACACCTGGGACATCAGCGTTGGCCTTTAGATGTGATGTGGCCCTCTGTCCACATGACTGAAGATCCTGCTTCACTTCAGAGATGCTGCAGAAGCACAACACTTCACTCAATGTGATGCCAGGGACTTCATGGGGCACCAGTGGGAATCCAAAATAAAAGTTTAAAGGGGTCATGTGTTGTGTTTTTATGTTTCACCTTCTCAGTTGGGTGTGGATAATGTCTGCAAAGTTTCAAAAGTCAAAGTCAATTCAATTTAAGTTTATTTGGGCAGCGCTTTCACAATAATTATCATTCCAAAGCAGCTTTACAAAAGGTTATAACATTACAAATTAAAATCAG
Organism: Danio albolineatus; assembly: GCA_903798035.1. Lineage (NCBI taxonomy): Eukaryota > Metazoa > Chordata > Actinopteri > Cypriniformes > Danionidae > Danio > Danio albolineatus. Next base: position 3,644,861 of record CAIGQQ010034268.1, on the reverse strand, counting down.
CAAAGTTAAAAGGGACCTATTATGCCCCTTTCTGCACTACACTATGTAAAATAAGTCTCTGATGTCCCTTGAGCGTGTGTATATGTGCAGTTTTATCTCAAAATACCCCACGAGTAATGTTTTATAACTACCCCTTTTAGGCTTGGATCCTATATGTGGCGTTTTGGTGACTGTCGCTTTAAATTCAAATGAGATTGTGTTCATAAAAGAGGGCAGAGCTACAGAGGCCTATGCCTTAGCATGGTGGCATATTCAAAACAGCGCTAAATTTAACTGTGAAAAACAAAACATGTTGAAAGACGTGGGTCAGAAGAAGGCAGTCTTGTGTTCATTTGTGCATCCTAAAACTCATAATTTTGACTTTTTCTTCGGAAGAAATGGCACAAAACTCTAATGGCGGACGACTGCTTCTCACTCAGGGCTGTCTATGCTAATTATGGAGAGATCGTCACTAATGTGAGGGGTTTTCCTCCTCTGATGACACGTACAAAGGGAGAATGTCAATCAAAGTCTTTCTAGAGACTGTTTTTATTAAGTGTGATTATAAATATTTTAATTAAATCATTTTTACCAATAAAGGCTGGCTATATTATACACTGTGGCGAAAGAGTAGTTGATACGGTATTTGTCGAAGGTCACATTACAAAACCGGATCCCTGGGTAGAACACTTTTGCTCATCGCCATTTCATATGCGCCATCGGTTTGTTATTGAAAGTAGTGAGCAGTAAGTAATAGACATCTGTGATACTTAGCTTCGGTAGTTCTTAACAAGGCTTTTTGTATAAAACAACGGCATATTAGCGGAGAGTGAAAAACTGGAAGTGTTCTACCCAGGTTGACATGAACGTGAAAGTTGCACATATACCCTATTATATAATGCATAAAACACTACTTACTACTTTCAATAACAAACCAATGGCGCATATGAAATGGCGATGAGCGGAAGTGTTCTACCCAGATATTCGGTTTGGTCATGTGACATTACCCTATAGCAGGGGTGTCCAAACTTGGTCCTGGAGGGCCGGTGTCTTGCAAAGTTTAGTTGCAACCCCAATCAGACACACCTGGGCTAGCTAATCAAGCTCTTACTAGGCTTTCTAGAAACATCCTTGCAGGTGTGTTGAGTCAAGTTGGAGCTAAAATCTGCAGGACACCGGCCCTCCAGGACCGAGCTTGGACATGCCTGCCCTATAGTAACATCATTAACATGTTACTAATAAACATTAAAAACAACAACATGAAATAAAAAAAAAACATCAGCCTTTAGATTTTATTATTATTATTATTATTATTATTATTATTATTATTATTATTATTATTATTATTATTAATAATAATTATATTATTATTTTGTGACCTCTGGGGTGATTACGTTATATTAAAGACACAGCAATTGCGTCAGATGCAGCACATTGATTTTATGGCACCTTTACTGCACTCACAAATATTAAAAATAAATACAGGCCACAACTGAACATGTAGCATGCTCTCCAAAATTAAATGATGAATAGACTTGGTCTGCCGTTGTGTGCAAGGGTTATATATTTATAACCACCTCAGAGAATATTGGGGGTTGTGAGTCTTGTAAGTCTCTGGCATTTTTATTTTGCGGGTTGCAAGCTGAAAAGTTTGGAAACCCCTGCTTTAAGTAGCTGTGTATAGGGCGAACTGTATATAAACATAGTTAACCTGCAGTTATACGGTCTCCTTTCCAAAAAGGTGATGTCTGTGTGTATAGTACGTTTTCGATGAAGTGTTTTTGTCACCCACAAAATGTTTTTTTTAACTGTCTGAAAGAGAATCCCTGCTGAAAAAGTCTCTTTCAAATTCTGGTTCATGTATCCATGGGTAGCTGACAAATAGGCAGTGAAAAATACCTTTTTTTGTAAAACACCACTTTTGAAGAATAAAATAGATATATTTATGTAGTTTGACGTCTGATGTTTGAGAAAATATAAGTGGTCAATAACTTTTTAACTTATAACCTCATCAATTCATCCATTCATTCATTTTCCTTCGGCTTAGCCCCTTATTTATCAGGGGTCGCCACAGCAGAATGAACCGCCAGCTATTCCAGCATACAGTTGAAGTCAGAATTATCAGCATCCCTGAATTATTACCCCCATCCCCCCAACCAGTACTTCCCAGTACTGGGAAACACCCATGCACTCTCATATTTACACACACGCATACACTACGGATAATTTAGCTTATTCAATTCAGAGTCTTTGGACTGTAGGGGAAACCAGGGCAACCGGAGGAAACCAATATGAACACGGGGAGAACATTCACACAGAAATGCCAACTGGCCCAGCCGGGGTTCAAAGTAGTGACATTCTTGCTATGAGATGACAGTGCTAACCACAATTTACTCATTGTTTACACTCCCTCAAATGGTTCTAAAACTTTATGAGTTTATTCATTCTGCTGAACACAAAAGAAGATATTTTGAAGCATGCTGAAAATCAGCAACCATTGACTTCCATTGTAGAAAAAACAAATACACACTCAATGGTTACAGGTTTCCAGCTTTCTTCAAAATATCTTCCTCTGTGTTCAACAGAAGGAAGAAACTCATGAGGGTTTTAAACTAGTAAAACAGGGGTGTCCAAACTCAGTCCTGGAGGACCGGTGTCTGGCAAAGTTTAGTTCCAACCCCAATCAGACACACCTGAGCTAGCTAATCAAGCTCTTACTAGGCTTTCAAGAAACATCCTTGCGGGTGTGTTTAGGCAAGTTGGAGCTAAAATCTGCAGGACACCGGCCCTCTAGGACCGAGTTTGGACATGCCTAAAGTAAAAGATCAGTGAATGAAGATTGAATTTTAAGTTTTGGTTGAACTATCCCTTTAAATTTAATCCGGTGTGACATAGCAAAAATAAAGAAAACATCTTTATTAATATGCAAATAGCAATAGAGCGATTTAATATCATTGCCGGACACTTATCTTCATATAGTGCATTTTAATTCATTGATTTATTTTCCCTGGGGTATAGTCCCTTTATTTATCAGGGGTCGCCACAGTAGAATAAACCACCAACTTATGCAGCATATGTTTTACACAGTAGATGCCCTTCCAGATGCAACCCAGCACTGGGAAACATTTATATACTCTCCCATTCACCCTTATACACTACGGCCAATTGAGGTTATTCAATTCACTTATAGCGCATTTGTTTGGACTTTGGGGGAAACCGGAGCACCCGGAGGAAACGCATGCCAACATGGAGAGAACATGCAAACGCAACACAGAAATGCCAATATGCCCCTATAGTGCAGTTTATAATTGTGAATATAATTTTTTTCCCTCCATGACTTGTTGGACATTTTTGTGAGGAGTGTGTTTCTTTTAACTGCTAAATCCATAGGAGGTGTTTTATGGTGTTGCTGTTATAATATTATAGATTTTAGCACTTTCAGGTCTTGTCATCATGGACCGGAACTCTGTTTATTATAATATACATTGAGTTTGTGAGATAACAGCTGAACACTTTGTCAAAATCAGCATAGAGTGGGTGGTTTTATTTCTCTGTAGTGAAGAGAATCTGCAGACGGTCAGCAACAAAGAGCACTTGTATCATATTTAGCAATAAATGTGATGGATGAATCCTTTGCCTTAAACGCGCTCGGCAGCAAGAAGTGTTCCGCTCACAGTTTGGGACTTTTAACGACTTTCAAAGTTGCTGAAAACTTCATCTGTGCTCGAACTGTTTGTGCTTTAAGCACTTCCTTTCCCAAATGTCAATCGGTTTGTTTGTTTCTTCTTGATGTTAGTTGGCAGTCTACAGTTCTCATGACAACAACACTTGATTTGAATTCAGTATTTATTATTTCATTTTATCTGTTTTGTTTTTGTACAATATTTTTATTAAATTTGTATTGCTTTTATATATGGTATCTATCTATCTATCTATCTATCTATCTATCTATCTATCTATCTAT
>CAIGQQ010034268.1:3628985-3639680 GCA_903798035.1 Danio albolineatus | reverse complement strand
GTTTTTCATTGTCATCATAGCAGCATAAAGCTCTTGTAATGACAATGCCTGTTGCAGTTCTTTATTGGACTCCTCATCCACCTTTGGCAGTCCTTCCAGAAAATCCTCAGCATCTGCATCCCCTTCCACAAGTTCAGATTTATAAAGGTCAGAGTAAAAATCTACAGCACATTTTCGAATATCAGCAGGTTCAATAAATTCTTGTCCTGTAGCTGAACGCAAAGAATAGATAATTTTACTTTGACCTTTTTTTTTTCTCCAAATTGAAAAAAAATTGAGAAGGAGCATCCATTTGATTTATAGTCTGAAAGCGTGAACGGACTAATGCTCCTTGTGATTTAATTCCCAACAGATCTACCAACATTTCTTTTTTCTTTTTTAACTCATCAATATATTTTTTATCATTTTTCTTAGATATTATTTCTTGTAAAGCAATAATACCTTTTTCTAAATCCTTCATTAATTGAGCTATATCTCGAGTAACATTCAAAGTGTACTTTTGACAAAAATCTTTTATGAGAACCTTACCACAATCCCACCATTGCTGTAAAGAGTCATAACAGTGTTTTTGTTGTTTAAAATTTTCCCAGAAATATTTAAAACCATCCAAAAAAGTTTTATCATTTAACAAAGAATTATTAAAAACCCAATATGCACTTTTACACTTAACATTCTTAATAAAAACACCACATAGTACTAGACTATGATCAGAAAGTCCAACTGGAATGATTTTACAATAATTAAGAATATTCCTCTGAAACTGAATACTGTAAAGTCTATCGAGCCTTGCCATTGAGATATAGTGTTCTGTCTTATGAGCCCAAGTATATTGTCTTATATCTGGATTCATACTTCTCCAAATATCACACAAATCATGAGCTTCAATAAGTTGTATTAATGTTTTCTGAGAAGCTATATGTGGTTCTATATGGTTCCTATCTAACTTATCATTAATAGTACAATTAAAATCCCCACCTATAAATAATAACTCCTGTGGGTTTAAACTTTTCAATACAATATCAACTTTTCTAAAAAAATTAACTCTTTCAGGTCCATTATTAGGGGTGTACAAATTCATTAACACCATGGTAACATTTTCAAATGTAACTCTGATCTTTAAAAATCTACCACAAATTATTTCTTCAACTTCACATGATAAAGGTAATAAATGTTTTGAAAACAGCACAGCTACTCCTCCACTAATAGATGATTTATGGCTTAAAACTATTTGTCCATCCCATTCTTTTTTCCAATCTGTCTCGTTTTTTGAATCACTATGTGTTTCCTGCAGGAACACAATATCAATTTCCTTCTGTCTAATAAATTCATATAACATCATCCTTTTATAACTATCTCTAGCACCATTTAGATTTAAGGTTCCAATTTTAAAATTCGTCATATAAACTTTAGATATAAAAGCAAAATAAACTAACAAAGATAGCCAAAACAAAACAGTTTTTTGCAAAGTTTTAGATGTTAGCAGCTTCATCCTCTTCTGCTATTTTTTTCTTCAGTTTGTTCACAAACTTTCTAAGACGGAAAACCTCTAGATCTTCAAAGGCTCCTTCTTTGGTTAGATATTTCACAGCATAAATGAATTGTTTTCGATCAGGAAAATAATCTTCAACTTCTACGCCTCTCATTCCTTTTGTTTCTTGCAAAAACTTGTTAATGTCCTCAGCTCTATATAAACTAATCAAGTTTTCAGTTTGAGAATTAGAAGACAGATTGGAAAACTGAGACCAATTTGAATCAGTTGAATCTCTATCACTGTCAGAATCTACATAATCACCAATGTCATCATCTTTTCTGACTTGCTTTCCAGTTTTGCCACAACTTTTTTTCTTTCTTTTTATTGGGACTTTAAAGACCGATTCTTCTTTCTCAAAGTCAACAATGTTGTCAACAACATCCATGTCATCAACATCTGTCACAATGATATTTTCAGCAGACGAATTATCCGATATCTGAGGAGTGTCGTTTTTTCGGGTCTTAGTTACAACTTTTGCATAAGACTCAATCACTGAAGCTGTCGCTACCCTCGACTCTGGTTCCGTTATTTCGGGCAACGCACTCGCGCCCTCCGCGTCACTCGCGATGTCCTCTGGAGAGCAAACGGAATCTGCACGATTCGAATTTATGCTCGTACCGGCGAGATGACCGATTTTAGTGCAATAAAAACATTTAATTGCAGTATCAGATGTCGCAAACACCGTGTAATCGAACCCGTCAATCTTAAACTTAAAGACTGAATCAATCTCATCAATGCCACTTTTCAGCACCATGAATGCTTGTCTCCTGAATGAGATTAAGTGTTTTACTAATGGTGACTTGCACCCTAAGGGAATTTTTTTGATCGGTGAAACCAATTTTCCATAACGTGATAATTCCTGCACAAGTAGTTCATCCTTGATAAAAGGTGGTACGTTGGAAATTATAACCTTTTTAGACGGTGTACTTAAGGGTAAAACAGGCACGAGTGATCCATTCAGTACTACGCCACTTTGTACAGCTTTATTTGCATTTTCAATTGAACTCAGAAACAAAACAACTGCGCTGTTCATTCGTGATGCCGAAATAATATTTTCATGTCCCACGATTTCTCCCACAGCTAAACAACACTGTTCCACGCTGATTTTAGAATCAATCTTAATGCCGTGACGACGGGTTAAATTTTCAAAACTCATGGTGTTTTGATTCGTCGTGCCTCCCAGCACAATGCTGGTTGCCAACGCAAACACCACCAAACACACAGAACACTAAACAATTCAACTCACGCACAAAAATAAATAAACATACAAAAAAAGATAGAAAAAAAGATAGAAAGAGTTATCAGCACACGAGTCTCAAACACACTCACCCTCACCACGCAACTCCCAGCATGCACTCCGACAGAGAGAGAGAGAGAGAGAGAGAGAGAGAGAGAGAGAGAGAGAGAGAGAGAGAGAGAGAGAGAGAGAGAGAGAGAGAGAGAGAGAGAGAGAGAGAGAGAGAGAGAGAGAGAGAGAGAGAGAGAGAGAGAGAGAGAGAGAGAGAGAGAGAGAGAGAGAGAGAGTAAAAGAGACCTTTGCACACTTAAATAGATAAATAATCTGAGAAAATCTATATATATATGCATGCACACTACAGTTTGCTGTTATACTTCATATAATATTATGCTGTTCTTTTTGTTGTTTGTTTTTTGCACAGGCATATCTAAAGGGTTAATGGTGTCAACTGATGATCAACAGTAAAAATGTCAATACAATGAAAGTCAATTGGGCAAAAACAGCCACGAACAGTAAATGAGGGAGAACAAATTAAAATCTGATGCTGCACAAAAACTAACAATGCATCAAACCCAATGTTATCACTACTCTTTCGCATGACCAAGACTGTCATAAAAAGTAGCAATGCAGTGGTCCCTCGCTATAATATGGTTCACTTTTTCCATGGCCTCGCAGTTTCACAGATTTTTTTGGTGAAATTTGACATGTTTTTTTTCTAAAGCACACTGTGTTCTAAGTCCTGATTGGCTGTAGACCATTGTCAATCGATCTCCTCTGTGCCATGTCCCCTGTACAGTACAGAATGCATTCAGCACACCAAATTAACATAAATCTTCGATCGCTAGCAGTGTGATGCTGAAGTGCTGTTCTGTATGTTTATAAGCTTACTCCCCAACAATGTCGACGAAACGTTCTGCACCGTCAAAGGCACCTGCGGTAGCACCCAAAAGACAGATGCTAACCAGTTTTAACAATTCGCAAAAGTTAAATACAAAATGCACACATTGAGATGTTTGTTCACTAAGCAAATATTAAATCAACACATTTAGGGTCAAACATCAGGGGTCAGAGGTAAATGTTGTTCCTTGAGTGTGTCTGATGGTTTAATCCCTAAAGCTGCTCTTAAAGCCTGATTTGCGCTGAATTGAAGTAAAGATGCAAATGCATGAGGAATAGCATGTGCTGTGTAATTCTGTCTCTTCAGTGTTTTCTTGCCTTTGATTGGTTTGGGTTCGTTTGTTTAGACAGAAATTGAAAGTTTGGCCACCGTCTGCGAAGGAAATGTGCCATGCATCAAATTAAACACTAAATTCTGCCATCATCCACTCCTGCCTGTTTTTCCCACCGTTGAGCACAAAAGGAAGAGTGTTGCAGAATGCTCTTGTTATTCTCTTTTTGTTGATGTTTTTTAAAAGGGAATTACAGTGAATGAAGCTTTCAGGATTTAAAAAGCATGTGAAATGGCATAAAATTATCATAAATGTTGTTGAGAGTTTTTTGTTTCTCTTATCATAACAGACCAAAATTTAAGTTATTATAAAAGAAAGTCTCAAAAATTCACCCTTAGCAGATTTTAGCATATTTTATAAGCGTTTATTGATTTATTACAGTGTCTCACTGTTTTGTCTCAGAAATTCGCCCTAGCACTTTTAAGCATGTTTGTTTGTGTTTTATTATAATTGAATTTCGATGTTCTTTTTTATTGTTGAGAGCTTTTCAATGACCTGATTTGATTCCATGCACATTTTGAGCGATTCAGTGATCAGGGATCCGTTCAAAATGGCATATAATTAACATAAACATTAACTTTTGATTCTCTTATCATAACAGACCGAAATTGAAGTCAATATTATAGGAAGTGAATCACTCAAAATGTTGCGGTCAAAAGTGAAGACCTGGGGGAGGGGGGGGTGTCAGTTCCGAAAATGAAAATTGGTGTGGGAGAGGAGGGGCTTCGTGATCGAAAGTGCAAATTGATGGGGGAGGGGGTGCGGATCGCGCAAGAAAGTAAAGACCTGTGTCATTGTGGATAAAAGTGAAAACTAATGGGGGAGGGGGGCGTCGCCGATGAAAGTGAAAAGAGATGGGGAGGAGGGGGGAAGGGGGATGTGGGTTGTCTAGCGGATTGCGGGCGAAAGTGAAAACTGGTGGGGGTGGGGGTCAGAGGTGTGGGGATCTATCGGGGACGAAAGTGAAGACTGTGGGGCGGATCGCGGACAAAGTGTAGACCAGGGGGGAGGCCGGTTGGCGTCGTGGACCAAAGGGAAACCCGATGGGAGGGTGGGTGGATCACGGACGAAAGTGAAGACCTGTGGGGAGGGGAGGTGGCATCGCAGAAAGAAGTAAAAACCGGTGGGGGAGGGGGGGCAACACAGACGTAAGTGGAAACAGGTGGTGAGGGGGTGGAGGGGGGTTGGTTAGCGGATCGCGGATGAAAGTGAAGACCTTGGTGGAGGGGATGGGTAGGTGGGTCGTGGACGAAAGTGAAAACCAGTGGGGGGAGGATCGCAGACGTAAGTGAAGACCTGGAGGTGGATCGTGGACAAAAGTGAAGACCTGGGGGAAGGGGGGCGTCTGTGATAAAAGTGAAATCTAGTTGGGGAGGGGCGGAGTCACGGAGGAAAGTGAAAACCGGTGGGGGGGTGGGGGTTGTCGTAGACGAAAGTGAAAACTGGGGGGTGGGGAGGGCAATGGCAGAGTGGGGAGCATAACGCAGGCGAAAGTGAAGACCTGGGGGAAGGGGGGGAATCACTGTTGAAAGTGAAATCCAGTGGGGGAGGGGTTTGTATCGCGAACGAAAGAAAGCCGGTGGGGGAGCGGTAGCGAATCGTGGACAGACGTGAAGACCTGGGGGAGGGGGAGGGGGGGTCGCTGATGAAAGTGAAAACCGGTGGGGAGATGGGGGTGCAGTGGGGAGCATATCGCGGACCAAAATGAAGGCCGATGAGGGTTGAATTGCGGGCGAAAGTGAAGGCTGGTGGTTGGATTGCGGGTGAAAGTGAAGACCTGGGGTTGGATCGTGGATAAAAGTGAAGGGCCAGTTGTATTGTATAGTACGTGAATAAATGTGTATATACATTGGTTGCGTCTTTTTGTGTTCATCATATGAAAAGTCGACATAACTTGCCAGCTATGGAAATAAGGGTTCTCAATTGTTTTGAGTGTAGAGCTTTATTTTGACCTGAAACTAGGATGTTTGGGAAATAGGGTGAGACGTTATGGACTTGAAGGATATGAGGCATATTTTCAAGAAATGTGTTTAAAGAAATCTAGAAAAACTTGAGTGTTTCCAATGTTTCCTTGCGAATCACTGAATCAATGATCCATTCTGAGTATTTACCAACTCTTAAGAAGTTTTCAGAAGCCTTTAGTATTATAAAATATATGTCTCAGAAAGATCCATTTATCATGTTCAACTGATCAGATATGATAGTTTGTATTCTCATTGTCTTTGAAGTGGAATTGTATATTTTTATCTTTCTTTGCTTCACTTTTGCTCAGAGGCCTTTTGACTGAAATTTCATCTGACGTGATCAGAAGTGACATGACTTACCCATTTAATGCCTTCAGACAGCAATCATGTGTGTGTGTGTGTGTGTTTCTACAGGCGTTTGGTGGACACAGAAGATGAGCTCAGTGACATCCAGTCGGACTCGGTTCCCTCAGAAGTGCGCGACTGGCTGGCGTCCACTTTCACGCGTCAGATGGGGCTGATGTTGAGACGTTCTGAGGAGAAACCGCGGTTTCGCAGCATTGTCCATGCAGTGCAGGCTGGGATATTTGTGGAGAGGTACAGTATGTGTGAGGGTTAATGAAAACTAATTAAACCATATATGTAGGCATCCAATTGATAACAGAAAAAAACATTTTTTTTATTTTATTTCATTTCATTTAAAAAAAAAAATTTTTTTTAATTAATTATTTAATTTAATTTTTTATTTAATTTAATTTTATTTCATTTTATTTTATTTTATTTCATTTTATTTTATTCATTTTGTTTCATTTTATTTTATTCATTTTATTAAATTTTTTTAATAATTTAAATTTTAAATTTAAATTTCTTTTAGTTTTTAATTTTAATAATATTTTTATTTTTGTTATTTTTTATTTTATTTTATATATACTTTTTATTAAATGTTTTATTTGTTTTATTTTTATTGTATTTTATTTTAATTTTACATTCACCTTTGGTTTTGTTAAAGATTTTACACACAAGTCAAATAAAACAATATATATTTTATTTTTTACTTATTACATTTTTAATTAATTATTTTATATTAATATAATTATACACACATTATATATATATATATATTATTTAAATTACACAAGTATTATTTTATTTATATTAATTAAAATTCACACATTTTGTTTTATTTTATTTACACACAATTGTATATATAAATAATCTACTTCTATACATTCTATATAATAATAGCTTAAATAGTAACTTATTTTTTACTAATTATGTTTTTAAATAATTATTTTATATTATTACAATAAAATGTGTACATGCTTAAAATTAAACAATTATTTGTTTCATATTTTATTTTAAATGCACTTTTCCTTTAAAATGTTCTTTAAAATTATATTTTATTTCATTTATTGTTTATTTTCTTATGAACCGTCATTTTGCAGCATCATCAATGTGGTATAATCTCGAATATTTGTGAAAAGCATGTGTGAGTCTATAAAGTCTATAAAGTAAAGAGTTTCAAACCCTATATAGGCATCCCACAGATAACAGCTGGAAGCCTTCAGACTGTTGATCCAGCGCTGATTCATTTTAAGCAGACTCTGATAGATTGATCAGACTGATTTGTGACCCTGCTGTGCATTTCCTATCGTATTTCCAGCACTGCGTGCAACTCAAATATTAATGTTAAAGGAAGCATCCAAAACCAAAAAAGGGAACTGTCCTAAATTGCACAAAAATGACAGAAAGGTGTGTTATCTCTTTTTGACAGAATGTACAGACGGACCTCCAACATGGTGGGCTTGAGTTATCCTCCCAGCGTGATCACAGCCTTGAAGGTAATGCAATGCACCAATAGGATTCTGTGTTGCAGTCTCAAATGCACGAATGCACAAACAGGCACATGCATAACCTGGACCCAGCGTGAATGCAAACATGTGAATGTGACGCGTTTTGAATGCACAACAGAAACAACGAGGGCTAGATGGCAAAGTCAAACAGGCAAACAGGCCTGTTTAATCAAGCGAAGTGCACAATTGATCTTTCCCTCGGCCAGCTGGGTTACCTGGCACACATACACACACATGCACATACGGTTTGGTCAGGACAGAGAGATGTTTTTTGGTAGCAGTGGATACAAATATAATGAATTTGCAGCTACTCAGAAGATGATTCTGTTTTTGAATGTTTAATGTAAACACTGCTTTACATCAAATTAAAATAAAAAGTAAACAAATGCTTTGGGTTTGATTTAGTCAGTATTCACTACTAGTATGTGATATTGACACCTTTTTTTAAACAAATGTTTTGTTTTATTATTTTATTGATTTTTCTTTTTATTTTATTTTAATTTATTTTATAGATTTTTTATTTGATAGATTTTCATTTTTTTATATTATTTAAGATTATTGTTTTATTTAATTTTATTTTAGGTTTTTATTTTGCTTTATAGATTTTTTTAAATAGATTTTTATTTTTATTTTGTTTTATTGTATAGATTTTTAAAATTGTTTTGTTTTATAGATTTTTTTATTTAACAGATTTTGTTATTTTATTTCTTTGTAGATTTTATTTTATTTTATATATTATCATTTTATTTTATATTTTTATTTAATATTATATTTAATATTTTATATTTTATAGATTTTTAAATAGATTTTTCATTTAATTTCATTTTGTTTTATTTTGTAAAGTTTTATTTTACAGATTTTTTATTTTATTTCATTGTAGATTTTTATTTATATGTTATTAGTATTATTATTATTTACACTTTATTTTATCTTATTTAGATTTTTTAATATTTTTTATTTTATAGATTTTTTGTTTTTATTTGATTTTGTATTGTTGTTTTTTAATTTCATTTTATTTTTACTGATTTTTTAAATTTTATTTTTGATTTTTATTTATTTTATAGATTTTTAAATTTTATTGATTTTTTAAAAATATTTAATTTATATTTTATTTAGATCTTTAATAGATTTTTAATTATTTTATTTTATTGATTTTTTTTATATTTTTTTATTTTATAGTAATTTTATTTTATATAAATATAAATAATATTTTCCTATCATTATATATTTATTTAATTATTTTATTTTGTTTACTTATTTTATCTAATAAATCCCAAAATATTTAAAAAGTTGTTTAAAATTGGTTTTTAGAAAGCAATCAAGACTTTCAGCATGGTTGGTTTTAATTAATCAAAAGAATTTTTAATTATCATGTGACACTGAAAAATAGCAAGGATGCAGAAAAATCAGGTTTGCACCATAGGAATAAATTACATTGTAACATATGTTTTGCAGAAAAAAGTTTATCTTTTTTCAATCACAAAGTATTGCGAATAAGAGACTTCTTTCACAAACATTTTACAATTTGTACCACCCCCAAGCTTTTGAATACTAGTGAATTATCTAGAATGCAGGTGCAAATCAAAATATTGAGGGTTTTAATACTTTTCACCACATGAAATTACAGCCCAAATTATACATCCGGCAATCTGCTGTGATTTGATCAGGAATGGCCATTTCTGAGCCGTTATCTGTCTCATCTGTTCTGCTATCAGCTTCTCATTCATTTTTGATTGAACAATTTGTGGCTGCACGACTCCTCTTTGTCATTGCAGTCAGAGCTCTGCAGTCTTTTCAAAATATTATTTTCTTCGGTTGCCTTTTGTGATGATAAAATCCTGGCAGTCTGCATGAAAATTGATTGTCTGAAAAAATCTGTGCAGTTCAGTGCAGAGTAATATCACACTACTCCAACTAACTCTGGATTATGTAGTGTGTATGCAGATTTACATATCGAAGAACACAATACATTTAGTTGTCGTCTCCCAAAAGAAAGAAGCAATTTTGAAATGCCTGAAAGAGTGATCAGTAATTCTAGCTTTATTTTTTAACAAATATGCGTAATGTCAGTCTATGGTCTTCACTGGCTGCCAGTGAACAATGTCTGCTTTGACACTAAAGCACTGTAATTGTATCTGAGGTCTGGAAGGATTTGGCTGGTGTTGTCGACATGTCAAGGAGATGCTGTTTTCTGGGCAGAAAAACACAAATACACTTTGCTTACGCTTTCAGAGGAGGAGAACTAAAGCTGGAAATTAATAATGCAGTAAAAGTGATGTGGAAATTAATGAATAACAGAATAGAGATATTTGAGTGAATTTTATTTTTAGTTGGTCAGATAAAGGTTTTTATAAAGACAGATTTTTAATAGAATTGAAAATAGAAAAGGATCTGCTAATATTAGATGGTCAGAGTATTTTTTTATATAAATGCATATAACAATTTTGTCTTAAAATATATTTTAAATTGTTAAATGTTTAATGGTCAAAGAGTAAAGCTAACTAAAAAGCTAACTATCACTATAAAGCTATAGTAAAGCTGTTTTTTGTGTCCATTTGATAGACCAACTGACCAACCAGAGCAGAGTAGTCCCATGTGACCAATAGGAGTAAGGTAAACCCTTATGTGACCAGTCAGATCAGAGGAGACCCATGTGACCAATCAAAGCAGAAAAGACCAATCAGAGTAGGCTCATGTGACCAATCTTAATAGAGAAGATTTATCTGACCAATCAAATCAGAGTAGATTCATCTGATCAATGAGAGGAGAGTAGCTTCATTAGACTAATCAGAGCAGAGAAGACCTATGTGACCAATCAAAGCAGAAGTGACCCGTGTGGCCAATCAGAGCAAGGTAGACCCATGTGACCAATCAGAGCAGA
>CAIGQQ010034268.1:3583877-3610480 GCA_903798035.1 Danio albolineatus | reverse complement strand
AAACCTGTAACCATTTTCTGCCTTGTTTGTTTTTACTACTATGGAAGTCAAGGGTTACAGGTTTCTAACATTTTTCTAAATAAATTATTTTATTTTTTAGCAGAAAACAAAACTCATAACTATTTAAAATCACTCGAGGGGTGAATAAATAAGTTCACAGTTTATGTTTGGGTGAACTATCCCTTTAATAAAACGACGTGCAGCGTAAATCACACTGTTCTGTACCGCCATCTGGCAGACAATTTGTGAACTGCACCATTTTATTTTCACTTATTTAATTTCGGTCTTTCAATTACAGTTTATCATGAGATTGTTTGATTTTTGTTTATTGATGCATTCATTGCTTTTTTATTTTAAAAAAGAGGTGAAAAACATTGGCAGGTGTGGTCATGTGATCATGCTTGTTTCGACGCTCCTTAATTGCACTTTTGTGACAATAAATCTTTACTCAAAGGGCTCAGATGACGAGTTTGAGTCTTGCTTTCGGTATGTTTGACCTTTGAACGTGTACAGTGTCAGACAGTTAGCTCGTTTGTTAAGATTGTGCTCTGTTTTTTGCAGTTTCGACTCGCCGCAAATACCACCTGGTGAGATACAGTAAGAAACCCAGTTACTGCGCGAACTCATATTTACCGTCCAGACCGCAGAAAGAGGAGAGCAGCAGAGCCGCTGACCCGCGAGTCAAAGCCCGACACCTGCAGAGCATCTCTCTGAGACGAGGGAGGTGAACACACACATATGTTGGGGTTTCGTCTTTCATCTACAAGGCATACCCTTGATTTAATGATTTTTTTATACTGTACATTCTGTCCTCTGCCCTCAAACCTCACGAAAATCATTCTGCACTTTGACATTTTCAAAACAAACACTCGCCTCAGAGGAAAGTATGCCTTTTTACATTTTCAAACTAGCCTAGCCATTTTCCTCATGCAGGAGAAAAAAAAATGTTTCCACAAGGTCAAAATTTGTTGATATTGCTATACTTGTGGGGACATTCGGGCCCAACAATGAATACAAGATACACACACAAACAAGCATCCACTGTTTCTCTCATTGATTTTTTGATAATTAGGTGTTTATTTCATCGTATTATGTCATTTATCAGGCCTATTTGTAATTTTAAAGCTCCATGTTTGAATTTTGGGTAATTATAATGTACTATATATATATATATATATATATATATATATATATATATATACACACACACACACACAACAGTTATGGCTGCTTCTTGAATCTCATTGGCTGCAAATAACAGCACTATACAGCCCCTTCACCCTTGTGTATTACTCCACCCACATACAGCGACAAGCAGAGGACACTTTACAGTTTGACTATTGCTGCTGTTGGACAACATAATATACTTTTGAGGCTTTTTTAGTTGAGAATGTAGTTGTTTAGATTGTAACTGTGCAGTTTATTTATAAGGATAGTGCCTATTTCTTTTTAAATATTTATAATTTTGGAGATTCAGTGCATCGGCGGCCATCAGCCTGTCTAAGCAGACTAGAGATGCGCGGATGGGCTTTTTTTTCATCCGCAACCGCATCACAAAACTCATCATCCGTCCGCCATCCATCCGCACCAACATTTTTGACCAATTTTTAAAACAGCACCCGCCTGCCATCTGCTGATTGGGCTCTTTATTTGAATGGCTTATTCCTTTTTATTATTAAATGAATGTTTCTTTATTGATTATTAGTGAATAGAGAATTACTTTAATGTAGACATGTAGTTAATCCAAACGTGCAAGCCAAATCCAGCAATATTTGATGACGCTTTGAAGTGACGCTAAACGATACAAGGACGTGTCTTTTCACTTGATTTGATTCCGCGGTCCTCGAGTCTTTTCCTTGCGTCCTTCCCTCGCATCCCGGAGGGGTGGAGCTAAGACACGAGGAAAGAAAGCAAGGAAAGGAAACGAGGATGCACAAATAAGAAATGAGAAGCACCCTATAAAGCTCTCAGAATATCAGCAGTGAACTCCGTCTCAGATCGGCGTACAGGGACAAAAATAAATAAATAGCCTAAATTAAACGCACTGTACTGTACAATGTTTTGGTACAACCGCCCGCCACAAGCCCGAATATAATTAAAATATTATTTTGCATCACGTCATCCGCGGTTTATCCGCAGAGTCCGCGGCTGTAACCGCCAACCGCACATCTCTAAGACCAAAGACAGTGATGGTTGATGTTCTGCCACAAGATGGCGACAGAGACTGCATAAGTCCTTGATAATCTTAAAATGTAATCAAAAATTACCTGTTTTGTCATCACTATAGACATTACCCTAGAGAATCATTCAATACTAGCTTCAATACTGAAGACTTAGAGAAACTTGTTCATGCTTTTATCAGCAGCAGGGTGGATTACTGTAATGGGCTCCTCACTGGCCTACCCAAAAAGACAGTCAGACAGTTGCAGCTCATCCAGAACGCTGCGGCCAGGATTCTGACCAGAACCAGGAAATCAGAGCACATCACACCTGTCCTCAGGTCTCTACACTGGCTCCCAGTTACATTCAGAATAGATTTTAAAGTATTATTACTTGTCTATAAATCACTAAATGGCCTAGGACCCCAATACATTACAGATATGCTGTCTGAATACAAGCCTAACAGATCACTCAGATCTTTAGGATCACATAAACTAGAAATTCCAAGAGTTCAGTCAAAGCAGGGTGAATCTGCTTTTAGCTATTACGCCCCCCGCTGCTGGAATCAGCTTCCAGAAATGATCAGATGTGCTCCAACATTAGGCACATTCAAATCACGACTGAAAACACATCTGTTTAGCTGTGCCTTTACTGAATGAGCACTGTGCTACGTCCGACAGATCGCACTATTGTGTCTTTCTTTTCTTTTAATTCTTTTATAACTTGTTTTTACTCATTTTAATCTGTTTTTATCTGTTTTTTATTATCTGTTTTTATTTTCTTATACTTCAATTTTATTTCTGTTTATGTAAAGCACTTTGAATTGCCACTGTGTATGAAATGTGCTATATAAATAAACTGCCTTGCCTGCCTTGCCTTAGCTCTAAAGTGACATTTGTGAAGCATCGGTTTCTGCTGTTCTGGAAGAAAAATCCTCGTACAAAAGGGTTTTTGAGACTCTCAGTGTTTGATTTTCTTTTTTATACGCAGGTTTATGCCGTCAAATTGTTGCATAAATTTCACAACACACTCATAGCAGTGCGATATGGCTGTGTAGGGGCACTAAGGCACTCAGCCTGCCACCTCGAGCCGACGCACACCTCCCACCAATGCCGATATACAGCCATATCGCACTGCTACTAGTGTGATATTGCTCACTCATTGCTGCATATGTATAATTAAATGAACAAAGGTCATGTTCTTTTCTTTTTCAAACGTTTACCAAATTATGTTTAACAGCAAGACAATTTTTGCAATATGTCCGATAATATTTTTTCTTTATTTGTTTTATTTTTTGCTAGATTAAAAGCACTTTTATTATTTATTATTAATTATTTAATAAACATTTCAAGGTCAAAATTATCAGCCTTTTTTATAAATATTTTCTTCAATTGTCTACCGATCAAACTATTGATATTCAATGATTTGCCTAATTACCCTAACATACCAATGTTCTTGTTGTTGTTTTGCACTTTTTACCATATTGAGTATTTGGGAGCGAGTTCTGCAAAATAGAATTTTATTTTTACATATTTTAGGGTAAAAAATGATGTTGACAGATATTGAAAGTAGTTTCTCGAAATGTACCAGCTACTGTGACCTTCTTTACAGAAATAATCACATACTAATACACTAGTGCAAACTACACAAACTCTACTTTCAGAATTATCATAATAGTTCTGTGAGTGAATATCAACAACCATCATCACTGTATTCTGTTCAAATAATAAATAAATGAGGACCAAATATGAATTATTCCTGCATTCATGCTACAATATTTCTGTTGTATATAACATGCTTGTAAATAAAATGCTAGCTGCTTCAATCCACATTGTGTTTCTGCAGTAAAAGACTCAAATAACCACACACACACAAAACAGATCTGTAAAACCTACATTTAATGAAGGCTCGGAAAATAACAACAAAACAAATACTAGCAACCAAACAAATCTACTTCTTCATCTCCTTTTCCTCATCCTCCTGGTGAATCATTCGAGCTTCAGTCTTCATCAATCTCACGCCTGAGAGAGACAAGAAAACTCAGACAAAGAGACGTTTGTGGAAACCCACTGAAAGACAAAACAAGTCAAAATCTCGCCTGGTATAAGCGGAGGGCTGTTGAGAACCGGAGTGTCTTTTCTCCGTGGTTTTTTCTGCCCCAGTTTACCCTGCTGATGTTCCTCGGCGACATGTTTCTGGTTGTCCATTTCATCTGCAGGAGGATAACAGGTTTACAATGCATCGCCATCTCTGTTACACACTGTTTTATGCACATTTTGAGCTTTTCTATTCTAATCATATCTTTTAAAACGCGCAGAAATTCATGCAGAAAGGCACTGGGAAACTGCGGTACTCACAGAGGTGTTCGTGCATGGTGAGTGTGTGTTCGGCTTTGTCTGAGAGTGACCTCACACAGTCAGTGGACATGCTCCAGTCTGTTCAGGTATCAGATATCAGTACACACGCACACACATATACACGCGCGCTCATATGCTTGACAAAGGCACTGTCATATTTACTGGAAGGCATATTATTGGTTCAGAGAATGGTGCAAACTTGAATAAACAAAGGAGATACTGGAATTTAAGCTTGTTGTGGATAATTATGTCAATGCATAATGCATTTAATGAATGACAATTACATGTTCAGACAGATTCATTATGTGCTTAATTACATGGTAATATACATTTTATAGAGAAATGATTTTCTTTTATAGGACAAAAATCAAATATAACACCAACAGCAATATAAAAACATCTCAATACATATAAACACATGAACTATATACTTTAAACATTTTACTTATTCTTTTACCAATTATCAAATAATTATTATTTTTAAATATAAAAAATGGGACTTAAAAACTATGATGAATATTAATGTTGCATTTATTAACATACAAAGTAACAGACTAAACATTACTAAACATGTTGAATAATATCAAGAGAGAATATATATATAAATCAAAATTATACTGAAAAACTACTTTTTAATTTATTTTTTAAGGCCTCATAATTTTTGATGAATATTTGTATTATATTTGCATACATGACAATTTATTAATATTGCAAAACATTACATTTATAAGTATTTTGAATAAATAGACACATACCTTGTTTTTCTTAATCGATTAACATTTTCTAAAACACTTAGAATGTTGTTTTACATTCAAAAAAATGTGTATAATTTTTAAGAATTGCACACATTTTTGCACACACTATTTTTGTGTATGCATGCTAAACATTATTAAATATGAATATTTAAACATTTGCCAAGCATTTGTTGAATAATTTTTGCTATCTTTCAGATATATGAAAAAGGCTTACCTCAGTGCAGCAGAGCCCGAGCGTGACTGCAGGCCCGATCAAAGACAGAGGTTATGTACTCCAGGAGGAGGGACCTCCTCTGTTGTCATGACAACGGGGCCCTTGTCATGTGTCAATCGTCCCAGCTTCCATGAATGTACATCATCCTCGTCGAGCTTAAAACAACTCCCAACACCTCAGCACTGATTCAGACATGATGAAAAGCAAGTGCTTTGTTTCATTCGCTTTTGATTTGACTCGAAAACTGTATAAAACAGTGACCTATTTTTGTTATTTGTAACATCCACACTCTCAGCCACTGATCTATACTATAGATTAGTGGTACTCAACTGGATCGGCCATGGGACATACATTATCCTATTGTCAAGCTGTGACCTACTTTTCCCATAAATAAATAAATATATATTTATATATAAATGTGTGGTGTGTAATTTAATGTACCCTATACCATCACACTTAACACATTGAAAAAATATACAAAATCCTGATAAACAAACACACGCGATTAAATAACATTTTGAAACAATAAATGTAGTATAGGCTACAGCAGAATGAGTTAGTTTAAAAGTTGCATGTTGGTATTTTCTTTTGAATTTTATTATTAAGTGATATACAAGTGTATTTTCCTTGTCATAGGCATTTTATTTCATAACAAATAACTCTTGTCTTGTTTGTTAGCTTAGTTTTATCTGTTATCTAAAAGATACATGACTAGGATGATTTTCAACAAGGCATTTTACACAGTATATATGGCAACCCGACTGACAGCCTACACTCATGCTTTGCAACTGTTTGCTGTAGTTGTTTCCAATTGTTTAATGGAACATACAAAACCTTTTAATCATGATTTCAGGGCATTGATATGAGCTCAGTGAAATGTTTTTTGATCAACTATGTTAAACTATCTTAATCTTTAGAACACAGGTGTCAAATCCAGTTCCTGGAGGGCCGCAGCTCTGCACAGTTTAGTTTCAACCCTGCGTCAACACACTAATGCCGCAGTCATACTAGAGTTTGAGTTTGCGGAATTCTGTTGTACGTCGCTGCAAAAAGGGGCAGGATTAAACAAGATGATCAGACATTTAAAAACGCGAGCAATTGGTCCATGTTTTAAATTTCTGTCCAGAGAGGTCATGTTTGATCCTCGATTGATCTCATGCAATAATATGATGCAATTTCGCAGGTTAGAGTTCACCAAGCTTGAACTTTCCAGCAAAGCGAACTGCGAAACTTACCGCACATTTCTGATCTTACGCATTTGCGTGTGTGTGAACGGAAGTCTATAGGGAGAAAAGTGCAGTGTGAACGCAGCTTTACCTGTAGTTTAAAGCAAGCCTGAAGGACTTTATTAGTTTGATCAGGTGTGTTTAATTAGGGTTAAAGCTAAACTGTGCAGAGCTGGGCCCTCCAGGAACTGGATTTGGGTGTTCTGATGATTTTTCCTACCCTGTCAGATTTGACATAGAACTGTGTAAGTTCTTTGTTCCCGTTAAGAAAGAAGGTAGCACATTTTGCTGACGAATTACACTATACTTCGGATTGTGCTGACAGTGTAAATTTTGATGTGGAGTGGTGTGAGGTTAGGTTACAGGGTGATATCGCCCTAACCTCAGGACCATTCACAAATGTTGGTAGCATATAATAATATAATAGTCTGACAGATAAAATGTAAGGCCACCATGCTGGTAAAAGAGGACTGTTTGCATTTACCTTTACCACATTTCACACACAAACACACTGAAAAATGAACTTCCTGTTTCTAAAAATTGATCCTAATTTATATCCTTAAATAGTTGAGGGAACAGCCATTCAGTAGTGTCCGAAACCAGAAAACTCGTTCACCAGAGTGAACCCTATTTTAAATCTGAAGTGCAGCCTATCAATCCCACAATGCACCGAAATAACAAATGCACAACCAGTTTCCCGCGCGCACCGATTGAATTTCCGCGTCTCACCACAAGACGGAATCCTCCTCAGCAGAATCTGTGTAAGTTTCCAAGCAAGTTATTATTCAGTTCAAGTAATGTTTAAGGACAGAAATAAAACAAATAAGCTTCGTGTTATTAATAATAGCTTGTTAAGTGTTAAATAACAGGGTCTAAATAGGTTTATTTTATCTTCAGCAATGAATAAAAAAAAAAAAAAAAACGACAAACATCCCTTCCAGTGCACTCAGGGCTCGAATTCACTCACTCGTTCTCATTCACTTATTTAGGTTGACTATATAGTGAACTAATGTAGGGAATAGTAAATTAGGAGTGAATCCTGGTAAGCCTTGGTGATTTCGGATACAGCACTACTTCATCCCACCTGAAATGGCCTTTGAACGTGTGTTTCTCACGCACATCAACAAACCGCGTCTGACAGAACAGAAGCGTCAACAGATTTCACACACATCTTTCTAGTTTTACATCACATAAACACTCGACCACCCACTTTTGGTTCGCGACCCACCAGTTTAAAAACACTGCTGTAGATCACCGCTCGCAGCTCATTACGAGCACAATGGGGAGCGTGAAACAAGAGGAAAGGAATAATAGGCCTAAATGAAAACAACGTGGACATATTGTTTGCTGACAGGCTTTGATGTGAATCTATTCTCCTGTGATGTGAAGGGTGTTTCCTCCTCACGCGTGGAGTGTGTATGGAGAGTGTGTGAAGAGCTTTTTCATTTTCATCCACTGGGCAGACGTGCACGCTAATTCGACGCCAGGTAAGGGAGCCTCTGCCAAGAACAGACATAAACGTAAAAACCTCGACGGTGTCACAGACGTTAAAAACCGTTTGAATACAATGTGGAACTTTGCATACAGTCCCTGAGCTTTGATAAAGCGGTTACACTTAAAACGCGTCCTGACGAAAATTAACAGAACATAAAACTAACAATAAACAAACATACAAGAATTCACTTGATAATTATAACGTTAAAGGTGTACACTAACTGTTTTGAAATTATTTTCAAACGTCGATCGAGTTTGAGGAAGTAACGACGCATTATGATACTGGAACAGGTAAGTTGTTAACGTTTTAAACAACGTTTTGTTATATTCACACTTACATTGTGGAAAGTACAGTAGTTAAACTCTGTTACAAGGCAAAATAATAAATTATTTTTAAGCCAAATGTATTTTGCGAGCCATATTTGTAATGAACTTGGTGAAATACTTCATGAACAGTGTGAATGAGGCGAATTATTATTGACAAAAGATGACTCTTATGATTTTTGTATCAATGTGTTATTCATTCATTTTCCTTCAGCTTAGTCCTTTTATTAATAAGGGGTCGCCACAGCATAATGAACTGCAAACTTATCCTGCATATGTTTTTACGCAGTATGCCCTTCTAGCTGACCACAGAGAACAACTGACCACAGAGTTATGGGATCAGAAAAATATCAATATGTAAACATGTTTAGGCCTGTCACAATAATCAATATATCGACTTATCGCACAATACATGGACATGACCTCAATAATTTTTGGTCATGCAATATATATATCGCCCATACTTAAAAAAAAACTTCTTGCAACATTTTAGCTGATTGCACAACCTCTCTATCTCTATTAGAGGTGTCAGTGTCAGTATGGTTAAAAAAAAAAAAAAAACTATAGTATTTACCATAAATGACTAAAGTATGTTTTGATGTGGGTGCCTGACAACTGAAAATAGATCTGATAGCAGATATTGTAGCCTTTGTTACTTTTTACCTTTTTTTTTTTTCGTTAACATTTATTATTATTTGTTTTGGACATGCGTTTTCACATTCTGATTCCAATGCTTAATCATTAAATTATTAAAATGACTAAATTAAATTAAATATTCTTAAAAACAAAATATGATGTGTTCTTTGGAAGAGTGTACTTGCGTTATGATGCTATTATATTGCCATTCTGGCATTATATAATGAGTGGCCTAAAATGGTCTTAAAATGACAATAATATTGTTTATCGCGATATATTCTGGTGCGATATATCGTACTACAAAAAATAGTTATCGTGACAGGCCTAAACATGTTTTGTACTTTAAAGAGGAAAATAAACATGCGTTATGGATGTGACCAAAAAAGTATGCCAGTTTGCAGTACTTAGTGGAAAATTTGTGAATGAAACTCATTTATTCATTCATTCATTCATTTTCTTTTCGGCTTAGTCCCTTTATTAATCTGGGGTCGCCACAGCGGAATGAACCGCCAACTTATCCAGCACATGTTTTATGCAGCAGATGCCCTTCCAGCTGCAACCCATCTTTGGGAAACATCCATACACACTCATTCAAACTAATACACTACGGACAATTTAGTCTACCCAATCCACCTGTACCGCATGTCTTTGGACTGTGGAGGAAACTCACGCGAACGCAGGGAGAACATGCAAGCTCCACACAGAAACGCCAACTGAGCCAGCTGAATTTGATGGGCCGAACACAATTATTTCAGTTTTACTCTCATTAACATCTAGAAAGTTGAAAGACAACAAGGCTTTCACATCTGACAAGCAAGGCATAACAGTATCCAACCCACATGAACAACCACATGAAGTTTTAGTGCTGTGAAATGGTTTATTACAAAGAGAAACAGAGAAGAGGAGGGAATGAGACATGCTTCTGGATTCAGTCTATATTTGGAGAAATGTGTGCACATATAAACTTATCTGGACACATGGTTTATAATATATACATTTTTTATTAGTTCGAAACTTTTATAAGTGACTTGGGGAAAAAAACAAGCAGAATCTTTAGGTCTTCATTGTATTGCTGCATTACTAAAATGAGACACAAAAAGAACAGAAGATTAAATGAGCAATTTTAAATGCGTTTTGTATTAAAAAAATAAGATAAAGTGCTTGCTTACAAAATCTTCAAATAAAATCAGAAAATTCCTACGTGTTTCCCACATTTATTTACAAAAAACACAAAATATATTGCCTAAATTACATTTGCAGCCCTCCAAAAAACATTTCTCATTGAAAAAGTAAACGTGGTAAGGTACATTAAGTATAACTAACTTTCCTCCTCAAACTGAAACAGAAATAAAGCAATAGAAATAAAACAAACCTTCTTATTCCAGAGGGTTACTGTTGATTGAATGCTGTAATGAATTTTTCAGCTGAAAGAGAGAAAAAAAGGGGACAATTAACAACATTCAGTACATTTAATCATCATCAAATCCAATTCGTCTCGCTGGACTGAGTGTTTCTTACACTTTTAATAAAAGCTAGAAAGTCGAGCCTGTCTGGTTTGCAATTGGCATCCCATTGGGTTTGGGAGGGGAAATGGTGTGGATCTTGACATGTTGCTCTTTGATTTCCAGGACAGGTGCAGGGATGATGGACGCACCGCTGTGGACTGGGCACGACAGGCAGCAGGCAGCACTGAACCGCTACGCTCCTTGTCGAGGTGGGTTGTGAGTGGGGTGTATCAGAGGGTGTAATTCGCAACTGGGTGCACAGCTCAGACTGTTCATCCATGAGCCGATTCAGCTTCTACAAACGTAATAGAACAAAGTTTTTAACGTTAATAATCACAACAGCGTAATAATAAGTGCAGTGGCAGAGAGAGCCTAATGTGCTTCAATTTAAGAAAACACAAGCAGTTACAAAAAATGAAAGCAAATTAAGAAATGATCCTCATCGGTTTGACAGCATACGTGATGCAATTCCTCACAATGCAAATTGCATTTTTTCAAAACACGTACAAATAACATGGAACACAACAGACATGTTTCAAGGAGACCCAATAATGTGATAGACCTGGCTGGGATTTATTTATTGTGCCGTGACTTGCCCAGTGAAGTTGTAGGTGATCTTTGAAAGGTGAGGGTAGTTTTTTTTGTTTATTTTAACATCGTGATTGCAGGATTTCCTTGTCTTTTGTATTTTATTAACCTAAATAGTAGAGGTGGGACAAAATATGCTGATATATCGTGATATTTCTGTCTGTGATACATCATCGATACTCTGGCGCCAAGTATTGATATTTTTCTAAATGTACAAAAGATCTGAATCAATTAAACAGTCTTAAGCCTCATTCACACTATGAGCGACTCGCAGCGGCAAAGCAACAAACGACCATTCATTTCAACACAGAGTGAGCGACTTCCAGTGACTGCCGTCTGCGCGAGCGACAGCGACCGTTGGCGACCAGGTGGGGGCGTGTTGAGCGACACAACAAAGTTGAGAATCCTTCAGCTTTACGCAAATGAAAAGTGACTTTCTTGAGCGACAGCCAATAAGAGCACCAGTAGAGTTCACGTGATCCTCTCTCAGAGGCCGGTTGCATTCGTGCTGCAGACCTACAAGAACCTGCGTTGGCAGCAGGTCGCCACCCAGAGTGACAGGCAGCCACAAAGTCGCTGCTTGTATGATTGAGGCATTAAACTGACTGCAACAGTTTACTGCTTTGGCTGCAGTACACCCAGCTGCCACTAATGCCGAGTTCAGCCTGCATGATTTTAGCCCCGATTTTGACTCGCCGACAAATGCCTAAAATCACAGGCAAATCGGTGCTCGTTCACGCAAGTAATAATCACACAATATGAACTATCAAAGACGCGATCTGAGAGAATCGCCGATGAGTAGGGCCACACGGAATCTGCGCGCGCAGAATTCTGCAGATTTTCACAGATTTTGAGCCAATCATTGATTCTGTTTATTTACTGGTGTAAATGTGTGTAAATTGATATTTATTTAGATTTTAAATTAATTTCAGTAAAAATATTGATTAATATAAAAATATCCATATGATTTATTTACAACACAGTTTGTAAAGTAACATTTTCTGTCTTTTAGTAGAGATTTTATACGAGTGGCTTGCTTTGTTTACCAAATAAAGTACATCTAATTGGATTTGCATTGTAAACATTAAATAAAAGTTAAAAAGGCATTACTTTTTATTTCATATATAAATTTTTTTGTTATGATGTTCCTAAAATAATTTCCGCATAAATCCGCAGATTTTTAACAAAATACTCAGCAGAAATAGCAAAAAATGTCTGCAGATTCCGTCTGGCTGGGAGATATTTGGCGTGCTCAATATCTGGAGCCGTCTGCAATTCAAATCATGCCGTGTGAAATGTGTTTTGACTTAAAATAACATCGGCGATCGCCTACAGCCAATGAGAGAGCAGCATTCACTAGTGTGGGTACCTGCAGGCCAGCGGGAGGTTGAGGGAGAAGTTGAAAGCGCTCATTTTCAGTTTATTCGGACCCTAGAAATGGAGGGAAATTAGTGTAAATTTGGCAGGAGCCCCCGTGTCTGATGTGTCATGTGAGCAATATCACAACCCAACCCGGTCAAAAAATACAAAAGTTGAGGAGAAATTGCTAATTCCCTTCAAAGCCAGATGAGCAAATATGTACATTTTCTACCCCATTAAAGGCTTCTTTCTCGTTATGTAGTTAATAACAAAAGATAAACTACGTGTTTTTGGGTGTGAGACGTAGTTTGGACAAAGTTGTCGGCGATTCTTCCTATTTTGAAGTCATGCAGTGTGAAACTCCCTGTCGCCAATCCATCTTGCAGTGTAAACAAAGCAGCGACAAAACACTAGCCCAGATGGTCATGCAGTGTGAAAACATCTGTGACACGACTACTTTGAAAATCATGCAGTCTGAACTCGGCATAAGTAGTGCATCCAGTAATGGCGGATCAACAGTACATCAGTTTTTTTCTATAAAACATGTGCTGTTAATAAAAGAAAGGCATCATAACTTTTTGATGCATTATTTCTCATTCATTTACAAAAATCTTGATATATCAGGGTTTTCTTGTGATTAATTGATATATTGCAGAATCAATGATACTGTGATCGGTGACATATCAATATCAGGGACAAAGTATTGTGATAATATGATTTTGTGAGATAACCTGTGATTCCCACTCCTACTAAAAAGCTGGGTCTGTCACGTTTTAGGGTCTCCTTGAAATATTTCTGTTGTGTTACATACTATTTGCACATGTTGTGAGAAAATTTAGGCGTTTTTATTATGTGTTTGCGTTGTGAGGATTTGCTGCACGCTGTCAAACTGATGAGGATCTGTTCTTAATTTGCTGCCGTTTTTAGTAATTGCAGACGTTAAGCTCTCTCGGACACCAAAAATAACTTCTTCACTAAAATATTATAAGCTAATAACCAAGCCAAACAGCTATTGATCTGAATATTACACATTTACATTTTAAGCAAAGGGATCAAAGACAAAGGTTCAAGACTGTGTACTTAATGGCTTTAATGAAAGAGTTACAATTTTATGAAGTAAAATGCAAATGAATAAATAGGAGGAATTAATGTTAATGTTTAATTAGTTGTATCCGTAGAAGAATTATATTAAATTTATTGCAAAACATGTACATAAATAAATATATCCCTCAATTTATTAGGTATTTCGGTTTCAAAAATGTCAAAAAACAATATATTTTTGGAATTGTTTGCAATATCTTTCAAGTATTTTGACAGCGAATAGACATTTACATTATTTGCTGTGCTTCATGGGAGTGGGCGGGGCTAAATGTCTATTTTGGTTCTCTTTGCTTGCTGCAGTTATCTGATTGGTTGAATTATCAGTGCAGCATCATGGGTAATGTAGTTTTTTCTGCACAAATTCAAATCTTAAACATGATTAATTTTAAAAATGAGCTGAATTAATGCAAACAGATGGGTTCAACAAAAGGACACACTGTCGATATCACATGATTGACATTTTTACATGAACTTATAAATCGTTCACTTTCCAATGGGAAAAAATGCAATGAGCTTTACATACTTGCATTTTAATATTTTAGAAGATTTTCAGTCCTAGTTAAGTTGTTGCTCATAAACCATATTTATTTAGTGTGCATGAGTAGTTTCAATACCATTTTGATGCTGTCATCATAGTTATGTACTAGATCAGACAGCTGCTGTTCAAGCATCCCAGCTTCCTGTTTGACAGCTGCTCGTAGCCTCAAAACATCTTCCACTTCCTCCCTGAGATACAAAATCAACTTTAAACACTGCTCGACACAGCAAAATACATGCCACTGAGGATCACTATAAAATCAATATGGTATTCCAATATAGTGTAGCACTGAAGTTCACCTGTGGGAGTCTGACAGAGAGCCGAACACGGATGCTTGTTCGTCTTCTAGTCTCACTTCAATTTCTGTCAGAACTGTTCGGAACTTCTTTAAACACTTCAACATGTCTTCAAGCTCATCCAGAGAGTACTGGAAAGAGAAAGAAAGCAATATTAGTTCAGAAACAGCTTAGTTTATTGACAGAAGCTAGTTAGTACATGTTGGTTCCGCACATCATAACCAAAGTGATCTAACAGTGTTAAACTTGATAAAGATGTTTTTTTTATTTAATTTTTTTTATTCAAATTTTATGGTTAACTTATAATATACCAAAGTGAAACTAGCCAAATTTAAATTAATTATTGAGCGTGAATGTGACCGACGTAATATTGAGCCAGCTACACTATCTCATATGTTTTGGTCTTGTTCAAAATTAAAAGATTTCTGGCACCTAATATTTAAATTTCTCTCAGACACATTAAATACCTATATAGAACCTGAAGCCATAATTTCAATATTTGGTGTTACACCACAGTGCATATGTTTAAATAAAAGTAAGATTAATGTGATTGCCTTTGCTATGCTTTTGGCTAAAGGTTAATATTGCTCAAATAGAAGGAAAAATTCCCTCCAACCGTTAAGCAATGGCTTATGGAACTTCTACACCACCTGAGATTAGAAAAAATACAATATACTGTTCGAGGTTGTACTGATATGTATTTGTACTTGTTGTACTTGCTTTAAATTACATAAAGAAGATGGACACTTTAGTTATTTTAGGAGAGTAGAACCTTTGTTCTTTTTTTTATTATTTTTCACTTTTCTTTCCCTTTATATACGAGTAAAATATCTTTTAATTAATATTATTATTTATTGTATTTTATTTTAATATTATTCATATATTTTTATAGAACCTAAATGTGTGTTTGTGCGACAGGTTTTGTTTGTTTGCTGTCTAAAAAAAAGTAAAAGTGAAAAGCTATTTGTACTGCATGTTTCATATCTAACATGTTCAATAAAAACACCTTCGGAGATAAAAAAATATTATGATCATCTTGACGTTAGTCTCCAAATCAGTTGATTAGATTGATCAAAAAGCCTAAACTAGGGTTATTTAAAGTCTGCATGAACCGTAATATACTGAGACTTTTATTTCAGTATGTTGATGTACTTCCAACTGAAACAGAATATTGAGTAGGGGGGCTTGGGTTTCATTTTGTGCATCATTCCCTCATAGCAAACTAACGGTAAGAGGGGTGGTTAAGAATATTGTGGCTGAAGCCTTATAAAGACCACTAATCCAAATGCAGAAGCAAATGGTCAGACTTTGATTGAAGATTGCCCAAACAGGCATTTTTTTTTCAGTGGATTAACTCGTACAGATTGATTCTTCATCAAAAGTATATGAATGTGCGGTAGGAAAATAAACACTGAATTTTGATTTCACAGAGACTTTGAAAAAAACACAAACCTGAATATGAAGAAAAATGAGTTTAAAATACAAATTAAAACTAGAAAGATATCTTATTCCATCTAGAGTAAAAGAAAAAAACTTGCAAAAAAGTTGGAATATTGCATAAAATACAAACTATTAACCTTATTCTCCAAGTATGAGCAGACGTAGCCATTTGAATCTTATTGGCTCGAGACTTCCAGTCTCATTCACTTCCATTAATTTTCAGAGATTAAAAACAGCTCGTTTTGCTGCTTGATGTTGCAAACTGATATTTTCTTATTACATTATTCTTATTATTTTGTCTGTGTAGTCATGCAAATACTTGTTTGTAGAGCAAGTAGTTTGACCATTTTCTGCCGTTTATTAAGTCATTTCTTCCATAGGCAACTGAATCAGAAGTTTTAAAACAATCGCAAAAACAAGCCCACTTCAGCATTGGGGAATCGGGTCAATACAACCATGTGTTTAAGACACGTCACTTTCTGGGGAAAATCATATACCATGGAAACCACTGTAGCTCTTTTTCCCAATAAAGTAAATTATTTGAGCCGGATAATTACAAAAACAACACAGCTACAAACACTGTCATGTTATCTTGTGTTTGGTTGCCTGATGTTTCTCAGGAACACAAAAGGTTCCTGAAAATCTTTTAACCCAATAATTTGATAATGTTTTAGCTGTTAAAACAAAGACAAACAAACTTTTTTGATATGGATCAAAGAATTTCTGTGATTAATGGTTTTCGTCATCGTTTATTTGCAAGTCAAAATTGTGCATAAAAAGATGTTCAGGCGCCCATGGCCTGTAACCTCCAAAAGCAGGCAGCTTGAGTTGTGTGTCTGTAAGTGTGGATGTGTGTTGCTGAAGGGGATTTTTAGTGCTTTTGCTTAAAAGCTGTGAAGATTCTGAAGTGGTTGGTGTTTGCTACTGTTTTCCATTACCAATGCAAATAAAGCATACAGATTCAAATAAGCCTCATTAAACAAGCAGTGCGAAGAGCTTAAGAGCTAGAAGAGATTTTCCTAGAATAGACGTGTTTCATCTTAGTATGTTCTGAAAAGATCTACGTGTGGTCAACAATCCACGAATCTCCATACTTCAAATGTTCAATTTTTCCTACTAGAGCTAAGTGGGTCAGCTCCAATCTGCTGTTAAAAATCTACCCGCAACCACCATCAGCCTGAACCTCTTATCTGGTTTAGATATACGGACTGCTTATATCTTGCTATATACGTTTTATTAATTCTGAGTGTTTAGTGTGATTATATGGCAGTCGCATTCAGGAAGGGATGCTTTAGGGGCTCAAGCTTTTGCAAAAATCTATTCAAATGAATTTAATTAACTGCGCCTCTCTGAACAATTACCAACGATACTGTTGTCACTGAGCCCAAATGCATTTGAATTCTAGTTAATGTGACATATTATATCTGTACAAAGCAGTATTTCATTATCATTCAGTTAACTTACAAATGAATTTTATTTTGTGTTCTAATATTAATATGCTAATTAATTCATATTAATATGCAGATTAATGAAACTATCATAGTTTATTTGAGTCAAAGACACCAGAATACATAAGACATGTCACTCGCATAGTTTTGAATGGGGAAAAGTGTAACGGTCAATATGGCGAATGAAGACCCGCCTACTAGTACAGGAGCCAATCATCGATCGCAATAGACTGACGTTTCTCCATGGGAAAAGCTCAGACCAGACCAGTGTTTTACGAGTTTTTGTGGTCAAAAAACGCACAAATCTCAGTGAATATTTGCTTCACAGACATAAGAAATATATCTACGTAAAGCTTGAAATCTGTACTTTTCAATTAAGCAAGTGCACTTGAAAACAAAAGTTTTTTGGTTATGTAATCTGTATGAAACAAATGTGAGGTACAGTTCATCCTGTCAAACGCACATCAAAGAGTCGATATCATTTCTGGAGGAAATTCGCCATCAAGACCAAGCTGTGAATTACTTCAGAAAAGCAGCGCGATCAGACCATTATTTTCCAGAAGATAAAAATGTGTAGAATGGCCATAAATGAGGTTGGTGTTGTGTTCCTTTCGAATGCGTATGCGCATTAGCTCGGGCAACCTGAAAAAATGCACATTTTGTTTGATTCGGACGTTTAGAAACGAAACTTCTTTGTTGTTTAATTGTATCAGTGTTTCCAAATATGTAATGTAATTGTAAGCTTGGCAGACAGTTTTGAAGAATTTAATGTTTGCCCATTCAGAGAGAATGCCCGAGCATACTTCCCGAGAGGCATTTAAAAGATGACTGCCAAGGGAAATTACTTGCCTCAAAGGGACGTTGTTTGAGTTTAGCTTGTCAAGATGAGCATGGTGTGGAACATTTATAACTATATATTTTTGATTAATAACAAATTCATGTGCTACTTCATTACATAATAAACGATTACATAGGAATTCCAAAATAAACTGTATATGCATTGAACTCAATACAACATCTTAAATAATTAAATGATCAAATTGAGTTGAACAACACTCTTGCCTTCTGTAAAGTGGAATTTAATTTGTTTAATTGAATAACTCAAATATTGTTATTGAACTGATATGTATTGACATGGCTAAATGAAGCCGAATAGTTCGTTTTCCTCTGTAGATCTGCTTTACAGATTTGTACATTAGTTTTCAAGTTCATGTTTATGGTGCTGTTTTGAAAACTCTATATTGTATAAAATAAAATAAAAATTTAATAAATAAAAAGGACCTAATTTAAACCAATTCTGGCCAATACTGTTTGGACAATAAAGATTTATATGTTATGGTCGATAACCAATAAATGGCCCATATTGTAGTGTAAACTATTTATATTTGTATAGCATTTTATTTTCATTATAATGTACAGTATGAAAAATACATATTTAGTGATATACATTTAAGTGTTGTTCAATTATTAGAGTTTTAAAAACAATCTGAAGAAGAGAACAGTGCTTCCAATGTAAAACTAGCAGAAATTACCATTGCACAGTTAAATATGGATCCTTTTCACATTTATCGGTCATCAGTCTTAAATGCTAGAAAGCTTTTAGTATTTAAATTTAAAGAAAACATGTACATTTATATGAATTTATGTATGTATTACATCATCTTTGCATCAAATTACATAAAACTAATTACCGCTTCTGCGAGGTGCTTGTAATGTAGGGTGTATGGGGACGGGACAGTAAATTTGACGTTGTTTCTGGCTTTAGGTTACACGCATTCACCATGCACATACACCCAGCACAGCCATGGGGCGTGGCCAGTCGCTGTAATATTATAGCTGAGAAAGCTAAAATGCCGTTCAAAGGCTGCTATGTCCACAGAGCTTGTTCTGTTTCTGTATTTGGGCTTCCAAAGGAGAGAAGTGCTTATAGACTTTAATTTTAAAGACACTTGTCAGATTGTATTTTAGAGAGCAGGCAAGAGGTTCAGCTGTGTGCTCTTCATTTTTTGTCTGATTTAGGCAAACTGATACGGCTAACAGCTACTGTTTACACAGCGCAAAGTGCTTGTAGGGGCGTGATGTTGAGCCGATCCACGAATCACAGCACATTATGTTAGCTGACCAATCAGAGCCTCTTGAGGGCGGGCCTTTCGGAGGTACTAGGAAACATGACAGTCGCTTTCATGTTAGCAGAGTAGCTGTATATAATCAAAGATATATATTTATATTTATATATTTATATATATATATATATATATATATATATATACAGTATATATATATATATATATATATACAGTATATATAAATAATGATTTTCTACAAATGAAGCATGATCACACACTCCATCTATCATAGTAATTATTATAGATATCTACTTACTGGGAGATTGGAGGAAAGTTCAGTTTGAGGTTTTGTCCAGCTGTTGTCGTAGTTGATTTGTGACCCGCAGTGGAAACATCGCTGCACTCCTGCCCACAATGCACCTTGCAATCTATGATCCTCCTCCTCATACGACAGTCCCGTGTCCAGAGACACTGAACGGGTACGCAAATGTCCTGTATCTCCACAACATTCCTCAGAGGTCCACACATGAGGTGGAGATGTGTCCACTGAGGTGAAGGGTGTCTGTGCTGTTCCTGAATCATTATCTGTGATCACTTCAGACCTGGACCTCCTGGAGAAAGACTCTCTCCTGAGTTTCAGCGCCGTGGGGGAATAACGTCCCGATTCAGGTTTTTCTTGATTTGATCCCTTCATTAGTTCCAAAGCTGGATCCTGCTGGCTTACCTCAGGATGATTCAACTCTTTTTCTATCCTCAGATCAGTAGGACACAAGTGTGAGCTCATCTCAGCTGATTTCAGTTCCTCAAACAGGGAAATGCCTTCCTTGTAAACTCGTCGATCTGGACTTTCTGATACTGATCTGTCTCGAATTTCTGTTTTATAACCAATGGGATCCATTTGAACAAAGTATGCTAAAGTGTAAACATTGTTATTGCGGATTTGACTAATATCTGGCGATATAGATTGTTCAGATATCATTTTCCTCAGCTCGCCTGAGTTAATAGTTCTAGAGTCAGCTGAGTGTTTTTGGTTGGGTTGTGTTTCACAGTTCTGTTTATCTGTAGTAGGATCTTTCGTCTCTCGCTGTTCTGAGCTCTTCTGTTGACCCTCTGTACTGTCTTGGGATATTGCATTCAGCATCTGCAAAAAAAAAAGACTTAAAATCAAGCTAATGTTATTATTTAAAGAGCTAGTGCATGATTCCACTCCACTACCCCAAGTGTAGGGTGTGTTCTCTATTGGCAGGCTTGATTTTGATTAAATCAAACTTTGGAGCGAATGATTGACTGACTGACTGACTGATTTTATTTTATTTTATTTTATTTTATTTTATTTTATTTTATTTTATTCATTTTCTTGTCGGCTTAGTCCCTTTATTAATCTGGGGTCACCACAGCGTAACGATCCGCCAACTTATCCAGCATTTGTTTTATGCAGCGGATGCCCTTCCAGCCGCAACCCATCTCTGGGAAACATCCATACATTCTCATTTACACACATACACTACGGACAATTTAGCTTACCCAGTTCACCTGTACCACATATCTTTGGACTTGTGGGGGAAACAGAAATGCCAACTGACCCAGCCGAGGCTCGAACCAGCAACCTTCTTGCTGTGAGGCGAACGTGCTACTCACTACGCCACCGTGGCGCCTTATTTTATTTATTTATTTATTTGAATTAAATGCAGTTCATTTGAGAAAGTCATTTGACTACCATGTCAAATGGATGTTTAAATAAAGAAATATTGGCTAAACTAATGCTAAATTTAAGCTGTCGCTGAAATTTTAGTAGACGTAACAAAAAATGGACTATTCAAAAAATAGACAGACTTAACATGTGAAGTCATTCATTCCTGTTTATTTGATGAGTGGTTAACTATTGTTAGAATTTATTAGATGTTCACAGATGGCTCAAATTTAGCTAAGATGTCTTTGCTCAGGCATCTATTAGACATCTGTTTAACACACAAAAAACTGCTTGCTAGGTGATGTGGACCGACAACAAGCAGACCAATATCCATGTTTTCTGGGGACTTGGTCTGTTTGTTTGGAGCATACCAAATCAAACTGTGGTTTGATCCCACTAAAAAAATGAATGTAGCAAAGACCAAACACATCATTAAAAAACACAGTATGTGGTGTCACAATATGCCAAAAATAAATAAATAGATTGATATACTAAAAATAAACATAACTGAGTTACTTTCACAGTTCAGTTCAGCTGTCACAAATGCAGTTTCTTTGCATCATATTTTAATTTGTCTGCAGAAACGAATATATCAAGGACATTAAGTTCAACACAAAACATTGTATTGGATAAAAACCAAAAAAACACAATGTTTTATTTAATTTATTTTGGTGTGGTTTAAAAAAAAACATGAAGCAAAACATGACTAAACGTATTTTTCCAAAAGAGCCAGTGTGAACTCACACACACCCTAAATGTAACTGAAATAAACTGACTGTGATTCCAAGAAGTTGTTTCCAAACAGGTTTCCCAAACACTCCCAAAAGTATGGATGTTAGCCAAAACTTTATACTGCCCCTTTTGATTAATCTAATACATTCAATTCAATTCATCTTTATTTCTATAGCGCTGTAGATGGTCACACTTTACAATAGGGTTGAATTAGTTAACATATTTACTGTCATGAACAAACAATGAGCAATACAATAATCACAATATTTGTTCATGTTAGTTAACATTAGTTAATGAAAATAAAGTTGTTCTTTGTTAGTTCATATTAGCATTAACTAATGAAACCTTATTGTAAAGTGTGAACATGTAGACCGCATTAAAGCAGCTTAACATAGATTAAGAGAACAAAAAAGGCATAACAATATTTCATAACAACATATCCTTGCTATATAAAAATACTAATGATTACTTAGTATCCAGAAACGTATATATCCTTTATTCCAATATCAAAGAACAATACTCAAGTTTAACACGTACGTGAACCAATGGTACTGTATATGTACAGATGGCAAGAGCTGAAACACATCTTACCTTCATGAGCTCAGGGTTGTTCTGCTGGGTCAGCGCAGGTATAAAGGGCTCCTCTAGGAAGCCGCTGCTGTCTGACTGACAACTGTTCGTTCTCATCACATAAGACTGGATCCGTTCACCTACAGTACATGACAGCCGTATCCATTAGAATACATTGGTATAAAGCCTCTTTATCACACTAAACAAACATTAATTGTTCCACATAAGGCGGGCATTGACTATACAGTGTGCAGCACACATGAAAATGACTGAACAGTCTCATGAGTCATTTGCATAATATCAGAGATGGAAATTGTTTCATGTAAATGAATTGAATCCACAATGTGCTTTCATTCTTCAAGAACTACAAGGAAAGAGTTCTGCAGAAATACAGGTGGATGGATTGTTGACGTGACGTCGCATTTTGACTGTCACACATGACAAAAATGAATATAATTAGTATTTACATTATTTAAAATGCTGGAAATGGTTAACCTTTCTTTGTCCTTCATCATAAAATCATTCATGAATACAACTAGCCTAATTTTACAAGTGGCTCCTTTATTAAATTGTAGTTTTTTTTCATCCATATATTTCTAAAAACACAGGATACATTTTGTCACTGAAATATGACACTGTATATGCTAATTTTAAAATCAGGAAACTTTAATTAGGTGAAGATTTAATTAGGTTCAAGATCATATGACGAATTACACATGGTGAATTTTGGCTTAGAATATTTCACATATTACTTTTTTGGAACTACTATAAAATTAAGTTTTGTTGTGTTCTGGTGCGACACCCCTTGGTGGAAAACATTGTAAATAACGTTGACATTGACATTGTAAATGTCCAACAAGTCATGGAAAACAATCTAAAATTAATAGCACTATGTGAAGATATTGTCCAACGTTCACTGTTTTTTCAAATTGCTTATTTTAAATGAGTTGAAACAAAACAATTCTTAGGGTTTGTTTTGCCACAACTTGTTTTATATTCATTCCACTTAAATTTCTAAAAACTAATAAATATTTGTTAAAATTAATTCCTTTGTGCTGTCTTCACAGCTATTTT
This sequence comes from Danio albolineatus, assembly GCA_903798035.1. Classification (NCBI taxonomy): domain Eukaryota; kingdom Metazoa; phylum Chordata; class Actinopteri; order Cypriniformes; family Danionidae; genus Danio; species Danio albolineatus. The sequence goes on along the minus strand of CAIGQQ010034268.1, from coordinate 3,586,907 downwards.
TACAGTGAAAAGAAATAGCTCTCATGCTATTTGTATATTATTAAGAATTGTTTTTCTTAATGTTTGCTGTGCTACCATACAATGAATGTATTTAATGTACAGCTCAGATTTTTTTTTTTTACAAAACGGCACTGTAAAACATTGTGTGGAAAACTTTAATTAGTTGAAAATTTTATTAGATTCAAGGTCATGTGACTGAAGTAAAAAAAAATTGTCTCAGAATGTTTCACATATGTCATAATTTTTGGAACCACTATTAAATTAAGTTTTTTTTTGTCCTTTGGTGGTCCCACACGATCAATTTCTGTTGGGACAACATGAAGAAATTACCTTAACTTAATAGTTTTTACAAATTTAAGTGGATTGAACATAAAACAATCAAGTTGTCTTTAAAAAAACTTAAGAGTTTTGTTGTTTCAGCTCATTTTAAATTATTAGTTTGAACAAACAGCAAACGCAATTTGAGTGCATGAAAGAATTGATAAAGGTACATTGGACCTCTTATATTTTCTCAAACATCAGACTTTAAACTACATTAACATATCTATCTCATGGTTTGCGCTACCAAAATTTATTCCCGCCACAGCTACATTACAGCTTCTCATTCAAAACCTTCAGTTGTTGCTGGTATTTTTATTTATTTATTTATTTTTTAGCAGGTTATAATCGCACAAAAATGTATTAAAAGGTAAGTTAATTATAACAGAGCAAATATTTCTGCAATAGCAGTAGTGCTGTGCGTTATTTGTTTAACCTTTTAAGTTTACATGCTGACTGACAGACATGGCTGTGCAACGTGTGAAGCCAGCAAACACGACATAGCTTTCAGCAGTGTTGAACACAGTTTCCATAATTATACTTTATAGATAAAGGTCTGTGGTTCTGCATACAATGACTTTATCTTGCTGGAGTTTATGGCCGTTTCACTTTACTTTAGGACGCATCAATGCCATTCTGTAGGTCTATTGGAGACATTCATAAATATTCCTAGCAAATCTAATCAATGTTGGAGACCTACTCGTTACATAAACACACTAAATCAGCAGTCAGCAGTGTTTATTTAAGAGCGCACAAGAAAATCTGCGCTTGAGCAGCAGATATTTGAGGGCGTGCAAGAAGTTTTGGGCACAAACAGAGAATATCAGCGCGCAAGCATAGAGATTTGCTTGCTCAAATTACATGATTGCGATCTCGACTTGTAATAGTGCGCTCTAGACATTGAAATAACGCCATAGGTAGTTGGAAGATCTGTGATCTGTGAAAAAACCCTAGAGGAAACATTGTATTTATTCTTCCAAAATGGTGTTTTACAAAAAAAAACACATTTGGCTACCCATATACTGTACCTCCAGGATCTACTGGGCCATTGCAGCTCCCAGAAACACTTCCTTCATCGAAACTCTGGATCTGAAAAAAAAAAAAAGCCAACAACATTAGAAAGAGTACAGTGAGGAAGTTTAGAAGATATCACTGCAGATACAAGATACTTCACCTCTTCCAGCTCAAAAGATTCAAGAGGCCTTTGCAGACTGTCCTCTTTTGAAGCTGGGATAAAGTCAATTTTCAGTAGGTCTGATGTTCCTCTTGCTGCTGGGCTGTTTAGAAGTAACCCAGCTGACTCTGAATTCACATGATCCTCTTCTTCCAGAGGGAAGAGACTGTTTTCTGCCATTCTTGTGCGTTTTGAAGGGACCCTTTTATCTGTGATTGCTGATTCGGGAACTGAAGGGGTCATGGAAGTTGAGACCTGCTGGTTTTCTAATGTTTGGGCCTGACTGCGGCTCTTCTTGTAGGCTTTACGCAGCATCATGGCCATGCGTTTCCTCTTCTCCCGAACTTCTGCAGACAACCGGGAAGCTGTAGAGTTTGCATCTTGAGCATTGGCACCAACCAGAGAGGAGAAGGTTGTGGTGACCTGCTGGAGAACCTCGAGCTGCCTGAACCGATCTGAGCATTGGGAGAAAGAGAGAGTTTGAGAACTGTTGAAACGGCTTGCGCATAAATCTGCTTATCATGATTTAAACCCATTGCAGCTGTACAGGAAATGACTTTTATTTTTGCTGTTTGGCACATTAACCACAAAGAGTACAGCCCCTTAAAAACAGTTCTTCTACTAGTTTTTGTCAGGTTTCAGAATATTAAACAACCATTCAAAAACTTCCATAAAGGACATATAATATTTGTTTATTTGAAGGCTGCATGTAAATATATTCTTTTTAAAGACTGGAATGGTGATTTTAAGCTTCAAAAATGCACCATAAAACCATCATAAGTAAATGGTATTTATGGCTTGTGCACTATTAAAAGTATTCTCAGTCCTGTTCCTTACACAAAACTAATGTATGACTTCAGATTATAGAGTCAAATTATTGAAACCACTTTAATAGTTAATATAGACATATATGACATATAATATTTATTTATTTAATGGCTGTATGTAAAAAAACTACTCTTCTAACAGACTGGAATATTGATTTCAGGCTTCAGAAATGATGAAAATGCACCATAAAACCATCATAAATAGTGGTATTTATGGCTTGTGCGCTATATTAAAAGTCTTCTCAGCCCTGTTCCTTACACAAAACTTATGTATGACTTCAGATCATAGTGTCAAATTATTTAAACCACTTTAATAGTTAGTATAGATATATGACGACATTTTTTTATTTTATTTGAAGGCTGGCTGTTAAAATATTTTTCTAAACGACTGGAATATTGATCTCAGGCTTAAAAAATGATGAAACTGCACCATAAAACCATCATAAATAGTGGTATTTGTGGCTTGTGCACTATATTAAAAGTCTTCTCAGCCCTGTTCCTTACACAAAACTAAGTATGTATTCAGATTATAGTGTCAAATTATTTAAATCACTTTAATAGTTAGTATAGACATATGACATAATATTTATTTGAAGACTGTGTGTAAAAATATTCTTACAGGCTGGAATATTGATCTCAGGCTTCAGAAATGATGAAAATGCATCATAAAACCATCATAAATAGTGGTATTTATGGCTTGTGCACTATATT